>CM077450.1:757500-760000 GCA_039654765.1 Mylopharyngodon piceus | reverse complement strand
AAAACAAAGTATCAGATCGATCTGCCCACAGTTGCTGAAGCACGAGCAGGCCTGCCTACAGGATGTTTTTGTCTTGAGGGTAAGCAAGCATGATTACAAGTTTTACCCATTTCCTCGTTTGATTTGAGTAATTACTCCCTCAATTAAACTAATAAACCTCCACTGTTTGTGTTCAAACCAAGTCACATTTATTTATATAGGGATTTATATACTATGCAGATTTAATTCTGTTCAGTTTTCAGTTCAACTGTAAAGTTAATCAATTATAAAGTGAATTTATTTCAGCTATAAGCTGCTCTACACTAAACAAATGCTGGGTAAAAACAACTCAAATTGGGTTAAAAATGGACAAACCCAGCAATTAGGTTGTTTTAACCCAGTGATTGGGTTAAATGTTTGACCAACCTGCTGGGTAGTTTTATTTAACTATTGTTTAAAAATTACTGTATTGATCACCTAAAATGAACACAACATATGTTGGAAATGAACATTTATTAATAAGTTAATGAATAACAATTAAACAAACATTTATTATTGTTTCCTCTAGTAATTATGTGTCTGATTTTTAATTTCCAACCTATTTTGGGTTAATTTTAACCCAGCCATATAGTAATTTTTAAACAATAGTTGAGTTAAATAAAACTGCCCAGCAGGTTGGGCAAACATTTAACCCAATCACTGGGTTTGTCTACATTTAACCCAATCACTGTTTAATTATAGATAACTAAAACTAAAAACATTTAACATTTTAAAAAAACTTTAAAATGAAATCTTAAAAAAACGTAAACTTATTTTATTTCAGCTAGTGGCTCATTTTGATTTAGTTTACTTTGATGCACTAAAATAACTAAAAACTGAAATAAACATAAATAAAATATATAGACGTATTAAAAAAATAGTAAAAATGACAGAATCACACAACAAAATTACAAGTGCTGGGTTAAAAACAACCCAAGTTGGGTTGAAAATGGACAAACCCAGTGAATGGGTTAAATGTTTGACCCAACCTACTGGGTAGTTTTATTTAACTCAACTATTGATTAAAAATGACTGTATTTCTTGCTTAAAATGAACCCAAAATAGGTTGGAAATTAAAAATCAGACACATAATTACTAGAGGCAGCAATAATAATCAAAAGGTGAACATTTATTAATAAGCAATTTAATAAAAGTTTATTGTTTAATTATTATTCATTAAACTTAGGGTGAATTCAGGTTGATTGGGACACTTTTTCCATGTCATCTCAATGGCAAAAAGTGCCCCATTCATTTATTAAACATTAATAAATGTTAATTTCCAACCTATTTTGGGTTCATTTTAAGCAAGCAATACAGTCATTTTTAAACAATAGTTAGGTTCAATAAAACTACCCAACAAGTTGGGTCAAACATTTAACCCAACCACTGGGTTTTTAACCCAGCATGTTTTAGAGTGTACAATAACTAAAATGAAAATGAAAACAGAAAATGTCAAACTAATTCAAAATACGAATAAAACCTATAATAGTATCTCATTTATACTGAATCAGCTGAATCAGTAATATTACTAAAGCTTAATTGTCTTTAAAACCCCAGTTGAGCAAAAGTTCAGGGTTTGTTTATCAAGAAAAACAACGAGGAAAAATTAAGAAAAACAATGAATAAAAGTTCTTTATTGGCATCGATGCTAAAAACACCCATTTGGAATTGGATTGTGGTGCTTATGAATGTTTTCATCAATAACTGCAGATTTAAAAGTGTTTTAAAGAATAACTCCATAATATCATATGAGAATGTGACTAAATGTGCTCTGTTTCAGGGCTGATGCCATGAGCGCCGTGGGTTCGACTGGAGCATACTCTGCATAAAGTAAGTGTGTGATTAGCAGGGACAGTCACATGTCTACAGCACAATCTCCATCCCGTTAGTAGGTCATGATCCTGGCAGCGGCCCAGAACCTTCATGACCTCAGGTGACCCGCCCTGGAGTGACCCGAACTGAACCCCTCAGCTCTGAGACCACCGCTTACACACGCTGCTTATCATCCAACAACATCAGTTTATGATATGTTTTGACATTTATGGCAAATGTCAACATCAGTTATAGGATATGACATAACTGAAACTTGATTATGAAATGTGTCCTAAATAATACCCAAAAAATATTTTTAATAATAGATTAAGACAATATCTAAAAAAAATACATTGTGAAATGACAGATCTCATAAATAACCTTCTGATGCTCAACCCATCATCTGTTCCTTCACCTACACATGTCATATTTTTTAACATGTTACCAACCGCTGATTAAGAACCAATGACACATACTTATTTTAACAAACAATGACTCACTCTGAGTCTATCACAAATATTTTGTTGACCTTAAATGAGCTATCAGTCAGTCTGACTTTTAACATGTATGCAAAATTCATGATTTAACCACCTGATTTAACCGACACCCATTAGTGTTATTAGTGGGAGGACTAAATTTGACATCTGCATACTCCAAACTCCAGCGGTGC
>CM077450.1:730000-755000 GCA_039654765.1 Mylopharyngodon piceus | reverse complement strand
ATTAATGCATTAAAAATCTTTTATAAAACATTATATATAGGCTTTAAGTAAAGTGTTATCAAATTAAGGATTAGTTCACGTCAGAATTAAAATTTCCTGATAATTTACTCACCCCCATGTCATCCAAGATGTTCATGTCTTTCTTCAGTCGAAAGAAATGAAGGTTTTTGAGGAAAACATTCCAGGATTTTTCTCCATATAGTGGACTTCACTGGGGTTCAACGGGTTGAAGGTCCAAATGTCAGTTTCAGTGCAGCTTCAAAGAGCTCTACACGATCCCAGACGAGGAATAAGAGTCTTATCTAGAGAAACCATCGCTCATTTTCTAAAAAAAATAAAAATTATATACTTTTTAACCACAAATGCTCGTCTTGCACTGCTCTGTGATGCTCCACGCATTACGTAATCATGTTGGAAAGGTCACGCGTGACGTAGGCGGAAGTACCGATCCAGTGTTTACAAAGCTAACGTGCAAAGACTAAGTCAAACGCACTTTACAAAAGAAAGTAAAACAATGATGTCGGACGATTTTAAAGTTGGAATGAAAATGAGATTTTCGGTACTTCCGCCTACGTCACACGTGACCTTTCCAACGTGATTACGTAATGCGTGAAGTCATGGATGCTAGTGCAAGACGAAAGCTAGTGCATTCTTTTTTTTTTTTTAGAAAATGGCCGATGGTTTCTCTAGATAAGACTCTTATTCCTCGTCTGGGATCGTGTAGAGCTCTTTGAAGCTGTACTAAAACTGACATTTGGACCTTCAACCCGTTGAACCCCAGTGAAGTCCGCTGGTTGTTTTGATTCATGGTTTAAAACGTGAATTTTTTGATAAATCAATGAATGAGAAAAATACTATTAGAAGTGGTCACTGTTGTGCTCTATTGATCAAAGTGTAAATTATAACAGTCAATGGTGATTTAATGCAAATCAAATTTGTAAACATTTTGCAACATTTTCCATCATTCTTTGTAGTTGCAGAAGAATGATAAGAACACATAAAATACAGCATGAATCACATTTTGTTGAACCGGGACTAAAATGCTTTGTCTAAATACGCAAGTCCATATTTTTTCAATCAAAATCACTTTGCACGCATCACATCATAATTACGTCTTCCGAGCTCTTAAGTAGGAACTTCCCAGGAGGACCTGAAGGCAGCATAAACAGTGTGCGCTGACCTCAAGTGCTGCGGCCCACGTCTGACGCCAGTCCGCCGGACGACAGTCGCTCCTCGGCGTGACCTGCACAAAAGAACACAAACTTCAGTGAACAGAGCTCAACAAGCTTCCAGAATCACAACTATTAAAGTAGACGTGAGGAGCGAGCGCCGCGGGCCGCGGCACCTGTCTGCAGACGCGCGGTAATAGCAGGGCTGAGGTTTCAGGGCCTGAGGGCCGTGCCCTCGACAGCCCCGTTTCTGCTTTTCTTGTGTTTTCTTTTCCACCCCCTCCTCCTGATCCAGAGCAAGTCATGAGTGAGAGAAGTCTCTTTGTTCCCAGAGCGAGCGGGCGGACTTCATTACACACAGACACAAGCGCAGAGAAGATGATGACTGACACAGATTAGAGTTTTAGAATATATAGTTGATCTTGTTTGCTTTTGAAGGTCAAAGGAACCCACATTATTTGACCAAAATGTTCGGTTTTAGGGAACACAATACTTAAACCTTATATTACAAGTAGTCTAAATGCGTCACATCAGCACATATGTCGCCTGACAAGTTTTATGACTAGGATTTACATAAAAAATGATTAGGGCTTTTAGATGATAATCTAGTTAACCTCAGCACCAAAAATGTTAAATGACAAAGAAATGTATTGCTCAGGGTTACGCCAGATGTTTCTCCTAAGCTTGGTGATATGGGCAAAAATCATATCTCTGTATTTTTTGGCCATATATGGTACATACCTCGATATTTGCTACATTTTTCTATTTGGATTTAGAATTAAAAAAATATGTATTTATTTAAAAAATAAAAAAAATCTTATTTCACATCCTGCCCAATCTTGTCCTACAAACAATGTTAATATTAAAGGCTATGAAAACAAATACAGTGAATGTAACCATGTAGTCTATGCTATATAAAAGGGGTCAAATCACATTACATTCTAACATTGTAACATTACAATCTAAAAATAAAAATAATGCTATTTAAAGCAGAAGTTAAATTCACTGAACTTAAAATGAAAGTAAATAAAAAAAGCACAGACTATTTTGATTTCCCCATTACAATAGTCACTTTACAGTTACTGCTATCACAAAAATACACTTACTTGTAGCTTTAAAATTCTTCATATGGCATATTTTTATCATACGGCTTATATTTTAGTCAGAAAGTGTAAAGTTTAGCAGGAATGAACTCGCTAGCATAAGGCTCGTCCACTCCTGACAGCAAAATGGAAATATTTGCATGACTTTCTAACATTTACAGATGGAGAATATACCTGTGAAATGTAAGTTACGCTCTGAGGAAAACACCACAAACACATTAGCATTAGCAACGCAAGTATCTGTCAGAGCATCTGACGCTTTAAAGCCGCTTTAAACTTTAAATCTTACGAGTTATTTTAAAGCTCTAAATATTAAGTGTGACTCATGTTTAGGACAAATTGTATTATGCATTTTACCTGCAGCAGAACACTGTTTTTCAGATGCGCTCGTATCAAACTACTGTATATCGATATAAAGGGCCTCATTCAGTATCGTATCGATATATCGTACAGACTCGATATACCGCCCAGCCCTAACGCTTACTTAGAAACAAAATAAAAAGGTAGAAATAAGCCAATTGTTGACATAGTAGTGGCCAAATCTTCACCCTTTATTCAAATATTATAAAAAAAAAAAAAAGGTTAAAGATTTTGTAAGCATATTATGTATAGTTTTGCTTGTAGTCAATTGTTTTATTTGTGATAATAATGCAATGAAACGGAAATTTTGTGGGCATAATTTTTGGCCAGGCTGTCATACAAAGAATTTTGAACACCTGCAAAAACGAAATATTAATAACTGACTATGTTGTCATCCTGTCATCTTTTTGTTTTTCTATGCATTTTTTGCATAGTAAAAAATATGGTCTGAACACATTTGCATCAAACCGTTTTTCGAGAATCACATCACACATTTTTTTGATAAACAAGGTGGCAAAAGCAAAACATTTGCGGCAAAGCGGTGGTGCAACCTGTGCTAGAAAATGATGTCAAAACAAATACAAATTAACCCACACGCTGTTTAATTTGCATTGTGCATGTCTGTCTCTCTCTCAACTTAAACCACATGGTCTTCTGTTAGTCCCCCTGAACACAGTCATTGATACTGAGCACTGCAGGTTTTAATAGCTGAGAAATGTATAAAAGCCCACATCCTTGAAGAACGTGTGATACATGACGACGCTAAGCTATAAGAGAGGAAAGAGTCTGATGAGAGTAAAATACGCTAAAATAGGTAAATCATCAAAAAGTAATTTGAATATTTAAATTAAACAACATTTAAATAAATAATAAAAATATAAATTATTAAAATCATAAAAATAAAACATTTAAATATCTAAATAATCAATTAAAATAATCAAATTTAAATAAATTAAAGGGGTGGTTGATTATGATTTGACTTTTTTAACTTTAGTTAGTGTGTAATGTTGCTGTTTGAGCATAAACAACATCTGCAAAGTTACGACGCTCAAAGTTCAATACAGTGACATCACTAACCAGGCCTGTCACGATAACTACTTTTTGTTGTGCGATATATTGTCCCAGAAATAATTGCGATATGCGATATTATTGACCATTTTATGCCACTGAATATATAATCATAATATAACAGCATTATAATGCAAGTAGGCCTGCACACTTTCAAATGACAATGAACTCCTAAGAATATTTAGATACTGGAACTGAAGTGTTAAAATAAACAAACACACTTGCAAATGCACAAAAGGCACTTATATGGATTTTTTTCCATCTACAGATTTTTTACTGACCTTCTTTTCTCAGTAAAGTAAGGGTGCACACTATTGCTGAAAAACACAAACCCTACTTAGCAGTCAGATGTCCGTATGAACAAAGGCACAGATGCCCAACAGGCCATATCTGCTATCGAATCTATTTTTCCAGAGGTGTGTTTTATAAAAGTTGAAGAACTTCTTGAGCGCCACAGTAAAAACGGCGCGTCATGCATGCGATGCTGCGAAGACACGAATGCAACGGTCAAACACGTCTATCGCACTTTTGCATGGAAAAACAGTGCAGTGGAAAGCAAAAACGCATTCTCTGTGAAAACGAACTACACAATTATGTCTGCCGCGTCCCGGCCTTAATGCTAGCTGTGAGTGTGCACCATTTCACGCTGTCATATGTTTATATTTGCATCGAGAACAGTGGATTGCGGAAACCGAGTGCATTTGCATTTCTTCCAAACTGTCTGTAACGCCTCGAATGACGCCTTCTTTTCACTTGTCGATGTCTGGTCTATGTATGAAGGAGCTGCCTGAGTCCCGCTATCCAGCAGCAGAGGAGACAAAATGCAAAATGTTAGTGACATTCATTCTTGTGGAAACATAATGGGCAATATATTGCGTCACCAAAAATGATCCAGGTCATGTCCATATATTGTGCGATAAGTCGATACATTGACTATCGCAACAGGCCTGTCACTAACCCTAAAATTTACATAAACCCCGCCCCTGAGAACACACAACAAAGGGGGTGAGGCCATGTTGGGCTGTTGAGCAACCGAAGCGCGAGCTGTTAAAGCTCCGCCCTCTTCTGGAAAGCGTTTTCCTCTCATTTGCATTTAAAGGGACACACACAAAAACGGCGTGTTTTTGCTCACACCCAAATAGGGGCAAATTTGACAAGCTATAATAAATGATCTTTTGAGCTGAAACTTCACAGACACATTCTGGGGATCTTATATTACATCTTGTCAAATTAAAAAAAAAAAAATACAAATGTGTTATTTTCTTATACGCCACAATGACACTAAACAGAAGAACAAATAGTAGTAGACTTTTTTCTTGTGGTTCCGCTGTTTGCCTTGATAAAAAGACCCTAGTAATCTCAGAATAAAGTAGTTTCAGAAGAAATCTCATCTAGGGTTTAGATATGCAAAGATACTAAAAACTCAATCTCAGTATGAGCTCACACATTTCTTCCGAGACCAAATGATCTGAGCTGCTATACATATCCAAAAACAAATCTGACATGCACGGCAAACTATATTCAGTCTGCTGAGCTATGTCGTCAGAGCAATAACGTTGACCTCTGGGTGTGGGGTTAATTCAGCTGCAGTGTCTTTATTCAAAGCAATTTGTGAACTAAGAGTGTAGAAGGAGTCTGGCGTAAGGAAGCGTGTGAGTAGGAGTGAAGGCGAGGCGCTCACACCCGTCTCTCTCTGTCAGAGCTGGAGGGGAACGGCGCTGCTCGTGACTAAAGAGATAACAGCCAGAAAAGCTCTCTCAGGGCCTGATGTGAAACCCGACACTGCAGTCGAGTGCGCCTAGATACTTTCACACACACACGGAGAGAGACGCCGGCCTACACAAAGACAACCAGACCAGAAGCACAATACACACAACTTAATGTGGTCAAATTGTGGGTGCGATTCAAAGTAATATAAAAGAATCATTATAAAACAGATGGATGCGGATGCGCAATATAGACGCACAAAACACCTGTTTGCTGTTATTACAGACACAGACTGTTATTAAAACACCTATTGACTAATCAGCATCCAGGTTCACTTATTATTATACACATACATCTAATAAAAAACAACGTCAGGTTTCGAGAAACTCCTGCCGCCAGCACTCACACCCTTCATCAACACGCCGTCCCTCTGCGTTAAATATTCATGATTACTGTCGAGTCTTTGACTTGTTAATTGATGCATGAGTGAGATTAACGTCTCTGTTTCTCGTTGTGGTTATTCTTTAAAGATCCCAGTGCAAACAAGCCTCTCAGTGTCGGCCTGCGCTGATGAATGCTGAAGGAGAGGCATTTTAAAATGCTGCTCTTGTGGGTTGAGGAGTTTTCATGCCACATACATTTTCTGGAGCATTAATCATTAATTTGGTCCGTGTGGATGTGGCCTTAGATGGACTAATATAGCAGAGGAGAGACCTTACGCATTTCACTATATGCATTTTGATTTATTATTGTTTTAGCCAGTAGCTATCAGTCACCCCCATGCTGAAAAATACTAGGGATACACAATATATCGGCCACCATATCGGTATCGGCCGATTTTTAATGTTATCGTTATCGGCTCGATAAGAAAATTTGGCCGATATATTAAAGCCGATAAATAATGGATTATTTCCTTCAGTTGAGACACTTCAGATGTACACTGTCCGCCATGATGGTTTTGAATTGCTTGAAATATGATTGAAAATCACTTCAGAAAGGAAAATACAGTAAGTACAACATGTGCAGCGCAAGTCTGTCATATAAGCTACATAATATTATAATGAGAACATTATAATTGTGTGCTTGTGACATGGCTTTTGTTTTTGTAATCAGGCTCTCAAACATTATATAAAAATTTGATTTAGATTTATCGGCCAATATATCGGTTATCGGCTTTCAAATATAAAGAATTATCGGTTATCGGTATCGGCCAAAATTTTCATATCGGTACATCCCTAATAGTAACAGTTATGACATGAAATTAATCACAGCCATTGTTAGACACACAACGCACTATATTAAGTCGATATACCATCAAATTGTGAAATATTATTACAATTTATAACAGCTGTTTTCTATGTGAATATATAGTAAAGTGTAATTTATTCCTGTGATCAAAGCTGAATTTTCAGCATCATTACTCCAGTCTTCAGTGTCACATGATCCTTCAGAAATCATTCTAATATGATGATTTGCTGCTCAAGAAACATTTATGATTATCAATGTTGTTATTTTGTGGAAACCATTTTTGATAAATAGAAAGTTCTAAAGAACAGTATTTTCCATTGAAACAGTAGTATACCATAAAAACAGTGAATTCTGGGTAATATTATTTGTGGTTTTCGAGAAAGTAGCCTATAGGCCTCTTTTCTTAAAATGACAAATATTACCCAGAATGCATTGTTTTTTATTAGAGATGCACCAATACTAAATTTCTCCACCGATACCGATAGCCGATTATTCAGAGTGATATCTGCCGATACCGATAGTTTGGGGGTTCTGCCTTTTACACCTTCTTTTAAATTAATGATAATTTCATTATAATTGATTAATATTAACACACATCAACTAAATTCTGAAGATTAAATTAATATTTCTTTACTTTCTGAATGTTATTAATTCATATAATTACTATTACTATTGAACATCAAACTGGTTTCTTAGCATTTCCTTTACACAAAGCACAAATTCAGTGCATTTTCCTGCCCTCTTTTGATTGACAGGATATATCGGCCCTGACTATCGGCTGTTTTAAAATTAATCAGCCGATAGTGTGAAAATTTGCTTTTATACCGATTATTATCCGATATATCGGTGCATCTCTAGTTTTTATTGTATGTTACTGTTTCAGTGGGAAACGGTATTTTACTGTGTACATTTTTCGGTTTTTACAGTCATTTTTTAGAGTGTACTCATACATTTTAATTGTTCTCAACTTGAAATGTTTGAGTACACTAATTCATACATTTAACTTAAAATTATCATGTAACCTCAATATAAACATTTCTATTAGTGTGAACTTAGCTAGCTATAACAAGCTATTTCAGAAAATGCTAATGTGCCAAGCCACATGCACCACTTGTCATCATGATGGGAACTCTCTAAAAACCCACATTAACAGAAACTCTTCTAAATTAGCATAACAAAACATTAATCACTACTGAATCTCACACTTAACATTAATCTTGCACAAAAAACAGCATTTACTCTCCCTTTCAAGTGCTTTGGGCATAGCATTCTGGGAAATAGAAATCCCAGCCCAGTTTCAGTTAAACTTAAGTTCGTCTAAATTAAAAGAAATAAGTTCATTAAACTCAAAACAATGAAACAGTTAACATATATCAGTTCTGTGAACTTAAAAAAGAAAAAGAAAGTGCTAAATACTCAAGAAAGTTAATTTGACTGAACTAATTTGTTTAATTTAAGTTTGTCCTACTCAAACCAAGTAATTATTTTAAGTGTTAGGGTTAATCTCCCACTTAACACATAAAAAAAAAAAAAAAAAAACATTATATAACACTTAATTTTAGCATTTACTCTCCTTTTCGAGTGCCACGGGCAAAGCATGCTGGGTAAGTTTTAGTTAAACTGAAGTTCATCTAAATTAAAATAAATAAGTTCATAAAATATATCAGTTCTGTGAACTTGAAAGAAAAAGAAAGTGTTAAATACTCATAAAAGTTGATTTGACTGAACTAATTTGTTTGTCCTACTCAAACCAATTAATTATTTTGAGCGTTAGAGTTCACACTTTGAACAGGATTTAAAAAATGTCTGTAATCTTTTGTTCTTAAAGTGCACTTGTCCATTAATAATTAATACACAGCAGCGGGAATCTGCGGACAACATCCGGGCACGTCTTTGCTGAGCACTCATAATGTGATGCGTGTCACCGGCGGGAATAACGTGCTGACACAAGCGCACAGGGCTTTATCTCGCCCGCGGGAGGACATCTATTACTCTAGGGCGGCTAATACATGAGTTGCAATTGAGAAAATGGTGATTAGTAACCGTCTCCAGCGTGAGAAGAGGAAAAGCAGCAGTCTCGTAGGTGGAGGGTAGGCAAGTGATTTCTTCATGCGCAAAGGTTCCTGCCAGATATTGATCAGAATGTGCGCTTACTCATCTGGATGCGACCGAGAGGGAGAGGTTACGACACACACTTTTACACTAAGGACACGACAGTGAGACAAAACTAAATCTAAACAAATTTGTGCAGTATCTGAATTAACTCACCACAGAGCACTACAGGAGTTAGTCAGACACTGAGAAAGACAATACGCGGTTTCCCATCGCCTAATTCACCAAACATCTCTGTTGTGCTGTATTAAGGAACACAGAGCAGATCTCAATCTATTTTCTTCAAATTCATATATCAGTTCATCATAGTTATAGGAACTATTTTTCAGACGGTCCTCAGTCAAAGTTTTAGAGGTCGTGTGGGAGCTGACAGACTTCAGAGGCGGTGTGTGTGTGTTTCTCTAAATTGAGGTCAGAGATTATTTACCAGCTTGAGAATTTACATTTGTTTTTTTCAATGCAAACAATACCAACAAGGAGAGAAACAGAACGCAAGAAAGTGTCTGAACGGCCGCTGCTGAGAGGGTTAAAAATAGCACCTTCAAATGGTAAACAAAACAGTTTGAACAGGAAGTGAGAGGCTAATATCTGTGTGCTTGTAAGGAGACACTTCATGAGAAAATACTAAATTCACCAATTCAAATTCCTGATAAAGTCTGAGTTTCAGTTATATATTGCTGCACATATTAATGTGACCTTAAGGGGATAAAAAGGTCAAAGCATGAGGCCTACTGGTGACTGAATCTAAATGAGCACTTTAGAAGAAAATGGAGTGTTTCACTCTACTTAAATAATGAATGTGTGTGGAAATTATGATCTATTAACCATAACTACAATTAGAACTAAAATTATATTTCTGATTTAGATGAAAATAAGTCTTATATAACATGCTCTGAAATACTCTTTAAAATGGGATGAAGGACAAACATATATTATTAAGTGATTATTAGTTTAGCTGGACTGTAGCAAATCAATTAATTATAAAAAGCTCATTTAAAATGCTCAAATTAAAACACGACAGATCACAGACAAATAAGTGTACAATTCACTCCTAAGTTTTTGTAATCTCTAAAACATATCCCAAGTATGTCATAGACAAATTTCAGCTCAGTTCGACAACTCGAACTGAATTTTCATGAAAGAAATATACAATCAGTCCGCGGATCGTCGTAAAATCTGTAGTTTCAAATGAGAGAAAACTGAGTCATAACCAAAATGAATATCACAAATGGTGTCCTTAAGATGTCTGTCTCAAAACACTGATGGCCTGAAAAACAGACTCTCTCTTTCTCTCTCTCTCTCTCTCTGTCTCTCTCTCTCTCTGACTTTTTGATGGGCATTTGTTGTTGCTGAAAAGGTTAAAGATTTTTCCTATCGAAACTGAGTGGGTTGTGAGAGAACAAGCTCAAGAGGCAAATTTCCCCTATGTGTCTCTATAATATCACCTAAACCATCAGTTTCAAAATGACTTCAGGATTATTTATATAAAAACAACTACAAGACAAATGTATCTCCAAATTTAGGTTTGCACAACAATTCTAAAGTACTGATTTTAGAGTGAAAAAAATGAATGTAAACAACTTGGTGCAAAGAATTGCATTTCTTTCGATCTTCAGAAGAAGTTAAATGTTTAAGAATATACCTCACTAAAACATGCTCGCACATTTATTTAACACAATGTACAATTTAGGAACAAATTAACCATGTTCAGAAATCGAGGTTTTAGGAAAGCAAAACACCCCAAAGCCTCGATCCAAAAGCTCTCATCCTAAAATAGCAAATCTCAATTTCCACATTTCGAGAGTAAATATGACAACGCTCTAAAGATGACACAAAAACACACACGGTTTACTCTGCATTTCTACTTTATCAGAATTAGTCATTTGAGGCAGAGAGGAGAGCAGAAGTGCGTTTGAAGAGCCTCCGTGGTGTCGTGGGCAGAGCGTCGAATCCTCTCCTGTCTTTCCTGTCCTACGACTCAGAAAATAAGAAAAAGATTACAAAAATACGTGAAAGCCTGAGAGAGAGACAAACCCTGGTCATTTTACAGCATTTTACAATTTTCTGCACACATGAAGGCAGTGTTTGTGTAGATGATCTTCCAAAACAAACAGCACTTTTCTCTTTTTTTGTTGTGCTGTGCATCACACAATTTAATGCTTTAAAGTGAGAAAATATAACACTTTTCTCCATTTGCACTTCTTCATGCCAAATCTTCTATTCTTTCTGTATTATCATCTGACAAACCGGGTACGGTTTTCACTGAAAACCCTCGCGAAAAATTCGAGTGTTATGAGCAACTCCAAAACGAATAGTTTGAATAAAACACTGTTTTTGACTGCTGATAACAAGTTACACCTACACACACTGACAATTAATACTGAAACTTTCACAGTCAACACAGATCTGCCCTCGGCACGGCTCATCCACTCTTTACCCACATGCTTTTTCAAAGTATATAATTAAATTCCTTATTATTCTCATATTAGTCAACACTGACTTCTCTAAAAGGACAGCTACAAATCACACGACAAGAAAGCCAAAGAAACTTGACAGGATTGAGTTGATAATACAACCACATTCAGTGCAAAGACCCATAAAGAATCTTTTCTGCATTTATAAGTGATTTATTTATCAGCATAAAGGTCATTAGGTGAAAGCAAGGCTTTTTATGTAAACGTGGAAACTTTGATGGCATGCTGTCTGCTCATTTCCTTTGGCAAATGCACATTGAAGTCTCAAAAATGAACATTGAAAACAAAAGGCAACAATTTTTAGCAACATTTAAGAAAGTACTAAAGTGTCCATCGTGTGCAGCTGGGTGTTTTTTGTGCTTTTTGCTCTATGCGGGAGCGTTTATGAGACTGCCGTTAAAACGTCTGCAGCCCTCCTACTGTCTGAGCAAAGCAGCACACACAACCACAGGTGGGAGTACACATACACACACACACATACACACACACACACACACACAAAACAATACACAGCCATGCACAATCACACACTGAACACTATACACTTACACACAGGCATAAAACCACTAAGGTGAATTTTGAAATGTAACATTTAATGACAGATCTTGATGTGAGCAGATTTAAATGTGTCACTGTCTATATGGAGTTTTGTGGCATTGACCTGTTTTTGTTTTTTGTTTTTGGCATCGAATTAGCTTTTTAGTGACTGAAAACCTTGTTAAAATGCTCCTTCAGTCAACATAAAGGTTGAACAAAAGCTAAAGGAAATAATTTTATGCTTTTTTCTATTCTAGCACCAAATGAAACTTGCTTAAATTACACAATTAAACTTTAAAAAGCTCTTAAATCATCATTTAATCCAATATAAAGCCCAAAATATCATCATTAACACTTATTTCAATGGTCCACTTTAACTATAAGTAACTTTACAACTACATGTCAACTTAATATCATTAGAGTATTAGTAGACATTTAGTAGAATAAGTTGACAGAATGTCATCAAAATAAAGATATTAATCTAATAGAATTTCTAAAGTGGACCATCAAAATAAAGTGTAACCAATAAAACAGCAACATCTAAATATGATTAATTAAAACACACATCTCTGTATTGAAAGTACGTGCAAAGAAAGCAATCCCAACGCATCTGGATTATTAATCGTGGGATAAGCATAATTATCTTTATTAGTGTAATCTGAGCTGCAGCTTCTAAATGTGTGCGCATTACAAAAAAACGAAACGGGCCGTAAATTGATAGCTATGAAGAAAGATTTGACGTGTGCTACAAAGCCCAACATAAAGCCCAGAGCGAGAGGCTTTCTGAATAATGCCGGCTGGAGGTTCCTGGAATGTTTGTCTTAACACAAAGATGATGAACTTAAAGATAAACCAAATTACGCCCGAAAAACAAAACTGAAAAGTCTTGTGGTTTTCACTAAAAAAAAAGAGAGAGAGAGAGAAAGACAGAGAGAAAAAAAGTCAGAATTTATTGAGGCCGAGACTGTACTATATTTTGTGGAGGATATGGTATTTTAGCCTGACATTTAAACATCCTATGCTTTTGGTTGGTGCCATCTGTGCATTCAAAACCAACCCACGCGCACACAAACACAGCTTTATCTCTCCCTACTTCCTCAGCAAACTCTTCTAATATTAAATATGCATCAGAAAATGCTAATAATGTATAATAATGTATAACAAATGCCAGTATGGCAGCTCGCAAATGCAAACACAAAGAACCGTCTATTCCATTATATGCACAAAAGGCAACAGTTTTTGCTTTTCCAAAGCTGCAGAAATAGTCCCGTGTTGCGTGTAGTAAGACTAGTGCAGCTGTTCTTCAAAGAGACAAATAAAAGGTTAAAGGTCACAGTGAAATAGGCCGCGCTTCCCGACAGTTTCCAGTGAGGGAATTAAAAAAAAAACATGAGTGACTCGGACTGAAGCAGACAGATGGCTACTTTTGCACTTTTGTGTACTTAATATACTAAAAATTCTTCTTAAGAACATCTAAGTGTGCTATTTTGAGACACAATGAATATGAACTAAAATGAATATGACCACAAAACCAGTCAATTTTTTGAAATTGAGATTTATACATCATCTGAAAGCTGAATAAATAAGCTTTCCATTGATGTGTGGTTTGTTAGGATAGGACAATAAACTGAAACTCTGGAATCTGAGGGTGCAGAAAAATCTAAATATTGAGAAAATCTCCTTTAAAGTTGGCCAAATGAAGTCCTTAGCAATGCATATCCACTCACAAAAATAAATTTTTGATATATTTACAATAGGAAATTTACAAAATATCTTCATGGAACATGATCTTTACTTAATATCCTAATGATTTTTTGCACAAAAGAAAAGTTGATAATTTTGACCCATACAGTGTATTGTTGGCTATTGCTACGTGTGACTTATGACTGGTTTTGTGGTCCAGGGTCACATATGTGCTTTTAACATACTATCTCTGTATTAAAAAATGTATTTAGTTACCACTTGAACCCTTCTTACACACAAGTGGTAACTAAATACATTTTTAGTATATATATCAGTAGTATATTAAGTACAAAATTATCAGATAGCATCACATATTTATTTATCATTTACATTTATGCATTTAGCAGATGCTTTAAGTGACTTCAAAAATAATAATAATCAGCTAGTTTAAATGACATGCATGGTTATCCAGTGATGTAGATGTAAAAATAAACAAGTTCACCGAGTTATCAATCAAAAGTGCGTATTTCAGGACATGTGAGCACATTACGTATTTCCTTGTCACTGCTTGAATAAGTGTCCTTGCTCAATTTCCTCGCTCAAAGCAGAACAATTGTGCCATCAGGCCGCTTTCAAATAACTACAATGTGGAAGTCAACTTCAGTTTCACGTCGTCTCGGCCATGTGAAGTTTACAATACTTCTTTTACAGCCTCTCGGCTCTCTGCTCTTATCTTCTGTTATGTCAATACCTTGTTTTCATATTCTATATTTCGGGAGCCCTCGGCAGTTTTCAGTCCATCACAGGAGGAGATTGTCGTGTCTATGCAGTTAAAAGCCCAAAAACATCAACATACATCAACAGAGCTAAACTTGACACCACAGTTTTCAAGTATTGGAGTGTATAAACATGCAAAATTGTGAGATTGACATCTAAAATACTGAATTTCTTGCTCTCAGCAGTTAATATAGATTATTTTATTTATACTCATTGCAATATGTGGCTGTTATCTATAGCATTATCCAGATTCCCTCTGTCCTTTCTGAATTTCAATATTGATATCAATACTGATTTATATGCTAATCTGGATATTAAATCATATTTCAGAATGTGGTTAGAGGTACTGAAACCAAAATAACAACATTTGAGATCAGATTAATAATAATTCAAAGGCAAATCAGGCCTATGATCAGAATAAATGAGCTGTAGTACAATTTTAATGCACTGCAAAAAAAAAAAAAAAAGCTTTTCTTATTTAGTATTTTTGTCATTTCCAGGCTAAATATAACTTAAATTCAGATGCTTTTACTGAGATAACTAAGATATTTTTTCTTGTTTTCTGGAAAAAATGAATCAAAATGAAGTGAGTTTTTGCTTAAAACAAGCAAAATTATCTGCCAATGGGGTAAGAAAAATAACCTTGTTTCTGTTTTAAATCTTGTTTCTTGTTTCTGTCCCACATTGACAGATAATTTTGCTTGTTTTAAGCAAAAACTCAAGATACTTTTTCTTGGTTTCTGGAAGAAAAAGAATCAAAATGAAGTGAGTTTTTGCCTAAAACAAGCAAAATTATCTGCCAGTGGTGGACAGAAACAAGATTTCAAACAGAAACAAGGTTATTTTTTTTACCCCACTGGCAGATAATTTTGCTTGTTTTAAGCAAAAACTCACTTTATTTAGATTTTTTTTTCCAAAAAACAAGAAAAAATATCTTACATCATTTTACTTATCTAGTAAAAGCATCTGGATTTAAGAATTTTTCAATATTTCGACTGGAAACCAGACAAAAATACTAAGTAAGAAAAGCATTTTTTGCAGTGTGAAAATCACCTACTGTGCCGAATATGACTTAATTTCTCTGATAAATCTACAATATGCAACACAGACATTTTACTGCTACATAAAAACTTAGAAAAAAGGTGCAATAAGAGGGACAATGGCTGTGATAAACTGGTCATTTCCTGTTTGGGGGGAAAAAGCATCTTGTGAGCTGGTGCTATAACCGGTGAAATGGGTCACAGTCTGTTTTGATCACAGATGCAAATAATAAAATGCATCTATAACCACATAAAATCAAGCATACATGTAGTTAGGAAAAAAGACAGGCTTATACCAGTTATTTTGGTGCAAATACTTGCTTGACATCCCCTCACACTATAAACAAAACCACGTCACATGGTAAAAGAAAACACAACCTGCATTAAATATGACTATAAACACAATAACTCGCATTGGCTGCTGAGAGAATGAAATTCAAAGGAATTTTAGATACTAAAATCATCAATTTTCATGCTTATAGCAATATTTATACTTCATTTTAAGGTTATTTACTAACTTATGCATGACAAACAATTTCAAAATCAGAGTCTTTATCAGCCTGCGCAGTCAAATTGATGCTTCAGAACAAAGAGAACGTCTGTCAAAGTGCTTCCTTTACTCTCAACTCACACCACGAACGGTCACGCGCACACATATATATCGACGTGGCTGAAACAAAAACAATATAGTCACATTCACTGTATAGACGCCCACCCTAAATTCAGCCCGAGCGTTGCTTCTGTTATCTTAAAATACCACAAAACAATTCAAAAGCAAAATAACTCACCCTTCATGGCTATTACTTTGCAGACAACAAACATTTTGATCTGAAGCTGATCCTTTATATGCCGCCCTTTAACCGTTTCCACTGAGTAATACTGAAATAGTCATATGTGATGTTATCTTTTATCAAACTTTAGCTGTTGGTCCATTCCAAATCACACATATTAAATTATAGTCAACTCTACACCCGTGCATATGAAATTCAAACATTTTCTTCATCCACCCACGGTGTGTGAATGTCATGATTAAAGGCTGCAGCCTACGTACACACGGCAGATGTTTGATATTCCTATAAATCACAGCTGTTCGTTTACAGATAAAGATACTTTAACGGTGATGTTGTAATAGCAAACAGGAAAAGGACACAGAAACAAATCGAATGCACGTTTAAAATGGCCAAATTAAATATCAAAAAGCAAGGGAGAATTATTTTTCACACTTTTGAGAAGGCAGATCATACATTATGCATCTGTATAGTGGATAAATACTAGTGGTTCATTTATTACTCATTAAAATCACTTTTATGCTGAAAGTCTATTACAGTTTTTTTGTGTTGGCTGTAAAGAGCAAAACTCTTGAAACTGTTTCTGACGCCCAACGTGTGTGAAACTCAAAATGTCAGTGAGGAAACCCGATCGTTTCTTTAAAACTCATATTGATTATGTGGCTTTTTGCACTCCTTTTAGATAAGAAACCTGTTTTGTTTATGTATTTTTGTCAACACCAGGGCCAGACAAGTCTGTTTTAAAATACACTGTACTTATAAAAGTAAGTTACCTTAAAATTTTGAGTTCATTGAAATTAAACAATGGTTTAATCAACAGAAACTCAAAATATTATGTTATCTGAAGCACATTAATTACTTAAGTTGATTTGACAAAAAAAAATGTTGTGGTAACATCATGAAAATATTTTTTTTTTTTACAGTGTATATACATGTACATAATAAAACTGAATCAGTTTTTCATTATAATTATGCACTTTAATTTTAAATATAAAGATAATATATTTGTAAAGCCATGTTACTATTTTTACCCCCCAGCATATTAGCTTGGAAATCTATTTCGGTGTTCACACATTTAAACTAAAAAAGCTGACACATGAGAGTGAATTTTAAGAGGTTTTTAGATAAGAGGCGTAGGAAATAAACGCCCTCGGATGAGCTGACTGAAAATGCAAATCACCATTTGGTTAATATACAATGACACATAAACCATAATAAAAGGCCTTTGATATGAAGTCTAAACCTATCCAACACTTACTATAAAAGCATTGTGCTAGACCTAAAAAGTGCTTAACATCAAAATTAACTAGTTTAATTCATTGTTTTTTATTATAAATGACTGAATAAATTAGATTACATCTATGAAAGTCATTAAGAAATGATCTTCTTAACTACTGATTTGCCTACTGTATAATTTAAAAAATATTTTATAAAAATATTATTTTTATTATGTCTCCAATGTATATTGATATGAAAATAAATCATCTTGACAACATATAAAGCTCCAAAAACACGTAAATGAACTAGCAAATAAAAAGCTGCTAATTTATATGCTAATCTGGATATTAAATCATATTTCAGAATGCGGTTAGAGGTACTGAAACCAAAATAACGACATTTGAGATCAGATTAATAATAATTCAAAGGCAAATCAGGCCTATAATCAAAATAAATGAGCTGTAGTACAATTCTGATAGAAACGATTTTCATGTAAACAAAACAATGTCAAAAACTAGCTTTAATTTCACCGATCTGACTGGACATGATTTCAGGTGCTGTTCTGAAATAAGTTTACCGTGGAGTAAAACACGACACATTCCCACAGAAACCATTATAATATTTATAACAGTGATAGTTTGTGAGTGATTTAATACGAAAGTAATGAGCTGTCATCTAAATACGAGAAAGCTGAAGTGTAATCACGGTGACTGTAAATGAACCACCGCTCGACAGGTCTTGGTCTGTGTGGAAGTGTGTGTTCATTATCAAAAACACCCGTATTTTTTTGTGAAGAATCAAAGGTTACACGTTTGTAAATGAAACTACTATATTTAAGAGAGTTCCCTTTGTTTCAAAATGACTCTAATGAGTCATCTGTGTCATATGGGGAGAGATACCTGCGTCGAAACAACTTCATCACAATAGGAAAACAGAGCTGCAGCTTCAACGGGTGTTTGGCGACGCCAACCGGCCGAACGCGGTGTTACAACTACCGTTAACGAGAGACTGCCACAACTGTTCATAACTCTGTTCTTAAGTGCTTAAGTTTCAAAACAATGCTTTTTTCACTCAAGTTTATTTGACCAAGAGGGAATAAAGTGGAGAAAACAGCCTCAAAATCTCATTAATGTTGATTTTTTTCGCCATTTTTTCAGTATTGAGTCCAACTTAGAGCTCTAAACTCATTCACAAAAAATATTAAAGCCACAGAAGATGTGGTAGATCAAATGAGGAAACATTATATTACCATACAGCAGCGAGGAAAACTAGATAAAGATTTGAAAAAGCATAATCTCTTCATGGATAGCAGCTGTGTTCTCATTGGTGGAGGAGGAGGAGTGGGCGGAGCTACAGCAGTCAAACAATGTGAGTGATCAGGCCATCATGTGACACTCTACATCAACATTAAATATTCATATTTAATAATTAAATAAATTATCTATCGATACTAGATGTGTGTGATGTCAAAAAAAGATATTTTTCAATATATTCTGCAGCCTTTTGACAGATGAACATTGGTTTCCGGAGTTAAGTCACACAGCATCTACTGGTTTACAGACTTGTAAAGGGAAAAAATGACTGAAAATACCACAAGAGTAGTGTACACGTGCGTAGCGGTCACTGTTTGAGTAAAAAAAAAAATCACTTATATCACATTTGTCAGATTGATCGGCCCAACAAAGGCGGTGACATTATACTGTCGCTATTAGTAAGAGCTGAGCAGAATTATTTTGACAGTTTGACAATGATTTTCATTCTCAAAATGGACACTAACCTTTCAAGTGTTTGGGGTCAGCTATTTAATTTTTTGAAAGAAATTAATTTAGCATTAAAAAAAACATAATGATACAAAAGATTCTGCTGTTCATTTCAGCTTGCAAAGAATCTTGAAAAAATCAATGTTGATAATAAAAAAAAAAAATCAGCATATTAGAATGATTTCTGAAGGATCATGTGACACTGAAGACTGGAGTAATGATGCTGAAAATTCAGCTTTGATCACAGAAATAAATTACATTTTACTATATATTACCATAAAAAAAAAAAAAATTGTAATAATATTACACAATATTGCTGTTTTTACTGTATTTTTTGGTCAAATAAATGCAGCCTTTGTGAGTATAAGAGACATTTACTGACCCCAAACGTATAAACAATAGACTAAAACTGGGAAATAAATAAATTTAATTCTTATGTAGAATGTCTAAGCTGCACATTTTCATACAACGACAGTGAATCGGGCTGTCAATCTCCATAAAGGACAAAGAAATGCCATAAAACATCATAAAAAAGTCTTGACTGACAGCTGTATTCACCCTTCACTTTCAGAGTATAGAAAAGAGAAGTAAAAATAAAGTTTCACAAACCCTGAAATTGTTGAAAAGCCTTTTATGTGAGCACAAACTACTAACAATACTGTAATAGTGAGTCATTATTCCCATCACACAACGCTCTTATCCTAAACGCCCAAATAAATGTCATCATCTCGAAATCATCCACCATTCCTCATTACATCAGTACTGTAAATACAAAAACACACCAGACCAACTACATGGAAATATTATAGAAAACATTGACACAGAAAAAGCTAAAATAGATATACTGAGTGTAATTCTGTCTAAGGTCTGTTCTGTTAAGAGAATAAATGATGCGAAATACAGATATTAAAATGTAACTAACCATATAATTTAAAAATACTGAGTTAAAAATAACCCAAGTTGGGTTTAAAATGGACAAACCCAGCAGTTGGGTTAAATGTTTGACCCAGTGTGCTGGGTAGTTTTATTTAACTCAACTATTGTTTAAAAATTACTATATGTCAACCCAAAATATGTTGGAAATGAACATTTACGAAGAAGTTTAATGACAAACAGGCATTAAATATGCTATAAACAACTAAAAATCAAGACATTTCTTATTTTAATTACATTTTTAATTCATGAATTCATACTCTCTAAAAAAAAAAAAATGCTGGGTTAAAAACAACCCAAGCTAGATTGAAAATGGACAAACCCAGCGATTGGGTTAAATGTTTGATCAACCTGCTGGGTAGTTTTATGTAACTCAACTATTGTTAACTATTGGCTTTGAACCCAAAATATATTGGAAATTAAAAATCAGACACATAATTACTAGAGGAAACAATAATAATCAAATGGTGAACATTTATTAATAAGCAATTTAAGTTTGTCCATTTTCAACCCAACTTGGGTTGTTTTGTGTATAATCCTGCATACTCAGATAGCAAAATGTGTTCGTAAATAACTTAAACTTATCGTTTGTGCACTTACAAAATCATCAGTTTTCTTGTCGAGTCTATGTTTGTTTATATTTTTGCAAAAAAGACATTTTTTGGTAACACTTTACAATTAGGTTTCATTAGTTAACTTGAACAATAGCTTGTATTCATCTTGTTAATTAACATTTTGTAAAATCAAAAGTATTTGTTAATGCACTGTGAATTAACATGAAAAACAATTATATTTTTTACTAACCAACATCAAAAAATATACAGTTCATGCATTAGTTTCACATTTTTGTTACTTTTGTGTGATAATGAGCACTTCTGATGCATTGTGATGTAAAAATCGTGATTATTTTTAGACTCCCTGGCGAAGTGAAAGGCCAAACGTGCGAGGATGGACCGGCGATATGCAAAGGGTTAACGCATTTATAAGCTGCAACCTTGAGAATCTACAGCGCTGACTAAAATCTGAAGAACCCGGCAAACCGGGACCACATGGTGCCATCTGACATCATGCTTCAGCGAACTATTCTTTGCACACTTTGAAAAAAATGTGCTGAATCTTACTACTAAAAAGAGACACCAAACGAAATGACTAAACCATTTCACAAACATAGCAAGGCTTGTAATTCTGTTAGTTCAGTATGACGGGAAATCGAACTGAAACCAAGCTTCAATTATCATATAGGCAATTTTAGAGTCATTTGACACCTAATTCTACTCAAGCAACTGATGCTCGCCCCTTTCCTGTGACATTAAAGTGACATTTTGCCAGTTCAACGTCATCTTTACCAGAAATCATAACAACTCATATAAACTTACTAACAAAGACACCTTTTATCATGTCATCCGAGAATGAACACTGTTTTAAAGACTGGCCATATGAGAAATTAACATTTGCATTCCCAAACAGAAATGTGCACGAATGTCTTTCTGGCTGCTGAGATCAAATTAATTCATCTTTTATGCTGTGCTTGTTTAAAATCAATAAACTAGGACTTGTAATTTGTGTTGCATAAAATAGAAATCTTCACTATATATAATATCAAAAGGTAACACGGTCAATATGGTCAACAAATGACGTGTGTAAATTGTGGCGGTCAATTTGATGCAATAAATGACGTGGCCCAGTAAGCTGTCAAGTGAAAGCATCATCTCATTCATAGCCAGATTTAATTAGAAAATATGCATTATATTAACTATGCAAAATTGCATATATACTATGCAAAATACTAAACACAACACATAAAATTAAATCTGAGTGTTGACTTTGTCCACATGCTGAGTGCTGTAAAGTTTTTGGTTCATGCAGACGCAAAATGCATCAACAAATACTGCGCAAATTACAAATAATATGATTAACACATGCAATGCTATCTCTACGTAAAATAGGATGCATAAACATTTAGACTATCTTTTGCACGCACACACACACACACACATCTTAATCTTCTATTAAAGTAAAAAATGAGTCACAAAACAAACCTGCAATTCAGTTTTTCTCACTTGAAACGTTCTCCGAGGATCATCTGTATATGAGAATGTTACGCTCTAGATCAAGATTAACCTAAAGACTAATTAAGACTTTTTTTTTTTTTGCTGGGTAAGATTGCTGACTCATCTCTGTCATAGCCGCCCATGCACCCCACGCAGTGCTCAATGCATCATGCTCCCTAGAGCCAGCGGTTTACGCTATCAGTTCTGACGCCATACACTTACTGTAAATCGTACACTAGTGTGGGGTACATGCATGACTCCATGAAGGGCTTATGTTATACTGAATATCAAAACAAGATGGCCTCTCACACTTCTGCAAAAAGTTGTGGCTCATTTTGTCTGTCTGTTCTAAAAACTTACAAATAAACTTAAATCTCATTTTTACTGAAGCAACTTTTTGTCATCTAGCAGCCATATATTATAACACAGCATCAATGCACACATGATGCATCCTGATTAGAATACTTGTACTATAAAGTATTAATTTCTCGGATGCACATACTTATAAAATAATATGCCAGTATCGGAACATAGATAAAATAATGCATCTTCATACCAACTTGTTGAGTACTGTTTAGGTGCATCCCAATTATCGTACACTATTCTACACCATTGTTTTAGTATAAATAGTGCGGAAAAAAAAAAGTACACTTTAAATTATCTGGATGATGCACTTATTTAACTGAGCAAAAAAAAAAAAAAAAAGTGTGTAATGTTGGACACTTCATGCGCTCAACTGTCGCAGGTTTCAGTATGTTGTGGAAGGGGAGGGGCTAACAGAATACATAGTGCGTAGTATTGATGCGGAAAGATCATATTTACGAGTGAAACACACATGAATGCCACCACAATGTCGTAAATACGAGTGGGAAGCTTTTGATTTTCTTTAAGCCCCAATCTTTACGAGTTTGGGGGCGTGTCAGTGAGAAACATGGTGGAATAACACAATACTTAAAGGGATAGTTCACTCAAAAATATTTACTCACCCTCAAGCCATTCTAGGTGTATATGACTATCTTCTTTCAGACAAACACAATCGGAGATATATTTAAAAATATTCTGGCTCTTCCAAGCTTTATAATGGTAGTGAATGGGGGGCGAGATTTTGAAGCCCAAAAAAATGCATCATAAAAATAATCCATACGACTCCAGGGGGTTAATAAAGGCCTTCTGAAGAGAAGCGATGGGTTTTTGTAAGAAAAATATCCATATTTAAAACTTTATAAAGTAAAATAACTAGCTTCCGGCGGATGAAACCCCCTGGAGTCGTATGGATTACTTTTATGATGGATGGATGCATTTTTTTTGGGCTTCAAAATCTCGCCCCCCATTCGCTACCATTATAAAGCTTGTAAGAGCCAGGATATTTTTAAATATATCTCTGATTGTGTTCGTCTGAAAGAAGAATGTCATATACACCTAGGATAGCTTGAGGGTGAGTAAATCAATGGATAATTTTCATTTTTGGGTATACTATTTGGCAACGACATTGCCCTTTTTTTCCATTTTACAGCGAAGTAAGCTAATTGTCTGCACAAAATATGATAGCAATTTTTAGAAGTAGAGTTAAAAACCTTGCTCTTTTTGTGTGTGTAGGTAATTAAGAGAAGGTACACCACCACCTGACAAGACTTCCCACCTCGTAAATGGGACAAAATTTGTCACCAAAAAAGTCATTCGGTTTTACCGAATGACACTTTTGGTTATACCGAATGACGATATTATCAAACAATGCTAACAGGCTGATATCTAGCTAGCTAGCAAAAAGACAATCAAACATTTTATATTTAGTACAAGTTTTTAAAATATTACAGCATTTTCCATGTTTTATAGCGGTTGTACCGAATGACCTGATGTGTCGGGACATGCGTATGAGCAAGAGAAAACATGAATTTTTCAAATAATTAAAAGAGAGTTAGTTACTTTGCTTCACAACCATGTGGTCCTTTGCAGGTGTCTGCATGATCCTGTCACATGATATTGACCGCATGACTTGATCCAAAATGGTCCCTTTATATTGGTTACTCCGAATGACATCAATGAAATTCATTTTTTCGAACATTCTTTCTCATAACAAAGCAACGACTTCTACACATAATTTTAATACCATTTTGCACTATGTTGATATATGATGTTATAAAATCATGCCAGAATAAAAAATATATACATTTATTACATCACAAATGAACGGTTAAACCGAATGACCTTTTGATGCTTCAAAATCTTTAAAATACCTTTATATGTAGCAAAATATAATTAAAACCTTTTGGATTGAATAACAGAAATCTAGTTGTACTACCTTACATACTTTAGATGTCATATCTTTGTTTTTTATTATTATTAAGGCCTTTGGACAAAAAAAAAATGACCCGTCATGTCATTGACCCAAATACGAACTTCCCAGGATGACTTGAACGTACCATTTAGAACACAACTTTTACATGTTAGCATTAGCATGTAGCATATTTATCTAAAAAAAGTATTATTACATTATATTTAGGTTTATAATTGTTCACTTTGCATTTCTTCACAATTTAATGAAATCCATCACAAACTGCTACACTTCATTGGCACAAGGGATTGTGGGCAATATTACCCAAAAAACAAAAGCTTGAATGCACACTTTTAAAAAAAATGCACTGAAAATAGTGTTATTTTAAATCTTTGTAGTATGGTTAGCATACGAATTGGGACTTAGCCAGTGTTTGTCTCAAAGGACTACAGTGAAGTAGCTAAAGATAGACCAGAGGAGAGACCGTTTTCCCACACTGTTCTGGGAAAAATCCAAAGGGTCTCTGGGAAATGAAGAAGGTCACATGCACTTCCTTTTCTATCAGAGGGACAACATAATATCAAGTATAACAGAAAGACTCTAGTTAAGCTAGTAAGATCACACATTTAATACAATCTAATTCGTCATGCCTTTCCTCTTTATTTGTCATTTATATATATAGCTGCGCACCAAGAACATA
>CM077450.1:720000-725000 GCA_039654765.1 Mylopharyngodon piceus | reverse complement strand
GCTAAAATATTCTGAGAAGTGTTTTGATTGCAGTGTTATGTGGTTGCTAGGGTGTTCCCGGTGGTTGTTTACTGGCTAAAGAGTCCACCCTCAAGTATCTCTGTGGCTCTGTGCATCCCTAAGAAAAAACAGATTTCGTGCATCAAAATCTGGTGAAAGTTTGATCACTTAAATAGTGATAGCACATCATCAATCCTCAACAAATATGAGGTTTTTGAAGCGTCGTGTCGGTAGCAAAAACATGTCTACTTTTTGACAAAAAATAAAAACATTAATATTGGGTGTATTTGAAATAAAATGTTATGAGCCAAACATACAACAAATTAGTTAATTCATTATTGTATGTTTGCACCATATATGTACTTCCAAAAGGCAGATTTAGTAACAATACTTACTGCAATAAATCTGTTCCACTGCTAGCTTTTTTGACCATGTTGGATTTATTTGGCAAATGTCACATGTCGTATTCTGATAGGAACTATATTATTCCTCAAGTAAAAAGGTATAAGACTGAAAAGATCAACAGACTGTTAGCGTCATACTGATAGATGTGCTATTTGAACACACATGTGTGCAGTAGTAAGTACTGTACTAATGACTCATTATAATGCGGCTTCTTCACCCCCTCAATGATCAGTCCTTCTCTGTTTCAGTTTCACAGAGGTATGACACACCAGAGTCATTTGGGGTGAACATTTATAGTACAAATACATCACATACATGTCACCTTATGCCGAATTGCTGCATCTGGAATTATTAATTTAGAATTACTAATGTTATAATCCATCAAAGTTATGAATAAAGGATAGTCTCATGGTAAGACCACCCACTGGACATTCACTGACCATAAGATTTATATTAAATGGAAAAAATAAGCACTTTCTTGATCTGGCAAGCTCTAATCTGATTGGCTGGCTTTATGGCATGAGTAAAGACACAACGGTTTTTATCAGGTTTCCAAGAAAGTCACTTATAAGGCACTTATGGGGAAGAACTTTACACCATGTCCTAACCAGACGCGATGCGTTAAGATTCCAGCGACCCTTTTCACATTTTTGGGTTTCTCAGAAGCGGAAGTCGTCATGAGGGTAAACTGAATGAGAGACTTCGTTAAATATATTTTTTGTGTTTCCATTTGCACAAATAGCAAAAGAAAAACTCCACAATAGTGTTTTCATAATTTTCAAATAGAGAGCGATTGAAAACGGAAGTCAGAAGAGAGAAAGATGTCATTTTTACCGTCCCTCCCACCCTCACAGGCAGTGTTAACTAAGGTTTTTTTTGTTTTGTTTTGTTTTTTTGTAATTTGATGCAACGGTAATATAATACTAAGTATAGTGTTATAAATGTACATACATTTAAAAAAAAAAAAAATGAAAATATAAATAACTTTGCAGGATTTACGATATTGATGACCGTTAAAACGCGTCATCACAATCTGTGAAAAGGGTCCACACCAGACACGACGCGACTATGAGGCGCGATAAAGTCAATCAAAATTCACAGCCAATCGGAAGAGCGCGTGGGCGGGCTCTCTCGGCAAGCAACAAAACAAAATGTATAAGTACGTAATCAAATTCATTAATATTACACCATTTTAACATTATTAAAAATACATACTGAGTTACTAAAACAATCTTTGTCATAGAATACACTTTTCTGTTCACAATGAGTTGACAGTTTGAACGTTCTTGTTTCCTTTTATTTATTTCGAAGATCTGAGGGGAATTTGTCCGTTGTTGCTTTCAGTACGGCTATAAAAGAAACACAAAACGATATTCAAACTCACATTAGACGCTTTTAACATTAAATAAACCACATAAACAGTACCTGAGATTATCATTATCATACTTTGTGTTGTTGTTCCAGCCGCGACGTCGCAGAAAAATAGAAACCGTTTGTAAAAATAGAATGAATCATTGCGTGTCGCCGTCGCGGCTAGTTAGGACAAAAACTCCGATTAGCATAGAAAAGATACCTTTTATCGCGTGTCGCGGCGTCGCGTCTGGTTAGGACATGGTGTTAGTTAGCACTTTATTTTAAGGTAGCGTAGTTACACGTTACTACATGTACTTACCATGTAAAATAACAGTAAATTATGCATAATTACAAATAACTAACCGTAACTCTATAGTAAGTACATGTAGTTCATTAACATTACTTATTTGAGTTAGTATAATGTAGGTTAGCTTAAACTAAAGTGTGACCAGAACTAATCGTAGGATTTGCAAAATTTACTTTAGACGTTCCATCAAGTAACTTTGCGACTACACGTCAACTAACTCTCATTACTGTAGAGTATTAGTAGACTCAGTGTAGTAGACTGTTAGTAGACTTAGTTTAAGTTAGGGTTAGAATAAGTTGACATGTAGTTGCAAAGTTCCTTATAGTTTAGTAGTATGTCATGGACTATTGAAATAAAGTGTTACCAAACAATATAAAACATTAATTGTATGACGGCACACAGGAAAAGACTTGGCTAGTCAGGAAGCGAGTCATGTTCATTTAATGCTCGATTCCCATCATGTTTTCAGATCCACAGCTACTGAACTTCCCATGACGGGCAGCAGAGAGTCTGAAAACAAACAAACCGGGGGAGGCGACGGAAGAATAGAAATGATTAAGATCCATCAGTCCAGATCTGGCAGACAGCTGGGAGGAAATGCAGAATCTGTGAGTCATAAGCTAGTAGTTTTTCTCAGATTTAACATGATCTTTACAGCTTCTGCTCACAGCATGAACTGAGATATTGAAAGTCATCTTAAATCAGATCACTAAAGGGTGAGAATAAGAAAATCTGCACCATTGGTGGCAGCAATGGTCACTAATGGCCTGAAGTCAAGGGGTTTTGGTTAAATGACTGCAATAGGGTCTGTGAGTTGGGTTCATTTGTGAAGATTATCATGATGAACAAAAGGTGTAAGAATTATAAACTTTTTTTGGTCACAGAGCTTATTTTCTGCAATAATTCAAAAGCCAATTGGGTTTTTGTTAAGGGAGCTACAAAATAAGTAATTCCTGTAGAAAAACAAAGCCTAAAACTCAGAACAACTCAGTCAAAAGACATGTCAGAGTCTTTTGATAGCCCCACAGAGTCACAGTGCTGCCCCACGAAGGCCGAACATAGTAACTACACATTTGTGTATGATCATCAAGTGCAAAAACTGATTTCAAATCAATTAAAAGACTTTGTAACCTGCCAGTGGTTTACTTAGTTTTTTTCTACATATTAAGGCAAGATACAGACAAAACCATTGGGGTTTTTTCATGCACTTGTCAATTTTGAGATTTATTTTTCCTTCTAGACTATAGTTGAAAGAAAATATACAAAATACACTTTAAGTGTTTATTTTATTACACATTATCTATTTGCATCTGTAGACTTCAATTACAATGCATCTTTGGAGCCAGAAACCACTTACATACATTAAACTTTCCTATTCTGAAAGTTTTTACAGAAGGGTTTGTTCATATATCCTATGAACATATAACATTGTATACTAAAAATATGGCTTTTCTGATAATATGGAGATTCCCTCTGTAAATACCTTTAAATGTAACGTCAACAAATTGAAACAATTTTGAACTTTGCTTTATCAAATGTTCAGAATTCTGTTCTTGAAATTTTAGCAAATTAGTGTTTATTTAAATAGATATCTGGTTTGCATATTTATTAATGCTGTCAAATCGATTAATCGTGATTAATCGCATCTAACAAAAGTTTGTAAGTGTGTGTATGTGTATATATATATATATATATATATATATATATACACACATACATACATATACATACATACATACATATACACACATTCATATATTATATATGTACAAACTTTTATGTTAGATGCGATTAATTGCGATTAAAAACAAAATATTGGTGCTGTCAAATTGATTGTGATTAATCGCATCTAACAAAAGTTTGTAAGTGTGTGTGTGTGTGTATATATATATATATACACACACACATTATATATTTACAAACATTTATGTTAGATGCGATTAATCACAATAAAAAATTAGTGCTGTCAAATCGATTAATCACGATTAATCGCATCTAACAAAAGTTTGTGTGTGTGTGTGTGTGTGTGTGTGTGTGTGTGTGTGTGTGTGTGTGTGTGTATGTATGTATGTATGTATGTATGTATGTATGTGTATATATATATATATACACACACACACAAACTTATGTTAGATGCGATTAATCGCGATTAAAAACAAAATATTAGTGCTGCCAAATTGATTAATTGCGATTAATCACATCTAACAAAAGTTTGTTTGTGTGTGTATGTATATATCATATATATACACACAAATATTTTCAAACTTTTGTTAGATGTGATTAATCGCGATTAAAAACAAAATATTAGTGCTGCCAAATTGATTAATTGCGATTAATCGCATCTAACAAAAGTTTGTTTGTGTGTGTATGTATATATCATATATATACACACAAATATTTTCAAACTTTTGTTAGATGTGATTAATCGCGATTAAAAACAAAATATTAGTGCTGTCAAATCGATTAATTGCGACACTATATATTTACAAACTTTTACGTTAGATGCGATTAATCGAATTGTGATAAAACTAATATTTATACATAACATTTTAGGAAAAGTTGTAAATAAAAACAATTGCCTTCATGTATTGTGATTAATCGACTAGGGAAATTTGACTTTATTCACCTGTGATGTTTTGCCTTAAACTGAGATACAAGATAGCAATTTATACACTGAAATAACTGCACAGTTCACCTGTAATGAAACACACTAAAATGATTGTCAAAACATCCACAGTTTTGGCCCTTCAGTGCCGTTTCACACTTGAGGTAAAAATGCATTCACTCTCAACTCCTACCACTCTCATTTTCACCTGGGAAATGGATTTAAAAGTTTGAAAAATGAAACTGGAACATTTTGTGGTGACACTTCTACTGACTAAAACAAGCAGCATCAATTACATCAACAGGAACTGCACATCATTTGCATCACAAA
>CM077450.1:385000-717500 GCA_039654765.1 Mylopharyngodon piceus | reverse complement strand
GGATCAACAAAGATGTAGTACTTGGTGAAATCAGGTTCTGCACCAAGGGCCATATGTCAAAAATGTTGAAAATACTGCCACCTAGTGGACAAAAGCAAATTAGAAACGCACAGGTCTTCATGTTTCACTGCTGATGACGTCATTTGCTGATATAAACCATTACCATACAATATATACAAAGTTATGTATCAACGTAAAAAATACTCATTTTATCTTAATAGTTGCTTTTTATTACAATTAAAATGTTTCTTCACAAGCGTAAATCTTCAATCATGTCAAATATATTTTTATTTTATATATTTATATTACAATGTATGTAATTAGAGTGTTTAAATGATCAAACTTGTATTAAATGTCTTTATTCAAAATGAATAATGTCATACATGAAGTAATATTTCACAATTTGGTACAGTAGTAGATAAAAATAGGTTAGGCTTTTGTTATACTATTTTATTAGCATGATTGATTTTTTTAAATATTGTACAGAGATACAATGTGCTTTCACTTCAGATGATGTTCAAGTTAGCTAAGAGAAATGTCCACTAGATGGCAGAGAAACCTAGGAGAAACATGAGGCCCTCAAAAGTCATCAGTAACAGTTTACGGGCCGCACGGCTGGTTTTCTAATCACTCTTTATCTATCAGATATGAATACCTTTACAAGTATATATATATATATATGCATTCATCAAAGCCTTTTTGTTTGCTTTTTCTATTCTGACTGATCAGACAAAAATCAGGCCCAGTGATTCAGAGATTTCCCTCTCGCATACTCAACCTCAGAGCCAAAGATGAATTGCATCAAACTTTGAAATACGAGGTGTGATCTATATCCCCTGAAACACCAAACTACTGCCGAACAGTAGAAGATCACGTACAGTCATTTCAAACCCATCTGAAACAGAACAATAGACACAGCGAGGCTTTTTTATGAATGCAAGTTTCATTGCCACCAGTAACAGGTTTTTACTGGAAACTAAAAGCAGACGTGTGGAGGCAGTGTAAAATGACAAATGTGACCTTAAAAATGCATGTCGACTTCTTAGAGTGCTTACTTTCAGTTCAATATCTGGACCTTCTTTCATCTCAGATATGTAAATTATCATGAACAACACTGTAAATTGGTATTGTACAGTCATATCGTTTAAAACAAAAATGTTACCATGTTACAGTGATAGTATCAGGTGGTAATATGGTATGATTACCATGGTATTTACATAAAGTATGGTCTAAAAACTAGGATAATCTACCATAGTGCTTTCTGTGAGAGATATATTTTAAACTGGTTTCAGCTGGTCAGGCTGTGGGACCATTTTAAAACAGCTTAATCTGATTTAAAGCTGTATGAATTTCTTTGCTCTGCTGAACACAAAGGAAGATATTTGGAAGAACCAAGCAGATCTCAGCCCCCATTGACTACCATAGTATTTTTTTTTTTCCTACTATGGTAGATCTGTTTGGTTACTGACATTCTTCCAAATATCTTCCTTTGTGTTAAGCAGAGCAAAGAAATTCATACAGGTTTAAAATGAATAAATGATGGCAGAATTTTCATTTTTGGGTGAACTATTCCTTTAAGATACTTGTTAAGAAGGGTAGTGAATTTCTCATTATCTAGATTTAAAATGTAATCATTTTCATCACGTTTGTTGAATGATGTTGCGAGGGCACTGGAAATCACCTCAGTGTATATAGTACAGGCGCGGGCCGCGGCTACTAAACCACATGAATGGGCGACGAAAGGAAGTTCCAGAAGACGGTTAAACATCACACGAATAGAAGGGAAAACAGATTCAAAAGAGCGGGATTATATAACTTTCTCACAGAAAAAAAGTTAAAAGTTGATTTCAAATTATTATTATTGAACGCTTCGCGGGCGCGTTTCGTATGCGTCTTATATGCGTCAGATTAACGTCTTTGACGTTGCGTTGTTTGTTCAGCGTCATCGGCGCTTTGTAAATATAAATAGAAATAGAGTAAATACAAAAATACTAGCTTTATTTTCATATACAGTCAAATCAAGAGGAAAAGTCACTGAACCTTTTGATGAGGTTATAAAAACACACTGAAGTCGATAAAGCCACACATCTACTCATATAAAAGGGACGCATTTCTTTAGAAGTCAACTACAGAGACCTACCACACATCGGCTATGTGGACCCTAGCTTGTTATCAAGGAAGCCAGCCAGCACACGTTTTGACACACAGCCAATACGCGCGCGCTTTTCTACCCAGATACAAACGCATTGACAAGCTACGGACCACGCCCCCTCCATGTGACGTAGCTGGAACTACTAAGTACGTGACTCGACACAGTAACTAACCACAGACCGGGCCTCGCGTAACGGGTCAAACGCTTTGCAAATGTATAAGAAATAGTTCTTTTCTTAGGGACTCAGTTAGAGTGTCATTTAGAGATGTTTACATTATTCTTGGTGCGTTATTCCACGCGAAAACAGCAGTATATGTGCACTTGCCATATGGAGACATGCATAGCTATTCCAATTAAGTGTCTTTTTCTAAAGAGGAACAGGAAGTCAGAAACACTATCTCATGCTTGCACCGCAGGCTTCCTCTTATCTTCATCGAGCGCCCAATGAGAATAAAATGACCCGAAAAACTCAATGCATCTTATGTAAGAAAATCTGCAACCTTTCTTTGCAAATGACAGCACAATATAATGCATACTAAGTATGCATATACATAAGAGAGAAAAAAATATATACGGAGCGTATTGATCTGGTGGTGCTTTTAGAAGGTCTACAGCCTTGTTGATGGGAGGAACACACCAGTGCACGCTCAAATTCTGACTCATTTTTATACTAGAGTACTAGAGTAGAGGAGTGCATATATCAGTAAAAAGTTTAAAGAGTAATATAAAACGCAAAAAAAAATAAGAACAAAAACGTTTTCCCCTAATTAATCAATACTTAAGTCAGTGCATTAGTGAGTTTAATGTGCACTTACCACAAAACTGCTTGAGAATGGAGCTGCACTTGTGCGCAAAAGTTACCAAGTGACTTTGGAGAGACTTTGCGCCTGATGCGCACCCAAGTTCCACTGCGAATGTTCAAGATGTCCCCTCTTCCTCTTCTTTTTCCTTTGAAATAGTGGTTTCACGCGTGTTCTTCACTTGAGTCATTCATGTAGAGTCACAGGTCCACACACACAGAAAGACTTTCTCTTGAGCGCTCTTGGTGACGCCCACTTCACCCGACACAGTTTGCCGCAACGATTCAAAATCTGTCTGTAGGTTGTGAATGAATAGAGTCTCAGTTAACGCCTTGACAACAGTGACTTCAGTTTCCTGGGTAAAACAATCTGTTTAATAACTCCATGATGCATTGGACACAATGAGCTCATTGTGATGCGTGCCAAAAAAGAGTGGGGGGTGAGGTTTGGTGACCTGGCATAAAACTTTAAGAGTTTTTTTTTAAAAAAAATAAGAGTTAAGAGGAAATGCACACAGCATTAACTACAGGTGGGTGGTTGCCATGACATGATAATATATTCCATCTGAAATTATTATTTTATCTATGTAGTTTTTATGGAACATTTACATAATGTCACACAGCAAGACTTTTTTTTTTAGATAAACTGCAAAAAAATCAAATCAAAATCAAATTTTATTTATAAAGAACCTTAAAAAAAGAGTGTACTGAACCTCCAGACTTTATGGGCAGATACATCTGGGTGTCATCAGCATAAAAGTGATACAAAATGCTATGTTTCTTAAAAATAGAACCAAGAGGAAGCATGTACAATGAAAATGACACTGGTCCCAAAACAGAACCTTGAGGTACCCCACATGTGATAGAAGCTATTGATGAGGAAAAGTTTCCAATTTTCACAGAAAAGGTTGTATTTTGAAGAGGCAAACCAGCTTAGAGCAGTTCCTTGGATGTCCATGTACTGTTTTAAACATTCAACTAAAATGAAATGATCAATCGTATCAAATGCTGAGCTATCTAGCAAAACTAATGCAACACTGAGTCAGTGGCCGTTCACACAGAACACGTTTTTTCATTCCAGTGCACTACTTTTACATTGTTTTTCTATGTAAACGTGTGCAAAACCGTTCTAAAAATGCGGTGCTCAAGTTAAAAATCAGTTACAACTTTCAAAAAATGCTTGCATTTTTTCTCCATTCCACTGCCCGCGTCTCGCGTTTTTCAAAGCAAAAACATGTTCTGTGTGAACGAGCCCTTAGACTTTACTAAAAGGTCATTAGCTAGCCTAGGGCCCTTTTTCCACCTGGTATTAAGATGCGTTTTAGTCGATCGGATCACAAGTAGATGAGGGAGACACATTCCCGTTTATACCTGGTGTTTTAATCCACAACTTTCAACCGCTTCTGTCCTGATTTCTTCGAGAAGAGGGTAAATGTATGGGTTTTTTCAGATCTTTCGATCTAATGAACAAAACAAGCTCACGCAATTTACATATGAACGCGCCCGGAGATGACGGAAAAACACGGAGAGCATCAGCTTTCGTTTTAGCTCTGACAGCCGCAAGACCAGCCGAACGCTGAGAATGTGTGTTAGAAATCAGGAATGGTGAGAGAACATTGTGCTTGGTACATTTTACGTCTTCAAACCAAATGGGTCTTAAGCTGACAAAGTTTAAATCCCGTCTGGCTAGTGCGCTTACCTTACGCATTAGGTCAGTAGGTGGTCTTTTCGAACACGAGCGTTTACACTACGAAAACAATCTGGTCAAATGCGTTTTTGACTACCTCTGGAAGTGGTCGAAAGTGGACAAGCTCAAAACGTTTACACATGTATCAGTAGCGTCGTCCACTTGTGATCCGATCCGACCAAAGCGCATCTTAATACCAGGTGTGAACAGGCAGCAGCAGACTCTGTGCTATGACCTGATCTAAAACCAGATTGGAAAAAGGTGATTTAAAAACCCCAATAGTGATATAAAAACAATCACTTTTCCTTAAACATTCATAAAATCAAAATTCATGTTGGTCAACTCGCCAGTCACAGTTTTTATTGGCAGCATTGTAAAGCGTGGGAAAAAAAATGTAAAAGATTTTGGGCGTGTTTGGGAATTTAAACTGCCTGAAAACCTGCTCCTGCATGTTTTAAATGCTTGTGTAATTCAAGGCGCCTGACTTGACGTCATCTGTATTTAATATAAAACAATCACCTGCATTCAAGTGCACTCACTACTGCATAAAATAATACTTCCTCACATTGTAACTTTGAACGTATTGTGATGTCACAGCAGAACAAAGGGAAGTCCTTGAAGCTCCCTTCATTCTGACATGACTAATCATGCCAAATATAGACTTGGGGCAGCAGACCAGGGGGATATCCGATCACATTTAAGCACAGACAGCATGCTTCTTTGTGCCAGCAAAGCTGCATGCATGCAAAGACACAAATATTTTGAATGTGAAACGGTTTTTGAAGCATGAAAAATATTAATAACATCCCAAAAAGTCAAACCGCCCTTCTGCCACAAGATTGCACAACATCATTGTTCACATTCCAAACATCCCACATCTGGTATCACAGTTTGCCTTCCTTCCTGAAAAGCACATGAACAGAATGAGTCAAAAACTGGTGAAATAAAAGTTAAAATGATTCAATTTCAAATAAACAGATTCTTCCAAACCTCACAAATAAGCTTGAAATGTTTCCCCAGATTCAGTACAGATCTCATGATTGAAGGTTCAGTAATCACAGGCGTCACTGTTCGGGAATGTCCAGACACGTGAGCGGCGGTTATTTCAGGGCAGATTCCCTTCATCCAGACTTTATACGTGGCTCCCAAAGGTTTCACGGCCTTCAGGGCGGAAGTTGAATGATAGCTGTGATAATTTAACCCATTCCAGAGGGAATCGAGCAGAAATGAAGCGTTTAAACACTCACCACACACACACACACAAGAGTTTATCTGATCAAAGAGCATTGGCAGAATCACATAGCATGGGTTTCCTGAACAAGGCACTGGCATACCAATGCCCAGCCACCCTTTACGATACTCCCAACCACACAGGAAGCACTATAGAGAAGTAGAGTGTACGAAACTCTGAATATGCTTTACATCCAAGTGGTGCACTCCACATTTACCATTGGAAATTTAATGCAATTTTAAAGCTCCATTTCGGTGCTAAATGGATCTCCAATCTTTGCGTTTGACATCTGAACCAATGGCGTGGGATTGGCATGTTTGAAACGTGTCTTTATTTTCACGATTAGAAATAACTTCCTCTGTTGTAGCTTTCGAATCTTATTCACACTTCTGTATACTCGAGTATGAGAGTCCCATTCAACATCCCAACAACAGCGACTTCAGTTTTCTTGGATAAAACATACTTTTTAATAATTCCATGATGTATTAGGCACCATGAGCACATTGGTTTGGTGACCTGGCATCACAATTTTAGAAATGCATACTACAGGTATGACATGTAAACCTATTATGAACTGATTCTTTTAGCATTATTATGCATGCAGACTTAATTAATGAGAGACTATATGAAACATTCCTACTTGAAAAATTCATGTCACATGGCAGGACTCCTTGAACTGCAAAATGGCCAAACCCAAATCTTCATATGCAGCTTGGTGTCAAATTTAAGTATGAGATGCATGAAAACGTATGCCGTTCGACAGATAAGCGCAAATAAGATTCAAGAGCTGCAGCGAAGGGGAAGATTTTTAGTGAATAATAAACAACTCACACAAAGCATCATATGACTTTAGATTGCTTGGAAAACAGGACTACTGATGCCGTTTTTTCCGGCCTCTTTGGATTTTGACAGTCGTTTGAACTGCATGCTGCAAAAAAAAAGCCTTTAAGACAAAAATTTTTAAGACAAAAATTCGAACATGTGGAGCAAAAAGGGTCTCGTATCCTTCTGAGTTTTTATCACTTCACATTTTTTAGACAGCAAGAGTTTCAGCAGGACTTTCACTTCAGTGTGGTTTAGTTTAGTAAAATAGTTACACAGTAACTGAAAGCAGTATTCAAAGCACAGTACAGCCCGAGCTATTTTAAACAGCAACGTGGCTATTCAAATACTGTGGAATGTGCGAGGGTGTGTGGTGATGTGTTCCTGGCAGTGGGGTGGTTTTCATTTATACAGGAATGCTTGTGTGATACTTGTTTTGCTGAGCCACAGTAAATAAAGGGAAAGACAGCAGAGCAATGTGGAAGACAAGCAGACGTATATACAAACTAGATTTTTACATTTCTTGATGGAAATGTGAGAGGTGGACGCCCATGCGTGTCAACTATGATGCTCAGGTGTTTACTGGCCTGATTGAAAAGATATTTTGGTCTCTAGTTATGATTCGGTAACCCTCTATGGGAGTCTGAACACACACACACACACACACACACACACACACACACACATTACTGCTGTCAATCGATTAAAAAAAAAAATGAACCAATTAATTGCACATTTTTCTGTAATCACAACTAACATTAAAGTTTTAATGTAGTTTTATATTGTAATATATTTACATTGAGTCTCCAAAATAATGTAAAAACAACACATTTTTACATTTAATAGGCTTTAAAAATTTAACAACTTTTAATGTACTGTAAGTGAACTTAAAACAATCTTCACATAAACCCCATTGTAATAAATGTCACATTTACATGTGCCTTTAATATATTAGGGGTCAATGCTAAGGTTTTTTTTTCTACTGGTCCAGTCATGCCGGTTCAGATTTTTACCTGCGCTGCTGAAATGCACAGAAAAGTTCAGTGTTTTTGACCCATGTAACCTTGTAAACAGTGCTTTAAGATTTTCAGGAAGATCTAACAGTTAAATACAGAAACTGAATAATCAAACACTGCAGTCTTCACTGCATAAATTGTAAATTTATTCCTTATTAAAGCTACAAAAGTTAATCAGTGAAGAGCAGTGAGTGATTTCCTTGTTATTTGATTAACATTAATGACACAGACTGTAGCAACTTTATTAGGCTGCTGCGGTCACTTTAAGACCTGACGCACATGATGTAGATCTGACACATCCTAATTTCTCAACTCCTTGCGTTCATTTAACACTATTTAACTCATTTAAGACTGTGCTTATGAGGATATTCAACAAAATGGGCATTTCGACAATTTTGTGATTTTGTAACACACGAGAATGAACCTCAATTGTTCTTGCGGAAGCTCAAATGTGCTGCGTAACACGAGAATGAACCTCATTGGTTCTTGCGGAAGCTCAAATGTGCTGCGTAACACGAGAATGAACCTCACTGGTTCTTGCGGAAGCTCAAACGTGCTGCGTAACACGAGAATGAACCTCATTGGTTCTTGCTGAAGCTCAAACGTGCTGCGTAACACGAGAATGAACCTCATTGGTTCTTGCGGAAGCTCAAACGTGCTGCGTAACACGAGAATGAACCTCATTGGTTCTTGCGGAAGCTCAAACTTGCTGCGTAACACGAGAATGAACCTCATTGGTTCTTGCTGAAGCTCAAACTTGCTGCGTAACACGAGAATGAACCTCACTGGTTCTTGCGGAAGCTCAAACATGCTGCGTAACACGAGAATGAACCTCATTGGTTCTTGCAGAAGCTCAAACGTACTGCGTAACACGAGAATGAACCTCACTGGTTCTTGTGAAGCTCAAACTTGCTGCGTAACACGAGAATGAGCCTCATTGGTTCTTGCGGAAGCTCAAACATGCTGCGTAACACGAGAATGAACCTCACTGGTTCTTGATGACGCTCAAACGTGCTGCGTAACACGAGAATGAACCTCACTGGTTCTTGCGGAAGCTCAAACTTGCTGCGTAACACGAGAATGAACCTCATTGGTTCTTGCTGAAGCTCAAACTTGCTGCGTAACACGAGAATGAACCTCACTGGTTCTTGCGGAAGCTCAAACTTGCTGCGTAACACGAGAATGAACCTCATTGGTTCTTGCGGAAGCTCAAACGTGCTGCGTAACACGAGAATGAACCTCACTGGTTCTTGCGGAAGCTCAAATGTGCCGCGTAACACGAGAATGAACCTCATTGGTTCTTGTGAAGCTCAAACTTGCTGCGTAACACGAGAATGAACCTCATTGGTTCTTGCGGAAGCTCAAATGTGCTGCGTAACACGAGAATGAACCTCATTGGTTCTTGCTGAAGCTCAAACTTGCTGCGTAACACGAGAATGAACCTCATTGGTTCTTGCTGAAGCTCAAACTTGCTGCGTAACACGAGAATGAACCTCATTGGTTCTTGCTGAAGCTCAAACTTGCTGCGTAACACGAGAATGAACCTCATTGGTTCTTGATGACGCTCAAACGTGCTGCGTAACACGAGAATGAACCTCACTGGTTCTTGCTGAAGCTCAAACGTGCTGCGTAACACGAGAATGAACCTCACTGGTTCTTGCGGAAGCTCAAACGTGCTGCGTAACACGAGAATGAACCTCATTGGTTCTTGCGGAAGCTCAAACTTGCTGCGTAACACGAGAATGAACCTCACTGGTTCTTGCGGAAGCTCAAACTTGCTGCGTAACACGAGAATGAGCCTCATTGGTTCTTGTGGAAGCTCAAACATGCTGCGTAACACGAGAATGAACCTCACTGGTTCTTTCTGAAGCTCAAATGTGCTGCGTAACACGAGAATGAACCTCATTGGTTCTTGCGGAAGCTCAAACTTGCTGCGTAACACGAGAATGAACCTCATTGGTTCTTGCTGAAGCTCAAACGTGCTGCGTAACACGAGAATGAACCTCATTGGTTCTTGCTGAAGCTCAAATGTGCTGCGTAACACGAGAATGAACCTCATTGGTTCTTGCAGAAGCTCAAACTTGCTGCGTAACACGAGAATGAACCTCATTGGTTCTTGCTGAAGCTCAAACTTGCTGCGTAACACGAGAATGAACCTCATTGGTTCTTGCTGAAGCTCAAACTTGCTGCGTAACACGAGAATGAACCTCACTGGTTCTTGCGGAAGCTCAAACTTGCTGCGTAACACGAGAATGAGCCTCATTGGTTCTTGCTGAAGCTCAAATGTGCTGCGTAACACGAGAATGAACCTCACTGGTTCTTGCAGAAGCTCAAACGTGCTGCGTAACACGAGAATGAACCTCATTGGTTCTTGCGGAAGCTCAAACGTGCTGCGTAACACGAGAATGAACCTCATTGGTTCTTGATGACGCTCAAACGTGCTGCGTAACACGAGAATGAACCTCAATGGTTCTTGCGGAAGCTCAAACGTGCCGCGTAACACGAGAATGAACCTCATTGGTTCTTGATGACGCTCAAACGTGCTGCGTAACACGAGAATGAACCTCATTGGTTCTTGCGGAAGCTCAAACGTGCTGCGTAACACGAGAATGAACCTCACTGGTTCTTGCGGAAGCTCAAACTTGCTGCGTAACACGAGAATGAACCTCATTGGTTCTTGCGGAAGCTCAAACGTGCTGCGTAACACGAGAATGAACCTCACTGGTTCTTGCGGAAGCTCAAACTTGCTGCGTAACACGAGAATGAACCTCATTGGTTCTTGCTGAAGCTCAAACGTGCTGCGTAACACGAGAATGAACCTCATTGGTTCTTGCTGAAGCTCAAACGTGCTGCGTAACACGAGAATGAACCTCATTGGTTCTTGCTGAAGCTCAAACGTGCTGCGTAACACGAGAATGAACCTCATTGGTTCTTGCTGAAGCTCAAACTTGCTGCGTAACACGAGAATGAACCTCATTGGTTCTTGCTGAAGCTCAAACTTGCTGCGTAACACGAGAATGAACCTCATTGGTTCTTGCGGAAGCTCAAACGTGCTGCGTAACACGAGAATGAACCTCATTGGTTCTTGCTGAAGCTCAAACGTGCTGCGTAACACGAGAATGAACCTCATTGGTTCTTGCTGAAGCTCAAACTTGCTGCGTAACACGAGAATGAACCTCATTGGTTCTTGCTGAAGCTCAAACGTGCTGCGTAACACGAGAATGAACCTCATTGGTTCTTGCGGAAGCTCAAACGTGCTGCGTAACACGAGAATGAACCTCATTGGTTCTTGCTGAAGCTCAAACGTGCTGCGTAACACGAGAATGAACCTCATTGGTTCTTGCGGAAGCTCAAACGTGCTGCGTAACACGAGAATGAACCTCATTGGTTCTTGCGGAAGCTCAAACGTGCTGCGTAACACGAGAATGAACCTCATTGGTTCTTGATGACGCTCAAACGTGCTGCGTAACACGAGAATGAACCTCATTGGTTCTTGCGGAAGCTCAAACGTGCTGCGTAACACGAGAATGAACCTCATTGGTTCTTGCACGTCATGTGAACATGCTTGAGCTTCCGTTGGTTTATCAGAACTGATGTGAGTTGATGAATGTTTATATGTGAATAAATTAAATTAAATCTGTTCATCATATAAAGCGATCGAGTCTTTTCAGAAAATTTGGACTAAACCGCTCAATTCATATGGATTAATTTTATTAGTTTATGAACGTTTTGAAGTGTCAAAGTTTCAGTTGAGTAGCTGTCAATGGAGGGACAGAAAGCTCTCAGATTTCATCAAAAATATCTTTAGTGTTCCGAAGTTGAACGAAAGTCTTACTGGTTTAGAAACAACATGAGGGTGAGTAATTAATGACAGAATTTTCATTTAATAAAAATTATTTTTAAATGATTTACAAGATTTAGTGAATAACAACAACACTGAAAATGACAGCACACCTCTCCTCAACAAGACATGATTAGAGGACTCATTCACGTCCTGGTGCAGTTATTGCGGCAAAGTTTAATACTTGGGTTTAGTGATTTAAACAAACCTTTAACCTTAAGCATGAGCAACAGTGACAGGGTGCAACAGTGACTGGATGTCATTCTCTTTTTATGATGAGAATTACTGATTTCCAGGCAGTTGGCAGAGTGAAGTTTGCAGTCGAGTTGCATGGAAACCTCCAGCGATTTAGATGTCGCATGTATGAAAGCCCCTTAATAGTGAAGCTCACCTCAGCAAACACTCTTAAAATCCCCCGCAAAACTGACAAAACCAGACCAGAACACGTTTCTTTTATTTCATACAAGGCAGGCCTCAAGTCATATTTATTGACTGAATTATCATAGGTACAAATATAGTTACAAACTATTTACATCGAAATAAGTGTGAGCAAACCTTCTGTGCCTCATTTTGGCTCTTAAACGACATCATGCCATAAAAATGTCCACGCAATAAACCTTAAAAGTTGATGCAAGATATTGCAGCAAGTTCCTGCAAGTCAGTGGCTTGTGAGCACACTGCCACTGTACCTGGTTAGGAAGAACGTTGGTTGACCTTCAGGAATTGTTCTGAAAGAGTGCCGTTAAACTCAAGAATCGTGATTCTGAAGAAACAGAGGACTCAAACGCAGAAGAGCACGTACAGGAACACCCAACTGACTGCTCTTGAGCAGCAACTCTGGAAAACAGGAACATCCTGTACAGAGAGAACACAACGATAATGTGACAAGTGGAATATTGATAATGAATAATTAAAAACAAGTTTAAATGAGTAAATCTATAAATATTTTTTAATATTAATTAATACTCCAATTCTTGTTAAAACACACTAGATATGCTTATTCTGTGCATTTTGAGCACTTTTTGTGTGAAATCTCATTTATTTTGTCCATCAAAGGTGTACTTTCACTTTAATTGAGCATTAGCAGCGCAGCAAAAACAAGACCCAGCGCCGAAACGCTCGCGGCACTGCTGCTTCTGCTCTGCTCCTGCTAAGCCTCTGCGTGCGGTGTGAACGCTCTCATCTGTTAACATGGGCGCCGAAAAAAATATGCGCCGCTTACGCGTGCGGTGTGAAAACGGCCTCACACTGGTTCAGAAATGCATCAGGGTGAAGAAATCCATTTTTGTGACAACTATAAGACCAAAAAGAGGAACCAGGTTCTTTCGACAGACCAGCGATTAGCTTCTGTTTGAGCGCGACCTTACCTTCCAGGTCAGACGCCACCATGTCCTTGAGACTGGGGATGGAATGGTAGACCAGGAAGCAGGCCAGCATGTTGACATCAGTATTGTTGTTCATTGGCTGTCTTCTCAAGTACGCTTGCAGCACGTGACTGTTATCTGTGTGTAAGTGTTGTTTCCTTAATAGTTAAAAATTCAAGCTTCATGAAACAATTATATATGCATTTGAATACATATGAATGGAAGTGACTAGAACAAGATTTCTAGTGTGGCTGCACCTTATACTCCCTTAAATTAATGACAAACAAATTCCCAGGCCATAATTCAGAACCCCCCACACACACAACCCCCTCCAAAAAAAAAAGAAAAAAAAAATTATTTTATAATAAATAATATATTTAAATAATTATTTTGTATTTAAATAAGTATTACATTTTATATTAATACATTTATATACACACACACAATTATATTTTTTAAATTATATTAAATTAATCCATTTATATTAATTAATAATAAATGTAAATTACATTTAATAATAATAATAATAATGATAATTAACTATTTTAATTAATATTTATTTTATAATAAATAACACATTTAAATCATTATTTTGTATTTAAATAATAAATATTACATTTTAAAAATAAATTAACAATAAATATTTACATTTTAATTATATATATATATATATATAAAAATACATTTATATTAATTAATAATAAATATAAAATATAAAATAAATACATTTATTAATAATAATAATGATAATCAACTATTTTGTACAAAGAATATTACGTGTTTTTTGATCATTGTGCATTTTAACATGCAAATGTCACTTCAATTCTCATTACTGTAATTTACAAAATAAATTAAAGCCATTACAATAAATAGTATCATGATTAATACATTTAGATTTTTTTTTCCAGTATAGTAATGAGAACAGTGTAAATAAAAACTGGTGTGGTCCTAAAATTAGACATATATATATATAACATTTTTTTTTTTGGGACTGGAATCTGATCTAGAAATGTTCTTGACAGGTTTCATGAGATTCAAACTATTAGCCTTCACCAGCCCTGCAGAGCATAAGTGACTACAGCCTTTCACACTTGCTGAAGGTGTTGACCAAAACATGAAACATGCAAGTCCTAAATGCTGACTAAAGGAGCGGACACAGAAGCTCTAAAACAGAAATCTGAGTAAGCATATCTGAGTCACTGACTTAATGATGCTAGACGCTGATGGCTGTGTCCTGTTACTCACCACAGAGCCACTGATCCAGGGCTCGGTCCGCCGAGCTCTTCATGACGGGCAGAAACTCAGAGTTGAGCAGAAGGCCGCGGGTCTGACGGTGTGTGTCTCTGAGCCGCTGCTGCAGGACTCTGCTCTCGCACAGCTCCAACACCAGCTTCATCTGCCACAGACTGAACGTCTCGCATAGATCGCCCCGCTCCAGAGTACGCACGGCCTACGGAGATGATCACACAAACACAAGTCTTAGGAACGTGTTTTAGCTGTTAAAAACGTGAGACGCTACAAAAGATGCAAGACGTGAGCACAACGTTTAAAAACCTCTGTTTAGTGCACGTTTACATTCAAAAACAATGGAAAAGTAGAGCAGCGAAACGTTCTGTGTGAACGACTCCTTATGGTGCAGTTAACTTGTACAACAACTCCTGTCGTAATGCACTCCTATCACCAGAAACATCAGAATTGTTGTGATAAGGGTCGAGTGAAATTATACTCTACAGTTCAAAAGAAAAAAAAAAAAAAAAACTTTTATTCAGCAAGGATGCATTAAATTATGGAAGCTTGTTTCCGCCACTAACTAAAAAAAATTAAAAAGGTAATTGCGACTTTATATCTCGCAATTCTGACTTTATAACTCGCAATTCTGACTTTATATCTCGCAATTCTGACTTTATATCACGCAATTCTGACTTTATATCTCGCAATTCTGACTTTATATCACGCAATTCTGACTTTATATCACGCAATTCTGACTTTATATCACGCAATTCTGACTTTATATCACGCAATTCTGACTTTGTCACGCAATTCTGACTTTATATCACGCAATTCTGACTTTATAACTCGCAATTCTGACTTTATATCTCGCAATTCTGACTTTATATCACGCAATTCTGACTTTATAACTCGCAATTCTGACTTTATAACTCGCAATTCTGACTTTATAACTCGCAATTCTGACTTTATATCTCGCAATTCTGACTTTATATCTCGCAATTCTGACTTTATAACTCGCAATTCTGACTTTATATCACTCAATTCTGACTTTATATCTCGCAATTCTGACTTTATAACTCGCAATTCTGACTTTATATCTCGCAATTCTGACTTTATATCTCGCAATTCTGACTTTATATCACGCAATTCTGACTTTATGCAATTGCGAGTTTATATCTTGCAATTCTGAGAAAGATTCTTGCAATTGCCTTTTTTATTTCATGGCGGAAACAAGCTTCCATATTAAATTGTATAAAAGTGACAGTAAAGACCTTTATGATGTTATAATTCTATTTTAAAGAAATGCTGTTCTTCTGAACTTTGCTTTCATCAAAAAATCCTGAAAAGAATCACGGTTTCCACAAAAACTGTTTTCAACATTGATAATAATCATAAATGTTTCTTGAGCAGCAAATCATCATATTAGAATGGTTTCTGAAGGATCATGTGACACTGAAGACTGGAGTAATGATGCTGAAAATTCAGCTTTGAATCAACAGGAATAAATTACATTTTAAATTATATTAAAATAGAAAACAGTTATTTAAAATTGTAATAATATTTCACAATATTGCTGTTTTTACTGTGTTTTTGATTAAATAAATGCAGCCTTGGTGAGCACTGAAAAGTTTAGATACAAAAAAGAAATTAAATATGCACTATTTACCCAATATTTCCATGTATTTTTAATGACATGCTTTACTGTAACTGACCTGGTCAATAGAGATGTGTGTTGGCAGCATCTCTGGGTTTTCCTGTGTCACACATTCATACAGAATTGCTGACAATAAGGCCACAGTCTCCTGCTTCTGTAGAAACAAGACAGCACGTGTAAACTACAGCAACACAAGTGTCATTATTTACAACTTAGTGCAACTGTGGCATGAAGGTGATTACTACAGAAAATAAAGTTCATCCCTCAGTTTGAAATAGAAATGTTTATTGTAATCCACATAACGGAAGCGTAGCAGGAAAGTGGGTCAAATGTACTCTTACGTTTACTGTATTTGTTAATATTTATAGCTACTGTGACGCATGAACCGTTCCAAAACATGGTGAGTCGCCTCAGTAGGCAGCATTCTAAGGCATCATAAGACACGCTCTTGATATTCATTACGCCGCCTTATAATTTAGTAATTTTAGATAGTAATTCTAAAGTAGCTCGCATGAATCCTTCACAAAGGCAATCCCAGAATGCACTACATTAAGTTCAATGGAAAAAAAAAATTATCCAAGAAAATGTCAATTATAAACGTATTATTCATTTATAATATTAAAGAAATTGATTGATTAAAGTAAAAATTGATTATTTTACGCCAAATTTGTGTGATATGAATATTGTTTTGCTATTAGAATATTATCCCATTAGTTTAGCAACAAGTTCATGTCAATCTCTGTTGATAATAACGGTCTTGTTAAATTTTGTTAAATGTTCTGCACCGAGGCTCCAGAGTCATTTCATCTGCTCTTCTACCTCATACAGTAGGAAAGAAATGACAATAAACCTACTTTGATGTATATACTTTTGAAACTGAAAGCTTTTATTTGTGGTGCCGCCCGCTCACCTGCTGAGCTTCCATTATAAGAGTATTTACTATAAACATTTCCCGTTTGTTTATACACAATGAGGGGCGAGTTGCGTTATTGTATGTTGTATTTGGCAACATGCTCGATGGTGTCCAGACATCTTAAAGAAATGTTCATGGGTTCTGTGGAGAGCATTTGAGACATGCTTTTGATTTTAAATTTTTTTGAATTTAATCCTTCTGTACAAAAATGTGTTTTATTAATAAGCAATGAAGTTGTCTTTCAAGTATCATTGCACATACTGTATCATGCAAAAGTTTACCAACTTTACATGGTCATGATATGACAAGTCACATAGTCTCATAATAAGAAGGGTTTTTTTTATATTTTAACGTTTATCCTAGTGCAATTCTTTGCCACTTTCATTCTAAGTGCATTGCATGCGGTAAGAAAGTTGGCAGCTTTAAAATGTAGATTTCTAGTTGAATTTATCATAGGGATATAGGGGGAAAACTCGCCCCAGAACTCAAGAGTTTCAGTAAAATTAAATTACTAATATTCAAGGGCCAATTGTTCAAAAAGTTTAATCTGGATCAGAATGATCTGGATTTGGAAATCCCATGTTTTGCTATCCAGGATCAGGTAATCCATCTTACTTTTGTGTTGGATTTTCAAAGCAAAATTGGATTGGATCACACTGATCCAGATTACCAAATCTGGATTACTAGTGCTCTATGGAGCCCCTAAAGGGACATAGTGATGGACAGAATATGATTTCAATGCTTCTCAGAAAAGTTCTCACCTGAGAAACTGTGTTCGCTCGCAATGAACTTTTGACGGGTTCATCTCTTATGATTGTGCCAATGTAGTTTACAAACAGTGATTAAAAACACTTTGAATTAAATATAATATTTTTGTTTGATATTTACTACAAAATCTCTTTTTTACTTTACAGTAGGTTATTGAAAGGCTAAATATGTAGCCTAATGTCTACTACTAATTTATTACTTTAATAGTTAAACTAACCAAGAGCAAAATAAAAAATATGTGTATGTATATTACATGATGTATTTTTTGACCAGTTTTAAAGTGATTACGTTTTTGTTCCTGAAATCCTTTGATCAGATTTTTTGGATCAAAGGTTTCCCAATCTTACAAAAAAGTTTTGAACAACACAAACTGATGATTTTATCCAGATCAAAGCCAAGATTGGATTTTGTGAGCTAATCTGATTCAGAATCCTTTTTTCCTTTCGAACAACCCATTTTCAAGATTTGATCCAATCCGATAGCCGAAATCCGATCAGATTACTTTTGAACAACTGGCCCCAAATCACACAAATCACCCATTTTGGATCCAAAACGTCTTTTTTCCCCAAAAATGGACGTTTCCATCCCAGATGTTTGTGCTTATTTTTGCAGACTGAGGAAGGCCTAAATTATAGTGTTGTCAAAAATATACTGGCATACAGAGAAATGTTACCATAGCAAATTTGGAGTCTCAAACCCTCTAGCGCCACCAACAGTTCAAAGATTCACTCATGTTTATGTTCATAACTTTTGACGTGTAAGTCCTAGAAACAAATTCTTTCTTCCTCTGATTCCATGGCTCATGCTGATTCGAATGCACCCTATGATGTAATTTCCGTCATGAACATTCTTCCGCCATTTTGAATTTTCCGAAAAACCTACTTTTTTGAACTCCTCCTAGAGCGTTTGTCCAATTTGCACGAAATTTAGTATGTAGCATCTACTCGCACTCCAGGCAAAAAGTTATTAAAATATTTTTGATCGGCCAATCCGTTCTCGTATAGTGCGTCAACGAATTTGACGGCAAGCACGCAAAAATGGATATGCGGCTGTATCTTTGAAAAAGTTTTGTGTATTGACACGAAACTTGGTACATGTCATCACAGGCATGACTTGAGGGTGCATGCAGAATTTCGTCACAGCGCGACCTACTGCTCAGAAGTTATAAACCATGTTATTCTGTTAAAAGCGCTTTAACTGATGTAATTTAAACAGCTTTATCCTAACCTCATGATCACAGATGTCCACAAATATTTCCTTTTCTGCCCTTATTCAGCTTGACCTTGTAATTGCTATATTTATTTGTATTTATTATATGTTCTTATTTTATTGCCGTTTACTTGTCTTTTTTAAATTCATTTTACAGTTTGAAATCAAGCTACCCCATTGTAAAAACGCAAATACTTTGAGTGAGCAAATATTCACGTGAGATAATTCTTATAATGGTAATTGATCAATTATATATGAATAAAAGCTTAAAATTAAAATCTGTCATCATATAAAGTGATCTCTTCAGAAGAAATTATTGATTGCCTAGACTTTCAATGGATGGTCAAAAAAAGAAATATTAAAAATATCTATTTGACAGTATTTGCAGTATTTTTTCCCTGTGGTATCGAATATTGATACTTTTTAAGTTAGAAATTACAGTATCGTGACAATTAATTTTCAACAACATGAGAAGGATGCTGGCGATAAAACTTATAACAGAACCCAGAAGATGAAAATAACCCATAATAATCCTCTAAAAATCCATAAACATAAAAACCAAAGGCTGTTCTGATAAACACTGACGTGGAAACTCTTCATCTGTCCAAGATGTTTAAAAAGAAAACATTAATTACTACACAATTGCATCCTGCAATGTGTAAATTGAGGCCCTTCACTTTACCTAAACAGTTTTTAAAAGATCAAGTTGTCTCAGTAGAGTGAAATTTTGTCTCTGACAGCCATTTAGAATCCACATTTCTTTCCTTACAAATGAAAAAGGCACACTGACAGACCTTCAGCTCTGTAGGGACATGAACACTTTTTTTCCGACTGCACAAACCAAGCGCTTTGCCTTAAAACAACATGTTTACACTCTCACATGCTTCATGTTTTCCGAGGCTCTGCAGAAGTACTCGGCGAAGGAGACCAAAGCAGCGTCTGAGGTGAAGGTTGAGATGGCCTCAGGCTGTGTAGGAGACGAACAAAAGAGTGGGAGGGGAGGGAAAATTAGCTCATTGACATGAAAAAAATTATTTGCGGCAGTTTGAAAGAACACATTATGCTGCACTAATCCAATTAGGAACACAAGACCTTGGCAAACATCCGGAAATATCTATAAACCTTTATCCTCTGTATTTGCATGAGCGGTTTAACGCTTGAATTATATTACAGCTTTACAAACAGACATTTGACACAGTAAATATTGACAGATGTCGGCCAAACCAGTTTGTGGACAGAAGATTGTTCCGTAATATTTCGGGCACACAGACCGACCTTAAAAGTGCGAACTTCAGTGCTTCTATTGTTGAGGTTGGGGGCCAGTAAACTCTTCCAGCCTTGAGGGTCGTCCTTGTACGGGAGCTGTCCGGCACGCAGCTTCACGTAGAGAATGCCGTCTCTGGATAGGATGGATCTAGAAAACAAATGTGCTCAAATAGTCACAATTAACTTAAGTTCCGTTCCAAAACCTAGTGAGCTGGCCTGCTGTCTACATAGGGAGCTGCCTTGTAAAGTAGCATACTAACTGAAATGGAACTTAAGTGACTAACTAAACATGTGACACACAAATAGAGCTGATATTGATTATTTTGAGACGTCAGCATGTCATTAAGCATTTAGCGTTCAAAAGTTTGGGGTCTGTGAGATTTTTTTTAATGTTTTTAAAAGAAGTCTGTTTCAAAATAGAAAACATTTGTAACACTATAAATGTCTTTGTCACTTTTGATCAATTGAATGCATCCTTGCTGAGTAAAAGTATTAAATTCTAATAAAATTTAAAGGGTACCTATAATGCCCCTTTCACAAGATGTAATATAAGTCCCCAGAATGCTCAAAATACCCCACAGATCATTTATTATAGCTTGTCAAATTTGCCCCTATTTGGGTGTGAGCAAAAACACGCCGTTTTTGTGTGTGTCCCTTTAAATGCAAATGAGCTGCTGCTCCCGGCCCCCTTTCCAGAAGAGGGCGGAGCTTTAACAGCTCAACAACAACAAAGCTGGAGAATCTCACGCAGCCAAAATGAGGATTGTCAGTAACGGTGTTCAGCCTTACATTGTTCAAACCGGAGTCGGACACTGACTAACTATTGGAAAAGTCTTCGCATCTGGACCATGGCTACGATGCCTCAAAATACTGTCTAGCTAGACAGCTCACTAGGTTTTGGAACAAAGCTTAAAGCTGTTTAGTTCGACTTTAGTTCAGACTTACTGCAAATGATGGGTTCCTTTACTGATGTCGATGTTTAGCTCCCAATATCTTGGACCTTTTACCTTAATCTGGATGTGATGAGAAAAAAAATTAAGGTCAGATTTAGTGAGTTGATATGAGCTATACTTAGAAGTGGAAGTTTAATTTGTTACCCGTTTCAGAAGGTGAAGCTCAGGCAGCATGGTGGGAGCCATCAACTCCACGGTCGTCTCTTCGTACCACTGCGTCTCCTATTAAAGATACCACATGCATGCACAGACAGATTAGACGTGCATCACGATGTATACGTCTGCTATGCGTGACTCTATGCCTGCGTGAGCAAAGACGTCTTTGTAATTGCCGTGAACAGCTGGTTCCCTTCCTTTGGCTGGCGTCATGTAATTGAAAAGATGAGTCCTCTCAAAGCAGCAGAGGAGACACGGTCAGACGCCACGGTCAACCTTCAACAGTCCTTCGCCGTGTATATCACCCAAGAATCTCTTTGATGTGGCCTAATGGCCTCACATGCAGTGGGACGGCTAGTGCAAATTACTCAGACTTCAACAACAAACGGCATTCAAACTCATTTTCGGAAGTGAAATGCGATTTCAATAAAGAACTGAAAAGGAATCATGAGTCAGATCTAAATGTGAGTTTGCAGTGCACTTTTGAGGAGGCTTTTGACCTGGAAATGGAAAAGGATTAGTTGACTTCAAAATTAAAATTTCCTGATAATTTACTCACCCCCATGTCATCCAAGATGTTCATGTCTTTCTTTCTTCAGTCGAAAAGAAATTAAGGTTTTTGAGGATTTTTCTCCATATAGTGGACTTCACTGGGGTTCAACGGGTTGAAGGTCCAAATGTCAGTTTCAGTGCAGCTTCAAAGAGCTCTACACGATCCCAGACGAGGAATAAGAGTCTTATCTAGAGAAACCATCGGCCATTTCTAAAAAAAAAAATAAAAATGTATATACTTTTTAACCACAAATGCTCGTTTTGCACTGAGTAGGCAGAAGCGAACGTGCAAAGACTAAGTCAAACGTCCTTTACAAAAAAAGGTAAAACAACGATGTCGGACGATTTTGAAGTTGGAGGAGAAAATGAGATGGAGTTTTTCACCCTACCGTGGACCTTTCCAACGTGATTTAGTAATGCGTGGCGCATCACAGAGCAGTGCAAGATGAGCATTTGTGGTTAAAAAGTACATAATGTTTATTTTTTTTTAGAAAATGGCCGATTGTTTCTCTAGATAAGACTCTTATTCCTCGTCTGGGATCGTGTAGAGCTCTTTGAAGCTGCACTGAAACTGACATTTGGACCTTCAACCCGTTGAACCCCAGTGAAGTCCACTATATGGAGAAAAATCCTTGACATCCAAAACAGCTTGGAGGACATGGGGGTGAGTAAATTATCAGAAAATTTGAATTCTGAAGTGAACTAATCCTTTAAGAGCATCGCTAATATAAAATTTAAAAGCTTATTCTAAAAATAAATAACCATAACAATAGTATATAAATAGGTAAGTGCATGCTTTGAAAGACGTGCGGCACGTGCAGTATATACCTTGTAGGTGACATCTAGCAGAGCGTAGCAGGGTTTGAGAGTGTCCACGTCTACAGGCACCAGAAGACGAGGTTCTGCTGCGAGCACAGCCAGGTGGCGCAACGCCTGGAGGTGATACCTTCAAAGAAAAACAGGAACATATGTTTAGGAGAAACAAAACAAGCTGATTTATACTTCTAACCTAAAACTTGACACATCCGCCAGCCTGACACATAACCGGTTGTAGTTAGCAACTCAGGAGTACACGTTTCAGTTACTGTCAAGTCAAAGGTTTATTGTCATCTCTATTCTTTGTGGTAGTAGCAGAAATAAAATAGTCTCTCCAGAAAGTATGGTACATTTTGGGCACCCTTACTGGTCAGCCCCATACGCAACAAACTGTGATGCACTGTGTATTCTGACACCTTTCTATCAGAACCAGCATTAACTTCTTGAGCAATTTGAGCTACAGTAGCTCGTCTGTTGGATCGGACCACACGGGCCAGCCTTCGCTCCCCACGTGCATCAATGAGCCTTGGCCGCCCATGACCCTGTCGCCGGTTCACCACTGTTCCTTCCTTGGACCACTTTTGATAGATACTGACCACTGCAGACCAGGAACACCCCACAAGAGCTGCAGTTTTGGAGATGCTCTGACCCAGTCGTCTAGCCATCACAATTTGGCCCTTGTCAAACTCGCTCAAATCCTTACGCTTGCCCATTTTTCCTGCTTCTAACACATCAACTTTGAGGACAAAATGTTCACTTGCTGCCCAATATATCCACTAACAGGTGCCGTGATGAAGAGATACTCAGTGTGATTCACTTCACCTGTCAGTGCTCATAATGTTATGGACAGGATGTGGAATAGTGTGTTTTGTCAATAAAATAAAAAAGCTTTTTATCCAATTAATTAAAGAAATAATCTGCCATCTAGAGCTAAGATTCAAATCAAGTGAAGCACCTACTGTACAGTATGTGATTTCAGACGCAACTTAGACTTATTGTTTTATTTCAAACCCAAAATTATTTTTGTAAAATGTTTCATTTGAAAAGTGTGCTTGTGCTCTTTAAAATAAATGGCACTTGCTTTGATCTGTCATCTGATGAAAAGACATTCACACATTTTTAAGTGTGACTCATGCTTTTGGGTCTATATATGTATAGAAGGACACGTCGACACCACGTAGATACAGGCAATTAACACAAACACATTCACGATTCTGGGTAACAAGTTTCATTTACAGTAAAAGCGAAAGAGGTTTTCCTCAGAAGTGAAGACAATACAGCCATATTTGCTCATTGTGGCATGTGTGTGTGTGTGTGTTAGCAGCTGATGTGCGACAACCTGTTGTCTGTGCTGTGAGCAGGAAAATGAGGATAAAGTGCACAAAGGAGGGCAGCAATGGCAGAATTGGAGGTGCTGAGGGTGTACCTGTGGGAAAAAAAAGAAAAAATGTCAGTCTTGGTTAGGTTTTTGACTGGCAGCATATTTAGTGAGGTAAATGTAAATTGCCGAACAATGCATGTGAACTGTCATCGGAAAATTAGCGCAAAACAAACAATGGACGCACAAGCACCATATTCAGTTGTGCCAGGAGGCAATATTTCAGAGTGCGTGTGACACACACAATTGTGTTGCGAGGGGGAAACTGGTCATCCATTGTTCACCGGTACTATTTGTGCTCTTTTCAAAGGCCTCACTTAAAAATAATGGCCGAGTTGAAGAGTGCACTTGAACAGGTTCTGACAGGACGAGAGGCTCTTACTGTGCCTTTCATTGACCTGGTTAGAGGTTACATTATTTTGCTTTAAAAATGCTCAAGAGCCCGTGTACCACCACACTACCTGCTGCTCACTGCATCACATACGTGAGTTTCCATACATTTATTATATGCCATTTTTCTCAAATCTACAGCAGCAAGAATGTAGCGTGGCATTTTTGTCTAAGGTAAATTATGTGAGATTCTTAAGACAATAATTAATGGGGACCTATAATGCCCTTTTTACAAGATGTAATATAAGTCCCCAGAATGTGTCTGAAGTTTCAGCTCAAAATACCCCACAGATCATTTATTATAGCTTGTCAAATTTGCCCTTATTTGGGTGTGAGCAAAAACATGCCATTTTTGTGTGTGTCCCTTTAAATGCAAATGAGAGGAAATGACGGCATGTCAACAACACTCTACTACAACAACTCTTCCTCTTCTCTAAAGCAGCCCAACATGGCCTCACCCCCTTTGTTGTGTGTTCTCGGGGGCGGGGTTTATGTAAATTTTAGGGTATGTGATGTCACCAATCCGGGAAGAAGCTCGTTGTAGTCCCTACCAGCGATTTCTGTAAAAGAAAATATCTCCCTTTGCATTGAACTTTGAGCGTTGTAACTTTGCAGATGTTGTTTATGATCAAACAGCAACATTACACACTAACTAAAGTTAAAAAAAGTCAAATCATATTCAAGTGTGAATGACATGAGGATGAGTAAATGATGACAGAATTAATTTGTGGATGAACTTTAATGCATTATTTAGCAGAGAATAAAATGTGAGGTCAAAGGAGATAAAGAAGCCATTTCGTAACAGAGGAAGTATTATGATAAAGAGCTATTATCGTAGTTTTAAAGTCAGAGGACAAAAATACAGTAAAGCTTTATCCGCGGTTATAAATAAACTGTAGCTGACACGTTCTCATGCTTTGCTTGGCCGTATACCAACAACCTTTGTCCTGAGGAATCATTCATGCCTGTGTGGGATGAGTTTAATATAGTCCTTAAACCCAGAAACACATTTTGCATTTGCATTTTTCGACTTCCAGTTCCATCAAGTCAATGGGTTTTTGGTTTAATATCTGAAATAAGGTCTGGTTTGAACAAGCTCAAGATACTTATTTTCACTTTTTATTATACAACATAAAATATAAAAATTTGTGTAATGAAGTTTTTTGTTGAGGGAACAAAAAGTTGGGCAACAAAAATGAGTCATCCCTGCGGTTATAGTATGAGCTTTAGTAATAGTGATGCTTGCAAACACTACTAAATAAATGCATAATAATGACTATAAAATGGGTAGTATGGGTAAAGAAGAACTCTAAGCTGATGTGATGTGAATTTCATATGTTTCACTGAATGGTATTATGATTTTGGTTAATCAAATCATATCAAACTCAACCAACCTCCCTCCGCCCAAGAAGAGCAGGCCCAGGGCCATGTGATGGGCCATGTGAAAGCCATAGTTCATCTCGCCAAAGGTGCGTTTGTGGAGGAAGCGGCACAGCTGCAACACTTTCAAGTTCCCTGAACCGGCCATGACCATAGAAACCGCCAAGAGGACCATGCTCAAGCACGTCTGCAGGTTGTACTGCCCTGTCTGGAGGATATGGAAAGATTTTTGGCTTTTTTTTGATGACATCAGGATGGATGCCATTGATGTCAAACAATACTTACCACCGTAGCCGTAGAGGTCGTCAGACCCTGCATGAAGTTTCGGGCAAATTTGTACTAAAGGAGAAAGAAAATGGTAAGAATATTCAGAGAACATTCAGAAAAATCACAATTAATTCTGTATGGGGGAAGTAAATGTCCTCTTACTAAGCAGTCAAAAGCATCTGAATTTGCAGACCCAGCAAACCGGAATCCCACGGCCAGGCAGCCTCCAGCAATTATATAGTCATGAGCTTGACTGTGGAAACAGTGACAACTTTATTTCACTCATCCAGTCATCAAAGGAACAAAAACCCTCAGGTTGTCAATGGAAATTCAATGAGGAACATTATAGAAAACACCTCCAGATGAATGAGAAACAGTCTGTGGGCATAAGGATCTCCTATAAATCATACGAGTCAATAAAAACAAATGCTACTCACACTAAGGTCTCCATGTTAAGATCCTCAGAGACGGATGTCTGCTCCTGGTTTCCAATGTTTTCTTTGATGATCTGAAAACATGCTTATTTTTAGCTTTAAACGTATTAAAAGGGCCTGACACTGTCTAAACGACATCATCTCTGTTCATTAACAATGACCGATAATGTGTAAACTCAATGTTAGAAGCCAGCGACAGTAAAATGGAAGACTTTTTGTATTTATTTAAAGTTTTATCCATTTGTGGTTTCCGTAAATGTTCGAGAGATGCATTGATAGAATGTTCATATGGAAGCTTGTTTCCGCCACTAATTAATAATAAAAAAAAAAGGTAATTGCGACCTTTTCTCACAATTCTGACTTTTCTTCTCGCAAATGAAAAATTATAAAGTCAGAATTGCGTGATATAAAGTCAGAATTGCGAATTATAAAGTCAGAATTGTGAATTATAGTCAGAATTGTGAATTATAAAGTCAGAATTGCGAGATATAAAGTCAGAATTGCGAGATATAAAGTCAGAATTGCGAGATATAAAGTCAGAATTGTGAGATATAAAGTCAGAATTGCGAGATATAAAGTCAGAATTGCGAATTATAAAGTCAGAATTGCGAGATATAAAGTCAGAATTGCGAGATATAAAGTCAGAATTGCGAGTTATAAAGTAAGAATTGCGAGATATAAAGTCAGAATTGTGAATTATAGTCAGAATTGTGAATAATAAAGTCAGAATTGCGAATTATAAAGTCAGAATTGTGAATTATAGTCAGAATTGTGAATAATAAAGCCAGAATTGCGAATTATAAAGTCAGAATTGTGAGTTATAAAGTCAGAATTGTGAGATATAAAGTCAGAATTGTAAATAATAAAGTCAGAATTGTGAATAATAAAGCCAGAATTGCGAATTATAAAGTCAGAATTGTAAATAATAAAGTCAGAATTGTGAGATATAAAGTCAGAATTGTAAATAATAAAGTCAAAATTGTGAGATATAAAGTCAGAATTGTGAATTATAGTCAGAATTGTGAATAATAAAGTCAGAATTGTGAATTATAGTCAGAATTGTGAATAATAAAGCCAGAATTGCGAATTATAAAGTCAGAATTGTGAGATATAAAGTCAGAATTGTAAATAATAAAGTCAGAATTGTGAGATATAAAGTCAGAATTGTAAATAATAAAGTCAGAATTGTGAGATATAAAGTCAGAATTGCGAGATATAAAGTCAGAATTGTGAATTATAGTCAGAATTGTGAATAATAAAGTCAGAATTGTGAGTTATAAAGTCAGAATTGTGAGATATAAAGTCAGAATTGTAAATAATAAAGTCAGAATTGTGAATAATAAAGCCAGAATTGCGTGATATAAAGTCAGAATTGCAAGTTATAAAGTCAGAATTGCAAGTTATAAAGTCAGAATTGCGAATTATAAAGTCAGAATTGCGAGATATAGTCAGAATTGCGAGATGGTCAGAATTGCGAATTATAAAGTCAGAATTGCGAATTATAAAGTCAGAATTGCGAGTTATAAAGTCAGAATTGCGAGTTATAAAGTCAAAATTGTGAATCATAGTCAGAATTACGAGATATAAAGTCAAAATTGCGAGATATAAATTCTGAGAAAAAACGTCAGTCTTGTTTCCCTCACAACTGGACATAATAACTCGCAATTGTGAGTTTATATCTCACAATTCTGAGAAAAAAAGTCAGAATTGTGAGATAAAAAGTCGCAATTACCTTTTTTATTTTTTATTTCATGGCAGAAACAAGCTTCCATTTAGCACTGAAACATTTCAGAAACTAACCATCAGCGAGGATGTCATCGATACTTAAAAACTGAACTGTAATTGGTCTGTTCTTTTTCACATGCAAAAATAAGAAAATAAAAGCAACTAGATTAACAGAAAGAGTCAGTTTTGTACAAAACACTCTCGGAGCGCAGACTGCAGGACTTCTGGGTGACTGTCTAAATAAACTGGATCTGCAAGAACTGCAGCATGGTGAATTTACCTCACTATCAAAAGACACACTTTTGAGATCTCTCAATGACCTGCACACCACTTCTACGGCTGAAGTAAACGAACAGTTCTGCATTTCACAACTGTGTGTAAATATTTGACCAACCTATGAACTTACAAGGAAGAGGGAAGCAAAAACATGACCTGAGGCAAAAATGTGCTTCCTCTTTTGAGAAACTAGAAACAGAACGCAATGCGGGATCAGTCCCCGCAGTATGCTAGAGCTCTTACACACCTGAGGCACATTACTGGTCACCCAATCAGCATTGGGAAAGATCTCGTCCCACATGATAAGACATCTGGCCAGCGTCTGTAGAGAGAACAAAGACACAGCTGCTAAACAATGAGAGCTTGCTATGAATACACATTTTACGCTGAATTGTTTGTACATCCCTTTCTTTAGAAGCATTCATGTTTATTGGTTAAATCCGGTTTCAAAACCTAGTGAGCTTTTGCTTGCCTAGTTGGCAGATGCCTGCTAAGGCACTGATCGCACAAAACATTTTTGCATTTAAAAATGTGAAAATGGAATAAAGGAAAAGGCATATTAAAACTTTTTTAAACTTAGACACGAACGCAAAGGTCAAAGACATCCGTCTAGCGCAGAGGTGCCCGAACCTTTTACTACGAAGGGCCAAAAGTCAAAGTTGATTGAGGGCTGTGGGCCAAAGTAAATGTTAGATCGACACAATTTCCATATTTCACTGCAAAAATAAAAAAAAATATTTGCGAGTTTGGCTAAAGCATTTGTATGCATCCACCTTATTTTACAATGAGGAAGCAAGCTTTAAAATTTATAAAGTTATAAAGTCATAATTGCGAATTATGAAGTCATAATTGCGTGATATAAAGTCGGAATTGCGAGTTATAAAGTCAGAATTGCGAATTATAAAGTCATAATTGCGTGCTATAAAGTCGGAATTGCGAGTTATAAAGTCAGAATTGTGAATTATAGTCAAAATTACATGATATAAAGTCAGAATTGCGTGATATAAAGTCAGAATTGCGTGATATAAAGTCAGAATTGCGTGATATAAAGTCGGAATTGCGAGATATAAAGTCGGAATTATGAGTTATAAAGTCAGAATTGCGAGATATAAAGTCAGAATTGCGTGATATAAAGTCGGAATTGCGAGATATAAAGTCAGAATTGAGAGATATAAAGTCGGAATTGCGAGATATAAAGTCAGAATTGCGAGATATAAAGTCAGAATTGAGAGATATAAAGTCGGAATTGCGAGATATAAAGTCAGAATTGCGAGATATAAAGTCGGAATTGCGAGATATAAAGTCGGAATTGCGAGATATAAAGTCGGAATTGCGTGATATAAAGTCAGAATTGCGAGATATAAAGTCAGAATTGCGAGATATAAAGTCAGAATTGCTTGATATAAAGTCGGAATTGCGTGATATAAAGTCGGAATTGCGTGATATAAAGTCGGAATTTCGTGATATAAAGTCGGAATTGCGAGATATAAAGTCAGAATTGCGAGTTATAAAGTCAGAATTGCGTGATATAAAGTCAGAATTGTGAGTAATAAAGTCAGAATTGCGAGATACAAAGTCAGAATTGCGTGATATAAAGTCGGAATTGCGTGATATAAAGTCAGAATTGCAAGATATAAAGTCGGAATTGCGAGAATCCCTGCTCTCGAGCGATATGGAGTTTGCGGGAGACCACCGCCGCACTCGAGGAGTTCTCGTTCTGATCCGCCTTCCCTAGAACGTATTTTTGGACTTTGATCTTTCTTTGGTTGTACTGTTTAACACTGGTATCACTTACATGCACACGCTGACATAGTGACTATCATTTATACTGACTACTAAACATTTCATGTTTATTTCTTTAGTTTAATAAATTGTTTCGTAAGGAAGCGGTTATGTGGTGTCTCCCTGTTTTTGTTGCGTTCCTTGACAAAGAATCGTATCAACGGTAAAACTATTTGCGCTAAATCAGTGTGTTCATAATTATGACAACACATTAACAATGTATTAAGAAATTCCAGTTTGCAAAATCAAGCAGCATAACAAGCTGTTCTGTACAGCTAAAAATAACAATGCGGATGACACTTTAAATTTACAAAAGGCCACTTCCGCTTTTATGTTAAAAATAAGGTGTACAAAATAAATTAGATTTAAAAACAGCAATCTGGGATAATTTTTTTTCTGCAATGCATTATAGGATCGACTTCTCATTAAAGGATATATGTGATAAAACTATTGAATTTGGTCAAAGAAGATTTCTTGGAGGGCAGCATTAAGGTTTTGGAAAAGTGCCAGAAGGAAGTGATGTTCCTGTTGGTTAACAAGCACAGCAGGCTACAATGACCCAATATGTGGCCTAAAAAGCCATCGTAAAACATGAGAACACTTGGTGTGACTGAACCCACAGTGAGGTGTTAATGTGTAATTCCCTGTGAGCCCAGAGGCCCGAATGAACTTCTGATGGCTGCCGGCCCTGTAACGCTCTCTCACCCTCAGCAGCAAAAACTCAGGCTTGATGAAGTCCAGCAGGAACATGGTGTCCGGGGCTTTCAGCCAATCAGCTATAGACCTGGAGGAGTCCAGAAACACAGGTGTGAATGTGAGAGAGCAGACAGGGCGAAAGAAGCCAGCTTCAATCTAGCACTGCACTTAAGAACTGAGGAAGATGGCTGCCTTTTTCACACAAAGACACAAAGCATTACATATAAGTCTACTTTAGTTCACTTCAGAATTAAAATGTCCTGATAATTTACTCACCCCCATGTCATCCAAAATGTTTATGTCTTTCTTTCTTCAGTCAAAAAGAAATTAAGGTTATTGAGGAAAACATTCCCGCGATGCGCCACGCATTACGTAATCACGTTGGAAAGGTCACGCGTGACGTAGGTGGAAGTACCGATCAAAGTGAACGTGCAAAGACTAAGTCAAATGCCCTTTACAAAAAAAAGGTAAAACAACGATGTCGGATGATTTTGAAGTTGGAGGAGAAAATGAGATGAAGTTTTTCGCCCTACCGCGGTACTTCCACCTACGTCCCGCATGACCTTTCCAACGTGATTACTTAATGCGTGTGGATCGCAGAGCAGTGCAAGACGAGAATTTGTGGTTAAAAAGTATATAAATTTTGATTTTTTTTAGAAAATGGCCGAAGGTTTCTCTAGATAAGACTCTTATTCCATGACATGAACATCTTCGATGACATGGAGGTGAGTAAATTATCAGGAAATTTTAATTCTGAAGTGAACTAATCCTTTAATTAAAGGTGAAGTGTGTGATTTTTGGGATTTTAAAATATTCTTTCCTATCCTGGTTTATTGCACAGAGACAAATATAATTTGTAAGTTGACTTTCTGAAGAGTGTAACACTGTGACTCTTTCAAAACATCGCTCTGTTTATTTGAGGGGCCCAACAACTTCTATATCAACCAATGCTGAGGATTTGGTGCAGGACTATCTGTTTGCTAAACAATGGAGGACAAAAAAACAAAAAAAACAAAAAAAAGAGCAGAAGGGGCATTAAAATCATAATATATTTACATAATATGTTTGCTGCAGCTAGTGTGGTGTTGTTATTGTTATCTAAAACTATTACAAATTATTTTTGGCAATTAAAATAAAAATGAAATAAAATAAAAATATTAAATGAAAAACTGAAAACTTAGAGTTAGAATTGTTGCCATCGCAACTAACTGAAATAAAATAAGTTCAAGTAAAATTGACCAAAACCAAAACTGAAATAAATTAAAATTATAAATTAATAAATGACAAAAGTGCATAACAAAACTAGTAACTTTAAAATAAAAAAAATATAAAAATAAAAGCTATTTAAAATATTAATAAATACTTTTAATACTATTATAAATAATACTAAAATAACACTGCTTGTGGCACAAAAATTACACATTTCACCTTAGTGTGTTAGTTCACCCAAAAATGAAAATTATCCCATGATTTACTCACCCTCAAGCCATCCTAGGTGTATATGACTATCTTCTTTCAGACGAACACAATCTGAGATATATTTAAAAATATCCTGGCTCTTCCAAGCTTTATAATGGGAGTGAATGGGGGGCGAGATTTTGAAGCCCAAAAAAATGCATCTTAAAAATAATCCATATGACTCCAGGGGGTTGATAAAGGCCTTCTGAAGAGAAGCGATGGGTTTTTGTAGGAAAAATATACATATTTAAAACTTTATTAACTTTATTAACTATAAAGTATAAACTATATTCCGGCTGTACGCGAGTCTAGTTCCAGCAGAAGAGTGACCTCTGACCCGATGCATGACATAATGACGAACGCCGAAGCGCAGAGGATAGAGCAAAACAAAACACCAAATTAGAAGTCTAAAATGATAATTTTACAGAGAAATGTCAGAGGATTTCAATATAAGAGAAGATGAGCTTGAGTTTGTTGCCCAGCTCTATTTATTTAAACCACAAGAGGAGTCTAAGCTTACATCAGGTCAGAGGTCACTCTTCCGCTGGAACTCGACTTGTGTACGGTCGTCTGCCTGAAGCTAGTTATTATAGTTAATAAAGTTTTAAATATGGATATTTTTCTTACAAAAACCCATCGCTTCTCTTCAGAAGGCCTTTATTAACCCCCTGGAGTCGTATGGATTATATTTATGATGGATGGATGCATTTTTTTGGGCTTCAAAATCTCGCCCCCCATTCACTCCCATTATAAAGCTTGGAAGAGCCAGAATATTTTTTAATATATCTCTGATTGTGTTCGTCTGAAAGAAGATAGTCATATACACCTAGGATGGCTTAAGGGTGAGTAAATCATGGGATAATTTTCATTTTTGGGTGAACTATCCCTTTGATGTGTTTTTTTTTTTTTTTGGTCTTTCCAAATAGAAATATAACTAAAGTGAGTGAATAAAAAAAATAAAACTCACCTATTATTTGTTTTCAGGTAAATCATGGCTAGAGCAAGTGTTGCACCAGGACAGGTCACGTCCACATTGATCGTGTCTCCCTCCTAATAAAAAACATTACATTTACTCTGTGTTGACTTAATACAACATAATACAACACTATTAATTTACAATTATTTATTAAATATAATGAAACATGCCAAATTTAAATAAATAAATAAAACATTATTCACACCATCTAATTTTTTCTATTCTATTCTGCATCTTGTTTTTGCTAATTATATAATGCATAAAATATATATATATATATATATATATATATATATATATATATATATATATGGAAAGCAGCATACTTCTTTTGTGTATTGTTCACACTGACTTCAGCAGATAGCATGACAGCACATTAGCGGTGTGTTCTGAACAAACCCTTGTGTTCTCAATAATATAAACTCAAGCACGATCACATGAGAGGTGTGGCATCATTCTCAGCACAGAACGCTCCAGATGAATATCTGCTCTGATGGTTATGTCATCATGACTCCACCTTGATCTGATAGCTGGGAGACTTGTGTTTCTCTCTGTTGATACCGGCATGAGTGCGCCGGTGACCTCCCACCATATACTGATAGAGCTGCTCGGGCACGTTCAGGTCGGTCATCCCGATCAGGTTACTGCCGTGCTGCAGGGAAGCAGAGAGAAAACAGCTGGTAAGCGTGGGAATAACTGCGGTTCCCGTCTCTCATAATGCAGGATTTCCCTGAATGAGCTTTTCCTAATCAACACGACTTCAAATGACTCCACTTTAATAATGCACTACCACACAGACTACAGGCCCGTTCACACCAAGGACGATTTATTTATCAGTCGCTCAGGATCATTGTGAAGCTATCAAGCCACGCCCTAGCAACCATTTAGAGGACCCTAGCAACAAGTTCCATAGACTTCCATTCAAAGAGATCGAAAGAGATATCTTTGGATAGAAGTATCATAGAAACATGAGGATGGGCTCGTTTGACTTGGAGCAGCAAACAGCCACTTCCTAGCCACACCCTAGCAACCATTGTCGAGCACCCTAGCAACCCAAACCCAAAGAGTATATCTTGAAATCTGAAGGTCATAGAAGCATGGGGTTGCTTTATATCATTCATACAGACAAGAAGTCTTTATTGTATCATCATTGCAGCAGCTGCCATGCCACTCCCTAGCAACCGTTTAACAAGACCTATACCTCTCTATCAGAACATCGTAGAGACGGGGGTTGGCTCTTTTGATTCATGTTAGCAAATTGGACTTCCAGCATGCTAGTTATGCTAGCAGTGAAAGCGTCATGCTAATAACAATTAGCTAAAGGTTAAAACATATAAAAAATGTTATGTAAAACATATTTCAAACATGCTAATCATGTTAACACCATGCTAACAACATTCTAATCGTGTTCACATCATGCTAATTGTGTTAGCATCATGCTAATAGTGTTAGCATCATGCTAATAGTGTTAGCATCATGCTAACCATGTTAGCATCTTGCTTAACGTCATGCTTGTAACATGTTAATCATGTTAGCATCACGTTAACAACATGCTAATAATGTTAACATCTTGCTTAACATCATGCTAATCATGTTAGCATCTTGCTTAACATCATGCGTGCAACATGCTAATCATGTTAGCATTATGTTAACAACATGCTAATAATGTTAACATCTTGCTTAACATCATGCTAATAATGTTAACATCTTGCTTAACATCATGCTAATCAGGTTAGCATCATAGCTAACAAACATTCCACACTTAGTTTTTTTGGTTAATGAAGTGCATCATTTGGGTATTTAAAGTACTTTTTTTCAGTGTGAATACAGTGTCAATACTTTTTGTAGTTTTCAGTGTGAACACTATTTAAACTACAAAACAGCACAGAATATTGCATAAGTACGCGAATTGGGTCGTACCAATTGTCTACTACATGTGTTGCTGTTGTTTCCTGAAGGAACTGTTTTGTTTTTTTATCCATTGCAATGCAATGTGCTGAAAATTACAACAAATTTGACTTTGACTTTTTAAAAACACTAAAACACACACTGACATGTACACAATGCATATGATAGTGTGATATTAATGTCCAAACATGCACTTATATTTATGCTAATAACTTTTGAACCGTAAGGGCTAGAATCAAAATTCTCTTTTTCCTTTTTACGATTCGATGTTGACACCCTATGATATAATTTTTCATCATGAAAATGTTCCTGCCATTTTGAATTTTCTAAAAAAAACTACTTTTTTGAACTCTTCTTAAGCCGTTGCTCTGATTTCCATGAAAATTGAACCAGATCATCTTCAGACCATGCCAACAAAAAGTTGTGGAACTTAAGTCGATTTCTCGAACCGTTTTCGAAAAACGCGCAAACGAATTTTACGTAGCACTTCCAAAAATAGACACAAGGCTGTATCTCCACAACACTTTATCGTATTCAGACCAAACTTGGTACATGTCATCACAAGCATGTCCTGAGGATACAAGCTGCGTTTCGGCACAGCACCACCTACTGGTCCGGAGATACAAAAAATGGATATTTTTGCTTATAACTTTTGAACAGTTTGTCCAAAAATCAAAAGTCTGGTTAGATTCGGGACAGCATGCCAGGTTGAATGATATCCAATTTTCCTATATCGGCCATTTTGGGCGTCGGCCATTTTGAATTTTGTAGTAAAATGCTGTATTTTATGAACGCATGAACGTATCATTACAAAACTCGTTATGGGTCATCAGCACAATGCCCTGAAGGAGTCTGAGTAGTTTCGGGCTAGCGCCACCTAGTGGTAAAATCAAATATTCACATGCTTATAACTTTGGATGTGGTTGACTTATTTTCACTCGAGTTATTTGTTATATTCCTGATTTCTTGCCAAGTTCAACGATACCAAACATGCAAGGTTTTGCCTTATGGTTAGTGCAACGTTGTGATTTAGTGTTTAAACAACATTCGCGAATATCTTAGAAACCGTTACAAAACCACTATAGGAAAATTGAAAACATAGGTTGTTGACTATACGCCAATGGCCAAATGTCAAAATTTTGATAGTGGCAAAAAAATGCAATCAAAGTCAGGTGCGAGTAATTTTTTATGTGTTCATACATATAAATGTGTATAACTCCTAAACGAAATGAGATATAATTGAACAAAACATGAAATTGGCTCTAACTACAATACTGTTGGTCTGATTGACTTCAAAATTGACATGCAGTGTCTTTGTCTCTGTTGCTATCATAGTCCATTATGACATTGTTGGTCTGCTGATAGCTTCCTTGTTTGCTTCTGTTGTGCTTGGCCTGCTTGCAGCTATATTTGTAGTTGGGTTTTTTGGACCACTGTGCTTCTTCAAGCTGGTTTCTGTTGTTGCTGAGCATTCAAGGAACATGATAACATTCAGAAAATGCTTTGGAAACACACTCACCCCAAGGCAGACCATGCCAAGTGCCAGTCCTGCTGCTAAAGAGTAGGATTCCCTATCCGTACAGTACTCCATCTCAGGACCAGGTGGACGTCCTTCGGAACGACACAACACACAGCTGTTACAGACTCAGATATAAGACAATTAACTTGCTATACATTCATGAATGAGCTCAAATGCCAAACCCTGAACACACACACTAACCGATCTCTGCCAGCAACACCTCTGCATTGTGCCGGTGACCAGTGCCCTGGTAAACCAAACCGATGCCGACCACAGCGGCCACTTGCACGCTGTGAGGCACGTCCAGCTCGGTGGAGGTGGGCGGCAGCAGTGCGGGGATGTGGATGCTTAGCAGGCGGGTGATGGACATGTCCATGGTGCCCAGTTTAGCAGCAGAAACACCCAATAGCAGCCCAATACTCGTCATTTCGTGACCCTGAGTCAGAAGAAGTAAGAAAGAACCATGTCATAATATGTTCATATGTTATAATGTAGCCCAAATATTCAACAATAAGCCAAAAAAAATAAAAATAAAATAATAATAACAATAATAATATATTTTATTTATTATTAATATATAATATAGCACATTTTTTTTATATTTTTATATATGATTTATATTTATTATAAATACAAATACATTCACACATACACATACTCATATAAATAATATATAATATATAATAAATAAATATATTATATATAGACATATATAATCATGTAATATAATGTTCATATGTTATATTATAGCTCAAATAATAATAATATATATTACTAATATATAATATAAAAAATATAATAAAATATGTTTTTTATATATATATTTATGATTTTTTAAGATACATTCAGGGTGAAAGAAAATAAATAAAATAAAAAGTAAAATAATACAATGAATAAAAATAATAACAACGATAAAAGACAAAGTAATAGTAAAATAAATATAATAAAATATGTTTTTATATTTATTATACATACACACACAGGCATGTATAACCATGTCATATAATGTTCATATGTTATATTATAGCCCAAATAATAATAATAAAATATATTAGTAATATATAATACATATAAATATAATAAAAATATATTTTTATTTTACGATTTATATTTATTATACATACACACACAAACACACACACACACACATATATATATATAAAAAATACTACAATGTTTTTATTATATATGTGTGCATATATATACATTTTTAAATCTATTTTTATTTTACAATTTATTTATTATATACACATTCATACATACACACACACATATATATAGATATATAGATATAGATATATAGAAGTACTGTATAACAATGTCATATACAAACATATGACATTGTTACATTATAGCCCAAAAAAACCCCAATTGAGTCCAAATAATATTATATATTATTAATATACAATAAATATGAAAAAATATGAAAAAATAAATATTTATAAAAAATAAATATAAAAAATGTTTATGTTCTAAAACCGAGTGAGCACCATTTTAAGTCATCATTAGGACATTTGCATATAATGTTGATTATAAATATAATCATTATGATATAAATTAAATAAATAGTTTGCCCAATATTTCTGTGCTACGCATCAATATGTCACACCATGACGTGCTAATCTAATGCCACAGCTCATTTTATTATATCCTAACAGCTTCCTATAGTCCCGTCCCAAACTTTGCTATTCATGCATGTTAGATTAGCAACATGGAAATAAGGTGAGTCTCCTGTGCTTTTTGCATGACGATTATTGTGGTGCTGTCTATGTAGTGCACTGCAAATCAGCTTCAACTGCAGTCAGGATGCGAGAGACAGGCAGCTCTCTAGGTTTTATGTCCTTATCTCATAATTTGACTAAACGTCCAAATAACGATCTCTCCAATCAAGCAAAGAATGACCGTACAGTGATCTATGCAACCTTGGGACTGACACAAACACTTTATTCATTCATTAAACCCTCTCGTTCATTCATTCTTACATTTGCATGAAGTAAAACAGGATGTTTTTCTGCCAGATTCTTGTAAAATAGGCAAGAGTACTATCAGAGACTAGAAAGCCTGGCCGCAGATGAGAGAGCGGGCAGTGTAAACACCAAACTAGCTAAAGGCTCGATATAGCTTATAGATTACAGATATGCTCAGCGACCACAGAAAGTATCAACAAAGCCTGGCCTGACTGGAAATGAGAGAGCAGCACACGTTACTGCCCTGTGAACTGTCAGAATGAAACTCAGCTCTACGTTTGACTTTCATGTGAGAAAAACAACAGGATGAGAGCAAAAACCCCAGAAAACATGCAAACCTGACAGCTCCAATGCTAAAAATGGCGAGATAAGAGAATTAGGGGAGGAGGAGGAAGAAGATCATCTTTGGTTTTCAGGAAGAGCCTCTAGGTCCATTAGCAGGACAGATGCCATCTTGGACTTAAAAAAAAAAATAAGTGCGGCCCACTTCAAGGCTACTTCATCACAGAGTGTCTGATTCTCATTAAGCGAAACTCAACTTTTTTAATAACTTCTTCAGTTCCACTGAAAGCCATTGTGCTAAATTGGTCTTGTTTTGTTCTTCTGAATAACCACTAGAATTAACAACTCCTGATTCCCACATAGATCTCTATTATAGATAAGCGCAGGTGACTCATGTAATCTAAGGTGAATCATCCTGTTAGCTACACATGATTGTTTGGATTCCTGTATCCGGACTATCTGTGGTGAACATCTGCTGATGTCTTACAGGTGGTCACAGTAGATTGTGTGTTACATTTGCATACACACACAGTTGTTTATTAGAAAAAAACAGGGCCGTAGGACCAATCTGAAATGTGTTCAAAATGTGAATTCATTCCGATTGATGAATCCGAACGTACCGTTTACATGAACGCTAAATAAAGTGATCGGGAAGATGTGCGCGTTTATATGTCACAAACTTCAAATATGAATTGATCTTACATGACATGTGCACACTGCACGAATATACTGAGTTTCCCGCTGTTTGCGCATACTAACCGTCCTCCCACCACTTCTTTTTTTTGTTTTAAAAAGGAGACTTTGGGACAACATTGTCTTGCACTACTTTGTATTTTGTTGGACAAGAGGTTCATAAACGCTTCTCGTGTTTGGAAAGTTTGTATGTTTGACGTGTGTTGCTTTTGTGCTCTCAGATGGAGTGTCATTTACTGCTGATCAGAGCACATTGTGTATGTATTTATATAATTAAAAAAATCGAGGGGGAAAAGAAAGAAAAAAAAAAAACGATGTCATAATCGCACTAAGCCAAATCGTGATTCAATTTCGATTAATCGTGGAGCTCTAATTTCGACCGATGTGGACACGTGACTTTTTTATCCGACTGTGCTACTAGTCCGGATTATTATGGTCCATGTAAACGCAGATAATTTGTTAAAAGGCACTAGCCAAAGGTAGTGTTCTAGCGTTTTAAAGCTGTTGTTTCACATGGTTGGCTACTTTTTGTTTATTTGTTTGCACTGTGGCCAAGCAAACTCTTGAAACATAACGATTATCTCCCAGAAAAGTGGAGGAAAAAGAGTGTGGCCCCCAGGTTTATTATCATTTACAGAAACTTACTAAAAACATTTTTGTTAATTGAAAAAAATCTGAAATAAATTAAATAATAAATATTAGATGAAAAACTTACACTGACCTAAAATTAGAAATACTGCCTTGGCAATTAACTAAAATAAGTTTAAATTGAAGCATTAAATTTACTAAAAGGAAATACGTAAAAACTAAAACTGAAATAAAAATAAATTAAACCTAAATAGTAATTTAAAAAAAAAAAAAAAAAATTACAAAAATTTCAACTGAAATAAAATAAATTGAACCTAAAATAGTAATAATATATATTTTTTTTTTACAAAATTACTAAAATTTCACCTGAAATAAAATAAATTAAACCTAAATAGTAATATTTTTTTTAAAAATATAACAGAATTACTAAAATTTAAACTGAAATAAAATAAATTAAACCTAAATAGTAATACATTTTTTTTATATATATAAAATTACTAAAATTTAAACTGAAATAAAAATAAATTAAACCTAAATAGTAATAATAAAAAAAATTAACAAAATTACTAAAATTTCACCTGAAATAAAATAAATTAAACCTAAATAGTAATAATATTTTTTTTAACAAAATTACTAAAATTTAAACTGAAATAAACCTAAATAGTAATAATAAAAAAAAATTAACAAAATTACTAAAATTTCACCTGAAATAAAAATAAATTAAACCTAAATAGTAATATTTTTTTTTTTTACAAAATTACTAAAATTTCAACTGAAATAAAAATTAAACCTAAATAGTATTTTTATTTTATTTAATTTATTTTTTTTAAACCATGTAACAAAATTACTAAAATTAAACTAAAATTAAAAATGAAAATATAAAAGTGGAAACTATTATTTATAAAAACAATAATAGTACATAAATAACACTGGACCCCGGAGAGTGACATTATTTCCTGTTGCCCACATTCGCCGAGTTAAAACTTTTCACACGTTTTCATGATATTCATGGTCCCATCTGAGGAGGTAACTGACCTTGGTGAGGTAGTCATGGATGTTCAGCGTTGCTAGTTTGGTGAGGTGGCCGTTGAGGCCCAGGGCCATGAGGAAGCCAGCGTACTCGTTGGCCAGGTCAGCACTTTTGGGTTTGTTGTAGGCAATCCAGGCAGATTCCACCTGGGAAGCAGGGGCGATCTTAAGACCAGCCGCCACTCCGTTGTGAAAGCTGGGCCAGCTGGTCATGTTGGGCGGCACGTCGATGTTACCGCTGTTCAGGTCCACCATGGTGTTCCTGGGAGGAGCACGGCCTGGTGGAGGAGGAGTTTTTTTTACTAAGATACTGCATTGCTTGCTGGGTTCAACAAAGATAACACATCAAAAATGTTGTTTTACAGTGGGAAAGTGAGTAGGAAGTATGAATGTGTATTTCATTAAGTTTTATAGTTAAAATCTAAATGGGTGGAAATTTTATATGCAATTCACATATATAAATCTTAAATTTAGGCCTGTTTTGGATGTTTACCCAAGTTTACCCAAAAGTCTACATATGAACAACACCACTAAAGGGTCCTGGGAAAACGCTATCTCTTTAACGGACGTGAAATCATTGAAGATGGAGTGAAAGATATAACGCTGTGGTGGGAAGGGTCTGGGCACAGTTGCTGCCAACCAAACTCAAACTCAAACTGTTTTGCTAGCACTGTAAAACTTCAAAGCATGGGCGGTGGCTCATGAGTACCAGTCAGGTTGAGTTTGGGCACAGGGAGTGGTTCGGTTGGCACAGGGTGATATGAGAAGAGTGTGAAGAGTCCACGCCCCACCGGAAGAGACATGGTGCGCTGACACAACTGTAGCAGTCTGCAACAAAAATAAGAGCAATGATGAAGTGTACAGAAGGGCACAGATTTCCATATCGTCACCGTCAGGCAGACATGACGTTATTTTTAAGAGTATCCGACTGAGCGTGCTCACTTGTTCTCCTTCTCCTCGATGTACTCATGGTCACTGACTTCAGGCAGGTGGGGCACGTTGACCCGGACGGGTCTGGAGCTCTGGAGCAGACGCCGGACCTCCTGCACCCTCAGATCCTGACTCCAGATCAGCCCCGTCACCTCCGGGCGCAGGTCTGTCATGCCGTCCTCCTCCTCGTCCGCATCGCTGGTCACTGGCGGCTCAAGCATTACATTCAGACCGACCGTCTGGGGCAAACACAAACACACTGAATATACAATCTTCAGTTCCTTTTAATGCAGCATTCACTTCACATCAGAATTACTGTAATTACACTTTCCAAAATGAGAAAATACCCGTCTGAAATACCATATTTAAGTCTTCAGCCCAAATCAGACAGTAGTCGTTTTAACAGTTACTTTCAGCACTGCCACTACCCAGGAGACAACAGTTCAACATTGTTTTTGGAAAAAATCTGTTTTGACCCATGTTACGTGTCCTAGAGTTTCTATTTGATACTTTGCATGATAATGAATAAGCAAGTATGAGTACATGAATGTAAGTCTAATTTTTAATTTCAAGCACAACCAAAATGAAAGCAACTTCAACAGTTAAAGAAAGTTAGGCAGCTTTGTTAATAGTGTCTTAATTCAGGATAGTTTACATTTGATCTAGTAATAAACAGTGTTGTTACTGTTAACTAAAACTATTAAATTCATGTTCGGCAAGTGAAATAAATAAAAATATATTTAAAAAAAAAATATTTTAATTATTAATTTTAATTTAAATAAAAATTATAAAAAATAAAATTAAAAGTAAAAGTATAAATGTTTATAAAACCGTTATTATTATTATTTTAATTTAATTTTATTTAAAATGTCATTTTAATTTTTAATTTTAACGTTTAAAATAAAATACAACTTAAAATTAAAAATTAAAATTAAAAATAAAAAAGTAAAATAAATGTTTTTTTATTTTTATCACTTACCGTTATTATTATTATTTTAATTTTAATTTAATATTATTTAAAATTAATTTTAATTTTTAAATTTTTTATAATTTTATTTTAATTTTTAAAATAAAATATAACTTAAAATTAAAAATTAAAATTAAATAAAAATAAAAGTAAAATAAATGTTTATTTTTATTTTTATCACTTACCGTTATTATTATTATTATTATTATTTTAATTTTATTTTATTTAAAATGTAATTTTAATTTTTAAAATAAAATATAACTTAAAATTAAAACAAACTAAAATTAAAAATAAAATTAAAATAAAAAGTAAAATTAAAAAAGTAAATAAAATTAAAATAATAATAATAATTATAATAATAATAATAATAATAATAATAATAATAATGGTAAGTGAAATAAATTAAAATTAAATTAATTAAAATTAAAAGTAAAATTAAAAATTAAAATAATAATAATAATATAAATAAATAAATAAAATAAAAAATATTATATGAAAAATTCAACCTTAAAAACTTAAATAAATAAGTTGAAATAAAAAATAAAATTAAATAAACCTGAAATAAAACAGGGCTATACAGAAATATAAAAAAGCACATACAGAATTACTAAAAATTAAACTAAAATGTAAAATAAAGACTGAAAATAATAAAGCTAAGTCAAAATATTAATAAATATTTTAATACAGGATAGTTTACATTTTATCTAGTAATAAAGAGTGTTGTTACTGTTAACTAAACTATTAAAAATCATGTTCGGTAAGTGAAATAAAAAAAATAAAAACAAAATAAAATAAAATAAAATAAAATAAAATAAAATAAATATGTGAAAAAAACTGAAATAAATACATTTAAGTTGAAATACAAAAATTCATAAACCTGAAATAAAAAACGGGGCTATATAGAAATATAAAAAAGCACATAGCAAAATTACTAAAACTTACTTAAACTAAAATGAAAATAAAGACTGAAAATAATAAAGCTAAGTCAAAACATTAATAATTATTTTAATAAAGGATAGTTTACATTTTATCTAGTAATGACTGTTAACTAAAACTATTAAAAATCATGTTCGGTAAGTAAAATATATAAAAAATAAAATAAAATAAAATACTAAAAAAACTAAAATGAAAATAAAAAACTGAAAATAATAAAGCCAAGTCAAAATATTAATAAATAATTTAATACTACATAAATAATACTAAAACAACAAATGCAAAAAATAAAGATCAACAGTAGAGTTCAGAACTAAATGTGTTGGAATACATGTAAGCAAGATCTCGTTTCTTTACATTTGATTCACTTCCTTACCGATTTGCGATTGGCTAGGGTGACTTTGTGAGCTTGCTTGGTCAGGTCCTGTCGTCCAATCAGAGCGCAGACCTCCTCAGACCAATCAGAGCAGGGGTGTTCTCTGCACTGGTAGATGGCGTCTCTGATGGGCAGAGCCACACCAAACGGAACCGACTCCAGATCCTTCAGAGTAAATCCTGAGGTAAAAAACAAGCATGTAAAACAGTGTATGGTCACATGGCCCTCGTGACAAGCTCGGTTTAAAGATCTTATATAACTAAGCTAAAGGTAAACCAACAAACGCTGCAGGATCTGAGAAGCTTGTTTTTGACCAGACACCAACATTCTGGGCTAAACACAATGGAAATTTCGGGACTTTAGGAGGATAGAGAGTCTTATACAACTTTACATGTTATTGATTAATGTGTCAGAATAGAAGTACGCACTGAATTTATCAGCGTGCAGTAAAACTATAGTCTGTTTTTCTCTTTCAGGTGATCTACTGTCATGGCAGAGGGGACTGCATGTCTGCAGGTGAGCATGTTTTTGGATCAACAGGTTGTGCTGTGTTTCTGGAATCGCTCTGACCTGCGGAGGTCAACCACACCACCAGCTTCTCAGCCAGGCATCCAGACGAAGGTGCGGGCTTCACGCCGCTCTGCCTGTGGAACACACCCCACAATCACACACTGGAGGAACTAAATCAGCTGACTAGAATTAATGAGCCGACACTTATCTAGAAAAACAAACATAAGGCACATGACAATATTCATGAACCATAGGTACCTTCTCAGAAAAGGATCACTCATGTTTTTCTTTTGCCCTGTGAAAACATGGACCAAAAACTTCATAGTCATTCATATACACGAGTCAAAAACACTTTTTATCTTCTTTTCCCTGGTTTTTGTGTTATCAAATGTACTTGGATGTTTTAATTTATTAAAAGTGAATAAGCTTAAAAGTGACCTCAAGAGAAAGTGAATAATATGAAAAAAAAAATAATAATAATTATATATATTTTCATATTACTTTCTCTTGAGGTCACTTTTAGAGAAATTAATGCTTTTATTCAGCAAGGATGGATTAAATTGATCAAAAGTGAAAATAAGGACATTTATAATGTTACAAAAGATTTCCATTTCAAATAAATGCTGTTCAAAAATAAACTATAAGTGAAATAAATACAATAAAAATGAAAATGAATATTAAATTAAAATTAAAATAATAACGGTAAGTGAAATGAATAAAAATTAAAATAACAGTAAGTGAAATGAATAAAAAAATTAAAATTATTTATTTTATTTTTTATTTTAATTTTTATTAAAAAAATTAAATTAAAAATAAAAATTAACAAATAAAATTAACATAACATATACATATATATGTCAAAAACACTATTTTTACAATAAAAATTAAAATTAAAATAACAGTAATTGAAATGAATAAAATTAAAATAAAAATTAAAATAATTTATTTTAAATTTTTTTATTTTAATTATTATTTACATTTTTAAAATTAAACAATTAAAATTAAAAATTAAAACATATGTCAAAAACAATAATTAATAACAGTAAGTTAAATGAATAAAAATTAAAATAATTATTTTATTTATTTTAATTTAAAGTTTTATTTAAATTTTTTAAGTTAAAAATTAAAATTAACATTACATATACATATATATACATTATATATATATATATAAAAAAGTCAAAAACACTTTTTATCTTCTGGTTTTTGTATTATCAACTGTACTAATTTATTGTATAATGTATATGATATAAATAAAAGTGAATAAGCTTAAAAGTGACCTCAAGTGAAAGTGAATAATATGAAAAGAAAAAAAAATTCTAATAAGGAAAAAAAAAAATTAGAATGATTTCTGAAGGATCATGTGACACTGAAGACTGGAGTAATGATGCTGAAAATTCAGCTTTGATCACAGGAATAAATTACACTTTACTATATATTCACATAGAAAACAGCTGTTTTAAATTGGAATAATATTTATATTTTTATTGTATTGTTGTGTAAATAAATGCAGCAGAAGAGACTCTTTCAGAAACATTAACCTTACTGACCCCAAACTTTTAAACGGTAGAGTAGTTTCAGGAAAAAAACGCAAAATATGCTGGTCATTTTATAAGCACTTAAGAAAAGTAATACTACTTGTGACGCACGTATAACTGCATCACCCAATAATTTCATAATAATTATTTAAATCAGCATTGGTCTAAATAGGTGCCAAAATGGAAACATAATCAGTGCTTATTTTGTCCCAGAATTACTGTACTATTTACACAACTACTTTCAAGAAAAAGGTTATGTGGAAAATTATTTCATTATTCTAAAATAACTCAAGAAAAATATGTTTTAAATAAATGGATTTACACTGAAAAAGTAGAACTTAATTTTCAGTTTAGTCCAGCCTCAAGATCAGAGTAGAGCTGTAGGTAGTTTTGATGCTTCCAAATTTATGGTATCAATATTGGCCAAAATGTCTATATTTGTGCATATTTGTAATATAATAAATTAATTAATTAGTGTACATGCTGACAGTAAAAACCCCCTCAGCAGCCTGTAATCTCACACACGTCCCTCTCAAAGCCCACCTGCTGACAGCCTGGAGAGGTACTTCAACACGTTTGTCGAGATGGCGTCCTCATCTCCGACCACGTACAGGGCATAACTCTGAGACAGACGGAGGAAGACAGTATTAGCAGTGGGACAGCACCTGTGTGGTTTTGGTTTGCTGCTGTCATGACAGTCACTCTGTCTGGTCGTGTGAGGGGAGAACAAACATGTTTCATCATGACGCAATACAGGAGTGAAGTCATCGACCACATGCATGACTGCATGCATCACAACCACAGCACAGGTGATACGGCACTCATTCAGAACTATTTCAAATGCAGCTGGGAAATTAAAACTATTTAGGAATATATATATATATATTTTTTTAAAACAAACGAATAAAAATGACAAAGGAATGTAATTAAATTAAGCAAAATGCACTTAAGAAATTAGGCAGAAAGACGATTTGGAGTTTTGAAGTCTTTTATTGTGATGATATTGTTAACTAAAACTATTACAACTTTGTTAATTGAAATTTAAATTAAATTAAATTAAAATAAAATAAAATAAAATAAAATAATAAAATAAAAAAAAATATATAAAATATGAAATGTTGCCTGCCTTGGGCAACTGGCTGAAACTGATTTTTTTTGTTAATTGAATCAATTAAAATAAATAAAATAAAATACAATAAAATAAAATAAAAAATTAGATGAAAAACTTCAGCTAAATGAACATTTTGAAATGTTGCCTGCCTTGGCAACTAGCTGAAACTGATTTTTTGAAAATAAATAAAATAAAATAAAATAAAATAAAATAAAATAAAATAAATTCTGAAGCGAAGCAATGCATTTTTGTAAGAAAAATATCCATATTTAAAACTAAAACACTTAATAACTAGCTTCCAGCAGACGACTGTACGCATTGAGTTACTCGTGCCGCAGTATGTGTACGGTCGTCTGCTAAAAAGCTAGATATTTTACTTTATAGAGTTATAAATATGGATATTTTTCTTACAAAAACCCATCGCTTCTCTTCAGAAGGTCTTTATTAACCCCCTGGAGTCATATGGATTATATTTATGATGGATGGATGTATTTTTTTGGGCTTCAAAATCTCGCCCACCATTCACTCCCATTATAAAGCTTGGAAGAGCCAGAATATTTTTAATATATCTCTGATTGTGTTCATCTGAAAGAAGATAGTCATATACACCTTGAGGGTGAGTAAATCATGGGATCATTTTCATTTTTGGGTGAACTATCCCTTTAATAAAACTGTAACAGTACATAACACTAATCAAAACTCTGAAATCTGAATATATATATATATATATATATATATATATATATATATTAGAAACCACTAATAACCAGGTAAACTTTGCCACATCCAGTGACACTTTCTAACAAGTGCTTATATCATCAGCCTGGTACTTTAAACATCTGAACAGACTGGATACACCATCTAAGGCAGCTTCAAAAAAGTCTCTGTGATATTCTGGTCCTTTCTTCAATGTCTAAGGGAGTATTTCTCCTGTCTAAATGTCCAAACAGGTGAAAAACTTAAGTCTGATAGCTTCGAAAAGTAATAGCAGCGCCCCTCTCCTCAAAACCTGCTCAACAAAACCACAACTCTACCCATGAGGCACAGTGATGCTGATGCTTTCCTTATCAATTACCACAAAATGTAATAGGGAGAAAGAAAGTGGTTGGAAAAGAGAGAGAGAGAGAGAGAGTGTAGTTTAAGTATAGAGGGATTAAATGGATGCTGTAATGTTCTGGACTCTAATCTAAGGGACGGGAACGGTGGGGTAAACACAGCCCATAATTGAGTAACGATTTGTCAGCACCTCAGTGGGGTTGTGCGTCACTTCACTTTGCCTGATGGAAGGAAGTACAAAACAAACACACATACCATGACGCCCGTGACCCCTCGTATCGCCCTCTCCAGTGATTCAGCCCACCACTTCCACGGACTAATTAAGGAGGGGCATCACTCCTGCTCGCAGGACATGGAGGACGCCCAGGGACGACTCGGTGCTCGCAAAATGTCATTATGATTAGCTTGCAGCACTTTGCCATCTAACTGCTTGACATTTCCACAGAACATGTGTGAGAGTTAAGGGCACGACACCCAGTGCCTCTGCTCAGTGTTAACGCCCCCTGTTGGGCATCACCAGTGATTGCCCACATACACGACCATTCAAAAGTATGATTTCGTTTTAAAGAATTCAGTAAGGATGCATTAAATTGATCGAAACAAAGACATTTATAATGTAATCAGCATATTAGAATGATTTCTGAAGGATCATGTGAGTAATGATGCTGAAAATTCAGCTTTGAATCACAGGAATAAATTACATTTTAACATATTTTAAAATAGGAAACAGTTATTTTAAATTGTAATAATATTTCACAATATTACTGTTTTTACTGTATTTTTGATCACATAATTGAAGCCTCGGTGAGCAGAAATCAGAAATCTTAAAAAAAACGGACCCCAAAATGTTTTTGGAGTGACGACCTGATTTAAATGCAAGAGTCTATCCCTTAAATTACCATAATATCAACCTCTAAATACATGTTTTCAGTCACCAGTCAGTAATGATACTAATTTAAGTTTCACAAGCCGTTCGAGGTGGACTTCACTGAAAGCAATGACAGCTTGCAGTTTAATAAGTGAGTCAGATAACCACTCTGACTGATTCACTGAGTTTATTTAGTCAAAGATTGGTCAGACTGATTCAAACTAGTAACCTTTGAGTTTGGGAGTGACTGAATCACTAAAAAACTGCTCAAATGACTCAAGTGTTCGTGAATCGAACTAAATTGGTCGCACTGTAGAACATCTAGAGAATAGGGGCAAGATTAAAATGTGACGAGACTTCTCGTCGAGGTGAAAAGCGTGATATTGAGAAATTAGGATAGAATATGCCACTGCTGCATTTGGGTCAATGACGTGACGGGTCATTTTTTTTGTCCAAAGGCCTTAATAATAATAATAATAATAATAATAATAAAAAATAGTACAAGGTAAGGTAACAGTAAGGTAGTACAACTAGATCTCTTTTATTGAATCCAAAAGGTTTTAATTATATTTTGCTACATATAAAGGTATTTTAAAGATGTCAAAAGGTAATTCGGTTTAACCGTCAAACCGTTCATTTGTTATTAAAATATCTTAAAATGTAATAAATGTATTTTATAACATCATATATCAACATAGTGCAAAATGGTATTAAAATTATGTGTAGAAGTCGTTGCTTTGTTATGAGAAAGAATGTCCGGAAAAATGAATTTCATTGATGTCATTCGGAGTAACCAATATAATGGGACCATTTTGGATCAAGTCATGCGGTCAATATCATGTGACAGGATGTGACATCATTCAGACACCTGCAAAGGACCACATGGTCGTGAAGCAAAGTAACTAACTCTCTCTTAACTATTTGATAAATTCATGTTTTCACTTGCTCATACGCATGTCCCGAAACATCAGGTCATTCGGTACAACCGCTATAAAACATGGAAAATGTTGGAATATTTTAAAAACTTGTACTAAATATAAAATGTTTGATTGTCCTTTTGCTAGCTAGCTAGATATCAGCCTGTTAGCATTGTTTGAAAATATCGTCATTCGGTAAAACCGAAATTTTGGTTAAACCGAATGACTTTTTTTGGTGACAAATTTTGTCCATCTTGTAAAAAATGACAAAAGCAGTGTTAATTGATTATAAAAACCACATAATCTCATTGTCAACACTTAATAAAACTTCAAAAATAATTATATCTCCATTATGTTTTTTTACACTTTTAAAAACCCATTACGCCTCCACGGTCATTTTGCTTTTTATAGAAATAAAAGCCATTTAATTCAGTTAGATAACAGTCGCTTCGTTTCCATCCAGCTCATCCAACATGAGCAGCAGAGTCGTACGTAGTGCAGCAGGAATCAGAGTTCACTTATCACATGACGAGAGTAAGTGGCGAGATGACTGACGAAACTATGGCGGAGGATTCGTTGCACAACAGAGAGTCTAAAAGCAACTGATAAATGTCTTATCTTGTAGAATGCGTGCTTAGCACCACCGCTCCCTATTCAGAGTATGCGCGATTGCGAAATAGAAAGCGAAAGTAAAACGCGATCTGTCTGCAGATAAGTCTGAAGAGACTCATGAAATCATACAGGAGAGAAGCCAGTCAGTTGAGTTTGTGGCAAATCCTTTTACAGTGCTTGAGTATTGTTGTCTAATTCATAAAGTAGAACTAAAATGACATTCATTACAAGATGATTAGTTAAAACATTTCAAATGCACCTGCAGACTATTTTTCTAGTCATATATTTCATCATTGAGGACTTCTTAAAAATACTGTGTAAAAATCTTGTCTCATGAGCTAACTGTCTCGTCACACCCCTACTAGAGAAGGACGTGACTACCTGAATTTGTCAGGGGTGTATTGGGTTTTAGAATATGGCGGGACTGGACCTATGAAACCAGGCATAAAGACTGAACTTTTCAGTGGCATTTTGGTCCTTACCAGCACCAGTAGTTTGGTTCTCTCGCAGATGCCGGGCAGATAAGGAAAAGGCGCCACATCTTGCCCTCGGAGACAGCGACTGAGCCAGCTGAACACACACGGGACCTCTCCGTTCAGGAACACCGGCCAAGTCATCAGCTCCATCTGAGCTGCACACAGATGGATGACATGACATGTAAAGCTGAGCGACAAGCAATACAGAGCTGTTTATATTGATTATGGAGTCAGTAAAATTTAACATTTTTGAAAGAAGTCTCTTATCAGGCTGCATTTATTTAAACAAACAGTAAAAACTGCAATATTATTACAATTTAAAATAGCTGTTTTCTATGTGAATATATTGTAAAATGTAATTTATTCCTGTGATCAAAGCTGAATTTATTTGATTAAAAATACAGTAAAAATTGTGAAATATTATTACAATTTAAAATAGCTGTTTTCTATGTGAATATATTGTAAAATGTAATGTATTCCTGTGATCAAAGCTGAATTTATTTGATTAAAAATACAGTAAAAATTGTGAAATATTACAATTTAAAATAGCTGTTTTCTATGTGAATATATTGTAAAATGTAATGTATTCCTGTGATCAAAGCTGAATTTATTTGATTAAAAATACAGTAAAAATTGTGAAATATTATTACAATTTAAAATAGCTGTTTTCTATGTGAATATATTGTAAAATGTAATTTATTCTGGTGATCAAAGCTGAATTTTCAGCATCATTACTCCAGTCTTCAGTGTCACATGATACTTCAGAAATCATTCTAATATGCTGATTTGCTGCTCAAGAAACATTTATGATTATTATCAATGTTGAAAACAGTTGTGCTGATTCATATTTTTGTGGAAACTGTGATACTGTTTTTCTAGACTTTTGATGAATACAAAGTTCGATAGAACAGCATTTATTTGAAATAAACATTTAAATGTAATCAATTTAATGCAAACTTGCTGAATAAAAGTCTTAATTTCTTTAAAAAATAAAAATAAAAATCTCACTGACCCCAAACTTTTAGAATATACACTGCAGGACCATTTAGGTGAACAGCAAAAAGGTGATTAAAATGATGAAAAACTGAAATTATGACCAGTTAATGCATCAAAAAACAAGCACTTTTCATTATACATTTATAAAAATCTGACAAAATAAATTTTTAAAACAGATATGTAATAATTAGTATAAATTATATTATTAATATATTATAAATTAAACAATAAATGATTTATATTCTAGGAAAAAAAAAAAAAAGTTAAAAACTGGCCTACTCTGAAAAAAAAAAAAAAAATAAAAAAAAATACACAAAATACATATAAAAGACAAGACTTTAAATACTTCCTGCCCTAACTTCCCGTTTCGAATGGAAATGCATCAACACAGGAGAGAACAAACCTTTTAATGGGACTTTTAACCTCAAGTCTCAATGCTGTAAAATAAAACTTCATGTCTATTTTATGCGTCGACTACCAACAGAACCCCAATGCTACATGGCCTGTCACTCAAACCCTACACGTGGCTAGAAGCATATCTGGCCGAACTCCTAACAAGTCAGCACTGTCTGGTAAATGAATAGAAATGCCTTTAGCTGCTAATGAGGAGTCCCGACCGCATCGATCGGGCTCGTACCTTGATCAATCACGCAGGCCTCCTTGAACGTTTTGATGAATGAGGGGTAATCGCGCCAGTACAGATCAATGAAATCCTCCAGTTGTAGGTCCCTAATGAAATGAGAGAAAAAATGATTAGTTGGTAACAGAGTCGTCAGGCGGTCAATATATACACTAATACTGGAATAAAAGCCAAACCAGGGCATGACTCACACGGCACAGTTTAACACGCCGCTGATTAATGAGATCTGTGGTTTGGTCGCTGTACGTCTGAAGACTCATTACCAATGCTAACTAGCGCGGTATTGACCAATATCGTGAATATCACAATGATGTTAACATGCTTTTAATTTGTATTTATTCATCTCAACAGCTTCTAAACAGGATCTATCTTTGAGTGCGGCCTCCTGTTTCTTCCAGTTTCTGACAAAATCTGTTTTATATACATATACACACACACACACACACACACACACACACATATATATATATATATACACATATATATGATGTTGAATGTATAACAAGCAAAATATGGAGTAAGGATGTTAAAGGATGCTGGATGACTTTGATATTACTTGATTTAAGTGTTTTCATAAATATCTGTCAGTGTTGAAAAGGAGGTGTATTTTTTACATTAAAAATGACCTTCTGTCAGGACACTTACACTTGTATTTTTCTAAGGTTTTACATGTATTTGAATGTATATGAAATATAGAAGTTATAGAATATATAAAATATATATGATGTGATATTATATTAAATATTAGACTATACTAAAGTTATGGTCTCAGGAAGGGTGATTTGGGGAGAAGAGAGTGATGTTATATAATTTTGTATAAATAAATAGTGTTTTGTTTTGATAAAGAATTTTGTTTAGAAAAATAAATACCGTTATTTTTAGAGTTGCGTTGTTATTTTGTTTTGATAAAAACTAAAGTGTTTTGTTTTAATTAAGTATTTTGTTTTTGTTAAAAACACTATGTATTTAGTTTATTTAATAAATAAAGTATTTTGTTTTGATAGATAAAATAAATAGTGTTTGGGTTTTTTTTAAGTGTTTTGTTTATAGAATATATAAAAGAATATATAATAAAAATATGATGTGATATTAAATATTAGAATATACAAAAGTTATGGTCTCATAATTTTGTATAAATAAACTGTTTTGTTTTGATAAAGTATTTTGTTTTGAAAAATAAATAAATAATTACTACTTTGTTTTAATAAAGTATTTTGTTTTGAGAAATAAACTGTTTTGTTTAAATAAATAAAATATTTTTTTTGATAAGTAAAATAAATACAGTTTCGTTTTAATAAATAAAGTATTTTGTTTTGATAGATAAATAAATATGTTTTAATAAAGTATTTTTTGGTAAATAAATTAAATACATATTGCTTGTTAATAAATAATTATTTTGTTTTGATAGATAATTAAAATAAATAGTGTTTGTTTTGATAAAGTGTTTTGTTGTAATAAAATATTTTGTTTTTGGTAAATAAATTAAATACATCGTGTTTTTTTTTTAAATAAAGCATTTTGCTTTAATAAAGTATTTTTGGTAAATAAATAAAATACATATTGCTTTTTAATAAATAAAGTATTTTATTTTGATAAATAAAATTAATAGTGTTTTGTATTTTATTAAGTATTTTGTCTTAATAAAATAAGTAGTGCTTTGTTTTGATTAATTTTTTTTTGTTAAAAATTAAAAAGATTTTTAAAGATTATTAATTTATTTATTTAAATTAAATTATATAAACTAAATATATATAAAATATTTTGACAGAATAAAGAATAATGACATGAAATTGTTTCTAGTGGTCATCTCTGAATAATAAAGTGACAATGTAGCTATTTTCAAAAATAACAGCAGGTTAAATTGTGGGACATATTTTGCCCCATGTTTCAAGAATGAATGGGCTGTCTGGTTGAAATGATGGTTCCTGACTGAGAGAAAACCAATTAAATATATCAATAAATATATAAATATATAGAGATGTGTATCCAATGTTGTCAAAAGACTGCCCAGATATTGTCCAGCCCTAATGCTGACCTACAAACAACAGGCGCAAAAACAATATACACAAGTCAACAGAGGACTATCGTTACGGCTGGTCTTATCTGGTCTTATAGTGTATTATAATACAATGCTTTTAAATTTCAAACCCACATGGGTTCATCAAACGGCAACCAATTAAACTCTCACTGCTGTTTTGTTTATGTCCACATGACAGTATGCACTTGACATTTTAATAAACAATGAAAAACATTACAGCTATTTATCCTATCCATAATTAGTGTACACCACAAAGAAACGCAGCAATGGGAGTTGGGTGACTTTACTCGTTCAGGAGCCATGAGTCATAGGAAACACAAGCTCTGGTCTCACCCACTTCATTCATTATTATTCCTATCAAAAATGGCCAAAAAATAAAATAAATAATTACTTGGCCAGCTGTTGCAGCAGACCGACCAGAGCTCTCGCCCCGCTCCGCTGCAGCTCATCCAGCTTCAGGTCTTCATAGAGCAGATGCAGAACGTAGAAGAGCACCGGGATGTGTGGGAAGAGGAGGGCGGACGACTCCAAACCCAGAGCAGACTCGTGGTCATCCACTCCACCGGGGGGCGACACCGCCTCCAGGCCTTGAACGGCCACCACAGGTCGCATGGAAACTTGCCAATGGTAGTCAGAGCAACGGAGGTACGCCCAATCCTGTTGAAGTCAGAACCATTTTTATAAGCCTTTCTGTAGAAAGCACATCTAAAATCAACATTTCAACCGGAAGTTCAAGCTGATACAGAGAACAGATGACCTCTGTCTCTGGCACTCACCTCATCTGAACCCGTGTCGGCAGGACGGGCCTTCTTCGGGGCGATTACTGGAGAGAGAGGCACTTCAAAATGGAGCTGTGGAAATGCAATCGTGTTAATGAGCATTTAAGACAGACAAGAGCTTCATTCTCCAACTGGACACTTCACTGTCAGCCATCTTAGAATACAATGATGCTGTATAATAATGAGAAATATACACTGTTCTGTTTTAATAAATGAAGTATTTAGCTAGTTTTGATAAATTAATAGTGTTCTGTTTTAATAGTATTTTGTTTTGATAATGTATTTTGTTTTGATAGATAAATAAAATAAAGTTTGGTTTTAATAAAGTATTTTGTCTTGATAAAAAAATACATATATGGTGCTTTTATATAATAAACATTGTTTTGATAAATTTTTAAAAAATTAAACTTTTTTAAAAATATGTATTTATTTAAACAAAATTATACAAACTGCAAGCAACAAAACAAAATTTCTGAAATATACAGTGTTTTGTTTTAATAAAGTATTTTGTTTGATAAAAATTAAATAAAGTATTTTGTTTTTGATAAATAAAATAAATAGAGTTTATGTTTCAATAAATATTTAGTTTTGATAATGTTTTTCATTGATAAAAAATACATATATAGTGTTTTGTTTTAATAAAGTATTTTGTTTTGATAAATAAATATTTTTAAAAAATTAAAAAGATTTTTTAAAATATTTATTTAAACAAAATTATATAAACTGTATGCAAGCAAATAAGAGCTACAAAAAAACCTCTCTGAAATATACTGTTTTGTTTTAATAAATATTTTGTTTTGATAAATTAATAGTGTTTCGTTTTAATAAAGTATTTTGGTTTGATAAATAAAATAAATAGTGTTTTGTTTTAATAAATATTTTGTTTTTATATAGTGTTTCGTTTTAATAAAGTATTTGGTTTTGATAGATAAATAAAATAAACAGTGATTTGTTTTGATAAACATTTTGTTTTGATAAATAAATATTTTTAAAAAATTTTAAATTTATTTAAAATTATATAAACTGTATGCAAACAAATAAGATCTACAAAACAACATTTCTGAAATATACAGTATTTTGTCTTAAATCATGTATTTTGTTTTGATAGATACATAAAATAAATGGCGTTTTGTTTTAATAAATATTTTGTTTTAAAGTATTTTTCATTGATAAAAAAAATACATATATAGTGTTTTGTTTTAATAAAGCATTTTGGTTCGATAAATAAATATTTTTAAAAATATTTATTTATTTAAACAAAAATATATAAACCATATGCAAGCAAATAAGATCTACAAAACAAAATTTCTGAACACTTTACACAAGATTTATGCAAAAAAAAAAAAATAAAATAAAAAAAATTTAAAGATCATATTTAAAGATTTAGATTGTACTGGGCAATATATCAATAATTATTTATCATATTAATATATCAATAATAATCATTTAATTTGTAGAAAAAAATAATAATGTGTAATAAATTGTTTTATATGCTTACCTGACATAGGATTTGAAAACAATTTTAACTACGATAATTTTAAAACATACAAAAAAAAAGGAAATGTAAAAAATTAAGTAAATTGTATATCTTGTGTAAAGTTTTAATTTATTTAAATTCTTGATCAATCCTAGTGTCCAAACACAGAAAACTCTCCATATTCCTCAAGGTCATCAAACACAGACTGACACAGAGGTCACACCAAAGACACACTCACATTGCGTGTCCACGTCAGCCGTTCTGTGTTGTAACCCATCATTGTCATTAAGCATGTAACAAAGAGATTCCACTCCAGGTGCATGCTGGGACCTCCAGGGGCGTTGTAGCTGTTGTACCACTTGACCAGCACTTTCATGGCAGTGTCCTTGGGTAAAATAAACCTGATGGCCTGCAGGCAGCGTTTGACTGTGGGAATGAAAGAAAGATCAGCTGTTAATAACAAAAGTCACTGCCACAATGGTGTGGCGCTTTCTGTAACATTTCGGTCTCTAGATAAGGCTTGAGTGCATCCTTGTCATTTACTACAGTAAGTTGACCGAGTGGATCTCTGAGCTGGTGTGAGTGAGAGGAGGCGGGGCTCATTAGCATATTCATAGATGTGCGTATACTAAATGAAGCAAGGGTGTCGAGTTACATTCAAGCTATTTTAAGGCATGAATACATCTTTTCACAAGAAAAAAACGCTTAAGTCATTTTGGTGATCAAAGATGAGTTTTAAGAGATAAAATGATTGACCACAGAGGGACTTTCATGTCTGAAGCACGTGGGAAGAGATGCATGCTGAAGTTTAATACTTAAGTATAACCAATTGTTATGATGATGCACCACTAATACATGTTATTTAGTCAGCTGTCACCACAGATCTCTGATGAATTAATACCATAATATTAGATTAACATTAAAAATAACCTCATTTTTAGGTCGTATCGCCCGCCCCCACGTGTGTACATCAAAAATAAGTGTAGGTGAAGATAATGGAGATGAATGTTCTCCGCGGAGGTGATCCTATAGAAGGGTGCACACGGAGGGGGCCGCCACTTCAAAGGACACAGCCGGAGCTGGAACACACATCTGAGTGAGGGGGTGGAGAACAGAGGGGAACCGAGCGAAGGGCCACTACACTCGAGGGGGTTTATAGATGACTGTTTGCCAAAGTGCTCGACTGCGTGACACGGGGGCTACATGACCTGATACAGAGAGGAAGAGGATGTTGAGATCTGAGTGTAGAGGGATGCATGTGGTTGGGTTGGTTTGGTTTGATTGGATTTCTGCAGCAAGATGATTTGTGTTGAAACTTGATAAGGGTTTTTTTTTTTTGAGTAAAAGCCTTGTTATGTATCAATACTTAAAGGATTAGTTCACTTCAGAATTCAAATTTCCTGATAATTTACTCACCCCCATGTCATCCAAGATGTTCATGTCTTTCTTTCTTCAGTCGAAAAGAAATTAAGGATCCAGGATTTTTCTCCATATAGTGGACTTCACTGGGGTTCAACGGTCAAATGTCAGTTTCAGTGCAGCTTCAAAGAGCTCTACACGATCCCAGACGAGGAATAAGAGTCTTATCTAGAGAAACCATCGGTCATTTTCTAAAAAAAATAAAAAATTATATACTTTTTAACCACAAATGCTCGTCTTGCACTGCTCTGTGATGCGCCACGCATTACGTAATCACGTTGGAAAGGTCACGCGTGACGTAGGCAGAAGTACCGCAGTAGGGAGAAAAACTCCATCTCATTTTCTCCTCCAACTTCAAAATCGTCTGACATCATTGTTTTACCCTTTTTTGTAAAGGGCGTTCTTTGCACGTTCGCTTTGTAAACACTGGATCGGTATTTCCACCTACGTCACGCGTGACCTTTCCGACGTGATTACGTAATGCGTGAAGTTGTGAACACTAGTGCAAGTAGTTAAAAAGTGTATCATTTTTATTTATTTTTTTAGAAAATGGCCGATGGTTTCTCTAGATAAGACCCTTATTCCTCGTCTGGGATCGTGTAGAGCTCTTTGAAGCTGCACTGAAACTGACATTTGGACCTTCAACCCGTTGAACCCCAGTGAAGTCCACTATATGGAGAAAAATCCTGGAATGTTTTCCTCAAAAACCTTCATTTCTTTTCGACTGACAAAAGAAAGACAAACATCTTGGATGACATGGGGGTGAGTAAATTATCAAGATATTTTAATTCTGAAGTGAACTAATCCTTTAATATAATTTGAAAAAAAAAATCTGAAATTTGAAAAAATTTAATTTAATGGGAATAGCTTTTTCATCTTATGATTTGAATATTCAACATTTAAGTATGGAAACATTTCCATTTTCCACGAAAAAAAAAAAATGCGACTTTTTAATCTCAGAATTCTGAATTTATTTCTTGCAATTCCAAGTTTTTAAACACACAATTCTGAGTTTGTAGCTTGCAATTTTAAGAGTTAAAGGGGACCTATTATGCCGTTTTTGTGTGTGTCCCTTTAAATGCAAATGAGCTGCTGCTCCCGGCCCCCTTTCCAGAAGAGGGCGGAGCTTTAACAGCTCAACAACAACAAAGCTGGAGAATCTCACGCAGCCAAAATGAGGATTGTCAGTAACGGTGTTCAGCCTTACATTGTTCAAACCGGAGTCGACACTGATGGAGAGACTCAGGAAGAAGTTACAACTTTAAGGCTTAATGTGTTAACATTATTTAGCTACATTAGTTAATATGAACAATATTTATTAATCTAGCATTTATTAATCTTAATGTTAATTTCAACATTTACTAATACATTTTTTAAATCAAAATTTGTATCTGGTAAGTTAAGGAAATTTTCATATCAGACCACTCATATGAAGCATAAATCCTCAAAAATACAAACATACACATAATAATTTCAATAAATAATCTAAATAAATATGTGTCAGGGCAATAAAGTCAGTTAATATTAGTTAATGCACTATGAACTAACATGAACAATCCATAAATTTTGTCTTTTAAGTAACATTAATCAAGATTAATATATGCTTTTAAAAGATATCGCTCATTGTTAGCTAATGCATTAACTAACATTAACAATAAGACCGTATTATAAAGTGTTATTTTTGTAAAGAATATTTTGTCATGTCATTAATTTTAGACTATGATTGGATATATTTTTTTGTCAACAGTATAATTTAGTATTAAATTAAACCTGTTTAATTGCCGTCATGATGCACAAAACCGTTTTTCCAGCCACACTCTTGAGACCTCTCAGTGTTTTTTGCAGTCATTTTGTAAAACTCAGATCCTGATTTATTTGGCATAAATGATGTGCCCAAGGATCTGTCACTAATGAACGCACTTATGCTTTACTGCGAAGTAAAACTGTGAGTCATTCCTGCCACTTTCTACATTTAGACATTTGACCTTTTCTAATGTGTTTGCTATAATTATTTCAGGAAGTATACATGATACATGCTTTGGGTCTGTTCATGTCATTAGAGCTGTTTGCTATTGACTTATTACCATTACAATGTTCACCACCTAGCATCACGGCGGACAAACACCTCTTGCATCCCAACTGCGGGTGCAGGTTTCCCATGGTGTCCTTCGTTTTTTTGTTGGCCTTTCGTCTTGGACTGATTGCGTGCGACATCTACCCATCCAGCTTTCTTTACAATTTTCTCAATTAATGCCAGCTTCCTGTCAATAAGTGCTTTAGTTTAAAAAGTGCTGGTCTTTGTACCACTAATAAAGTGGCATTTTATTCAGGTCCATCCTGACCTTTTGCTGTTTGTTTGCTAATTAAGCTCCAGGCAAAGTCATTGAGAGTGTGGTGGTGTGACGCTGAACGATAACGAATAAAAGAAGTGGAAAATGCCATTTTAGATATCCCTAATTCATGTTTAGTTGTGAACAAAAGCTACTTTTACGCATTTGGACTTTATCCAGTGAAGATTTCATGCCTTAAATGTAGATATTCATCGCTGGACGTGGTCACTGTTCTCTCGAGAATTAGTGACGAGGCTAATGATGAACAAACTTTAGCATTTTAAATGACCAAGGGTCTTCACATCTTTACTGACCTCCTATGTGTCTTCTCAACAAGCTGTGTGATTTGAGGAATCATTCATGTCTCGAGCTCAAGCTTGTGGGACAAATTACATGCTGAATTCTAATACTTTGGTATAGGGGTTTGTTGAAGTATGAGGAATAGTGATAGTCATGCGTCTTAGCAAAACATCACTAAATGTTTTTTCCTGTAAAAAGGTCTCACTTAAATATGGAGCTAAAGCAGCTATTCAAGTGACTTTGTAAACATTCCTATATTTCTTCATATCACAATATATATTGCAGAAAATGGCAGTTTCAAGCAGCCCTAACGTGGGGTGTTTTAAAACGAGTGTTTTGATGGCTTGTTGCGCCTTTCCAAACACACAAACAGCTTGTGACTCAGCTCTCTGCTGCATTGGAAGCGATGCATCACGCTGTTGGACAGTATTTATCCGAGCGCTTTCTCTTACCCAGATCTGAAGTGGCCACCTCAGGAATGGTGATTCTTAACATGGAACCGGAGCTCAATTCCTAAACAAAAGAAAAGTGAGAGGCGGATATTAGCAGCACATACTAAATTAGCAATACAGTCCGAATCTACAGGCATCGCGTTTCTATTTATATCTGGTCGAATTTAGTCAAAAGCAACCAGACTATTGTTGTTCCCTTAACTAAAATAAATCAAAAACAAAAGAACAATTGCATGCAGCACAATTCCAGCAGGCATTCTACAATGACTTGGACGAAAACAAACCTTAGACGCTGGCTATTTTTAAAACCCTTTCTCTGAAGCATATCATCCCACATAAGTTGGTCGTGGCGAGATTGCTTTGACAGGCCTGCGAGGGGATTTCTTCTGGTAGGACATGTCGTTCAGTGGGAAATGACAACGCAGAGGGGCTGACTGCAGGGGAGCAGACTTTATTGAGTCTTGTCAAAACAGTGACGGGCTCCTGGTGCACATGTCTGAGCCGCCACACCATGTCGGTCATGTCCTGTTACTGTGGCAGCCCTCAATTACAGCCGGGCACTGAACGACAAAAGCAATTACCAGCTCCTGCCTTTAGCAGCAGTGGTCAGCACAAACACAAACGCAAGCATCTTGACCCTCTCTGACATTTTGAAAATGCATTTAGAACGCAGCTGCTGCATTTATGACGATGGTACAGACAGCGATATGTCGAGCGAGCCGTGCATTTTGAGATTACTGGCATCGGACAAAAACTGTGTCCACTTGGCTGAATAACAAAAGAGTAATTCTTTCAAAATATACTGACAACTCTGTCAAATGTTTTCTTTATTTTATCGTGAATCTAGGGTAAATAATGTATCAAATAAATGTTCATTTTACACCTCATTTAACCTACATATAAAATATAGTGTCCACTATTATGCTATTATATAAATTATGTTAAACAATGTGTCTAAACAAATGTATATTAGATGCACTGTATATTAGAGATCCAAGATATATTGGTAATTATATCAGTGTTGGCCAATATTTATTAATTATAATTATTTTATATAATTATGTATTATAATTAATTATAATAATAATTACAATATTTATTAATTAGCTGATATTGGAAACAGATTGTTTCAGAACTGATTTTCTGAAGTCTTTTTATGCAAGTTTTAAAAAGTACTGAAGTGTCAGCAAAGACTATAGAATAACACAAGACACGTCACTCGTATTGTTTTGAATGGGAGAAAGTGCAATGCGCAATATGGCGGAATAAGTCCCGCCTTCTAAATAAGAGCCAATCGGCGATTGGTAAAGTCATCGCGTCACTGCAGCGGCCGTTAGAAGCTCCGGTTCTTATGGAAACAGTCAGACGCGCGCTTCCTGTAGACGCACACTTAGGACTGCGCATGCGCATTAGCTTGATCCAGTCTGAAAAATACCGTTTTTTGTCATGATTCGAGCGTTTAGAAACAAAATTAATGAGACAGTTGTTGTGAGATTTTATTGGTGATTTCAAATATGAAATTCAATCGAAAGCTTGGCGAACAGCTTTGGAGAATTTGATGTTTCCCTGTTCAAAGAGATAGGAGCTGCACTTGAATGCCCGAGAGGCGTTTCAAAGATGGCCGCCGAGTGAAATGACTCGTCTTAAAGGGACTTTGGTGTCAGTGTGTTAAAAGTAAATTTACCCTATATATTTCGTAGATGCATGTTATAGATCTTATTCTGAACAATTCATCGATGCATGTTTCTTTTTTATTTCTTATTATGACCTCTCTTTATTCACAATGTCAAAACTTTTTAGTCCGTTTAAAACGCAAAATCTCAAAATTCAATCAAAAACTGATGCAACATTTTTTCTTTCTCATTAATCTATGACAGTCAGAAGTACGTCACAATATGGAAGAAAAGATCTGTCGCTACTTCTGTTTTGTTGAGACTTTTAATGTCTGGTTTTAATTAAAAGCGTGCATGATATATTTTAGACTGCAGCTTCATGAACAATGGAAATAATTATAGTTTAAAGGATTAGTTCACTCCAAAATTAAAATTTCCTGATAATTTACTCACCTCCATGTCATCCAAGATGTTCATGTCTTTCTTTCTTCAGTTGAAAAGAAATGAAGGTTTTTGAGGAAAACATTTCAGGATTTTTCTCCATATAGTGGACTTCACTGGGGTTCAACGGGTTGAAGGTCCAAATGTCAGTTTCAGTGCAGCTTCAAAGAGCTCTACACGATCCCAGACGAGGAATAAGAGTCTTATCTAGAGAAACCATTGGCCATATACTTTTTAACCACAAATGCTCATCTTGCACTGCTCTGCGATGCTCCACGCATTACGTAATCACGTTGGAAAGGAGGAAGTACCAAGCAAGTGTTTACAAAGCGAACGTGCAAAGACTAAGTCAAACGGCCTTTACAAAAAAAGGTAAAACAACAATGTCGGATGATTCTGAAGTTGGAGGAGAAAATTAGATGGAGTTTTCCGTCAATGTGATTACGTAATGCGTGCCGCATCTCAGAGCAGTGCAAGACGAGCATTTGTGGTTAAAAAGTATATGGCCAATGGTTTCTCTAGATAAGACCCTTATTCCTCGTCTGGGATCGTGTAGAGCTCTTTGAAGCTGCACTGAAACTGACATTTGGACCTTCAACCCGTTGAACCCCAGTGAAGTCCACTATATGGAGAAAAATCCTGGAACGTTTTCCTCAAAAACCTTCATTTCTTTTCCACTGAAGAAAGAAAGACATAAACATCTTGGATGACATGGGGGTGAGTAAATTATCAGGAAATTTTAATTCTGAAGTGAACTAATCCTTATAATAATAATAATAACAGCATCATATAAATTATAACCCATTCTAAAAATACTCAGCCATCAGTATCAGCGCATCCTAACTGTACAGCCCTCTTCCTCGTCTCTAAAAGAGCATTATAATGATTTCAGTAACCCTCAGCATTGATGATATTCTGATTTTGGAATATCAGTAAATATGCTGAGAGGTGACAGCTGCACTAACCAGCGTGACTCTGTTGCTGACGGGGTCTCGGAGGGTGTGGATATGAGGTGCAGCGTGCTGGAATGGAGAGTCTTCCAGCCATGATGACTCGTGGTGCTGCGTCGAGCTGCGGAACTCCAACACAGGAGACGGCATGCCAATCTAAGAGCAGGAGATGAGGAATTGGATAATAAAACACAAAAGCATTAAAGAGTGACAAGGTTCATGCCCATCCCTTCCGTCCGTTTCCATTTAAAGTGCTCCTGTTATGCTTTTTCAGATATTACCTTTCATACAGTGTGTAATATAGCTGTTTGTGAACGTAAAAAGTAATTACTTAAGTCTTTCTTCCTTTTCAAACCTAAGTTTGTAACAAATTTGCATAATGCCAGCCTATGATCTTCATTGGCTGCCTGTGAACAACATCTACCCCGCCCTCAAACACTGTAGATGTAGCTGAGACTGGAAAATTAAAGTGTTTTTTTGACTGTGGATGCATGTAAACCTATCGTAGGAGACTCTAAAATGAAATTAGGAACCTTTAAAATAACAATAGAGGCACTTTAACATTCACTTTCCGAATAAAGAAGGCATGAAATGCTTAAAAATATTCCTAAAAAAGTATTTGTGGATGCTTTTTTTGACTGTTATTGGTAATAAATTACCATAATAAAAAAATTTGAAATTTGTTTGTCTACACAAGAACATCATCAGCCCTTAATGTAGTTCTGGGGATTTGAAGTAAATAAAAATGCTGTTTGTGGTTTAGCAGACATTTGCTTTTATCAGTGGTGTAATACTTCATGTTAATGTGTGGCTCTTACATTTGGTATGATTAATAATTCATTAAGCACACTATCAATCATATAGGCTACTTGATCTCTGTTTCACGAAATTAGATTATCAAACCAGCCTCAAACTGTGGGCCAAGTTGTTTTTGTTGTTTAAGGACAAAAATAATGAAGCAGGCCATATTATTGTGATTTAATACTGATACTGATCCACTTGTAAGAACAAAGAGGAAGGCCATTAGCATTAGGACATAATATCAAGTGTCCTCTCTGAGAATGTGGTCTTGTCTTACATATATGACTCAATTAGTCTTTGACTAATTGGCTAGAATATAACACACACACACTCCCTCAATAAGCACACTGCAGTACCTCCTCCAGTCGGCTGATATGCTGAACCGAGGCCCTGGCGGGGGTGCTGATGTTCTCCAGAGGAGTGATTAACGGCGGCTGGTGGTTCTGCACACTGAAGGTAGGAGACAGAAGGCCAGGGACAAACACTTTGCTGACCTGGAAGTAAAAAAACTCATGATTATTAGCTTAAAAACTGGATGGTTTTGTGTTACCCAAGCCTTAAAACTGAATTACTTTGTAGGTAATGAGAATAATAATTCTGTTTATTTATATAAAGTAGGTGTGTCAAAGCGCATCTTAAAAAGGGCCGACTGAAAATTAAGGACCAATTTCATCACTCATTCTATACTTCATTTTTTTTATTATTATTATTATTATTATTTTTGTAGTAGTCTTTATTTATCAATGTTAAAATTAAGGAATCATGTTCAGTCTCTTGTATGTTACGTGTGCACGAGCACGAGCAATAAGTTGCTGGCTGCAATTCACTTAACAGCCACCGGTGTCGCTAGTAACAAGGGTTTCATATCGCCCCTTTAAGAACTTTTTAGTATTAGATATAACTAGTGCTGTCAAAATTAGCGCATTAACGGATGCAATTAATTTTTTCAGTTTAACGCGTTAAAAATATTTAAATTAACGCAATTAATCCATTTTTTCCATCATAATTTGGCTAGCATCAAGCACCACAAGACAAACGAGAACGCTCTGTCTGTGCATGTCGTATCATGTGACACACACTCAACTCGTGTGCACAGAAAGACGCGTGCCAGTATCAATTTCTCTTCACGCTTGAACAAACAATAACACACAAAATTATGACAAAATGCCCATTTTGTCGAGTATCCTCATAAGAGCAGAGTTAAATTACGTCTTAAATGAATTTAAAGAGTTGTGAGAAAATGAGATGCGCGTCAGATCCGCGTCATGTTCGGCAGCGGCAGCTCTTAAAGTGACAGCAGCCTAATAAACCAGTTGCTGTGATGATGTCATTAATGTTAATCAAAGAACAAAGGGAACAGAGAAAATTGTAGCTTTAATAAGGATTAATCTATGTTTCATTTATAATTTATGCAGTGAAGACTGTAAAATGTTTGATAACTATTCAATTTCTGTATATATAAAAGGCAACAGGTAAATATGGCAATTATTATAATGAAGATTGTTTTAAGTTCACTTAAATTATTTTTTTAAAGCCTAATAAATGTTGAAATTGATAGCTTTTAGTTAAACTATAATGTTGAATTTCTATAATTAATGTTTCATAGAGACATCAGTACCAGTATTAAGTATCAGTGATACTTCATTCATAAAAAGATGCCATTAAACAAATATTTAAAATACAGAGCTCAACGCTTAGGTTTTTTTCTTCTGGCCCGGTCGGGCCAGTGGTTAAAAATTTTACTTGCCCTGCCAAAATTTTCACTGACCCCACAACAAAAAAATTAATGAAGTAAAAGAAAAGAAAATGGGCCTATAAAATAAGCCTAATTAGTGTTTTTGTTGTTTTTGATACATGTAACCTTAATAAATAAGGCTATGACACCAAAAGCTACTAGATTAACTCAAGATAAAACAAGAACAAATAATCAAATTACAAGTAATAGCACAAATAAATACAACAGAACAAACATAAATTAAAAATGGTGCTTTTCAGGTTTTTATGTAGGCTTAAACAGGAGATTTTCAGGTACAGAAATTGTAATCTAATGTATAGATTAAACTTTATTAAAGTAAATCAGTCAAGAGTAGTTACAGATGCATAAATAATGTTTTGAAATGATGAAAATATAAAACGTTAAATATTGTTATTTGAAATTATTACGCAAAACAATGCTGTGGACTTTGTTTGGAACTATTTTCGTTGGCGAAATAGAGCGAAAAAGGCGATTTGGTGTCTAAATGTAAGTCACTTAATATAAACTGCTTGTTTATTAAACTGTACATTGTATAAAATCAGTATCACATTTGTAATCATGCTGATATTTGGAGAAAAATCGCGCTCTTCATGTAATATTGGTTAACTATATTAAATTATATAAATAAAAAAGACATACAGGGGCATTTTTGCCCCTTATCTTGAATTCTGGGGGCAATCTAAATGTATTTTAATAGACTAAATCACTAAATATGCACGCGCACTAGTCTAAACTACATCACGTAGTGTATGCGTGCACTCAGTGGGACATACTTGATAATGTCAGATCGTTAAATCAACAATAACGATATCATAGATGATATATAACGCACACCCTACAGCACTGGCCCGTCTTTTCCGTCTACTGTCCTGAGCATCGTTCACACTGGCCCCGGGCCATCGGGCAGTCCTTATTGTCGAGCCCTGAAATATACTGTCTTTAAGTTGTTTCTACATTAATTTGGAGAGTAACTGTAAAACTATTACAATATAAAAAAAATTAAAAACTAAAATGATTTTAATCACGATTAATTAGAGAAAAAATATGCAAGTTTTTTTTTTGTTTATTATAATTGTCACTTCCAAAGACATTATTGTGTATTTTACAAACTATGAATGTTTTACTAGTACATGCGTGTATTTCAACGTCTGAAACCTAAAATAAACATTATGTTTTTGAATACACTGAACAGTTGTGATATGACAAGTGCTGAGCAAGAAACAAGAATGATAAATATAATGACAACTACATTGACGTCAACATCAGCGCATGATATCGTTCAGTTTATCATTAGCGCGCTGCAGTTTTGTCATTTCCCGCTTTAAATGGAAAGTATAACGACATGCTACTACAAGATAAAAGTGTCTCTTGATATGACAGACCCTGAAACCTAGTATTTTCTAGGTCCAGCTCTCTAGTGATTGGCTGAAAATTTGATTGATCAAGGTGACCTATTCAACAGAATACAAAAGTGTTATTGGTCTTGTATAGTGTGTGTGATGTGATCTGTCCTATATAATATAAATGAATGTTTTTTGGCGACTTCAGGCTTTCTTTACCAGTGTAGGACAGATCACAAGCTAGCGACGTCAGATTAGTGTGGTAGGCAATATTACATATAAGGTAATAAAAAATAATAATAAAGTAAAATAAGCAACAGTGAATAAAAGTAAGAGATTCAAAACAAAGCTATACGGAGTTACAGACGCAAACCAATCTGAGCAGCGACAGATGACAGATCACCATCACATACAATATAACTAAGACGAATAACATTGGATAGCATTGGGATGCAGCATTTGTATTCAGTTGGATAGGTCACCTTGATCAATCATATTTTCAACCAATCACTGGAGAACTAGACCTAGAAAATTGGTTAGAGGTGAGTCATCCACATCTGAAACGCACATTATCATCAAGAGGCTTTTTATACATCAATCACGCGTACATCTGCAAGTAGCATTTAATGACATTAATACATTATATGAATCTAACAGTATAAACAGACATGCCTGTGTGTCTGCAAAGAATCTCAGCATTCTCTCCAGCACTAATGACAATCTCTCATCCAGAGATGAGTGACTCACCTGGAACCAATTTTCAAATCTCTGGTGATTGGTGGGGAACATGATGGAATGAGATGATGTATTAGACTCAACACTAGGCTTTGAGTGCAAATTGTAATGCACAGATGCCTTTGGCTTTTTTAATAAAGGAGAACTATGCATGGCAGACACACTGCAGACTCAGACATCTCAGAACAAAAGAGCCGAAAGTGGAAAAATGACTCAGGCCACTAATAATGTCATTTCAGAGGTGAAAAACCGCAGATGCAATCAAGCCTCACCCGTGTGACTCCTGTGTACAACACCAGACTTCCATTGGCCTCAAGCACCAGCATAGCATGGATGTCCTGTCAAGAAATGAAGAGAACATGAAATTTAGGTGCTGATGACGACAGCGGAGGAAAAGACAACTGACATTCAAGATTTACAGGCATTACATTTTATTTTTTAACTGTGTAAATTATTCATCATGACTAGAAGCAGCAAGATCTGATCATAATGAATTCTGTGAAATGTGACTCTACAGATGGAAATGTCATTTGCAACCCATTTTACACTGATTTTCCAATTTATCGGATGGAGAAAAGTGGGTGTTTGGCTATTAGTTAACATTAAAGGGGACATATCACGAAAATCCGTGTTTAAGTGCTATAATCGGGTCCCCGGTGCATCCACTAAGCCAGAAAATGTGAAAAATGACAACCCAATAACTTAGTTTTGCCAAGTCTTTCTCTGCAAGCATGTGAAAAAATGAGCCGCTCAGATTTCGCTCCCCTTGTGACGTAGGAAGGGGATCTTATTATAATATTACCGCCCCTTAATCTGCACGTTTCCACCCACGACGCCGCCATTTTGTTTTCGCAAGAGACAACGGTGTACCAGTTCTAACGCCATGGCAAAAGTTTGACTGTTCTGTCATTGGCTGCACAGACGAGCACTGAACACTATTTCTCGTTAGCTTGGATAGCTGCAAGTTGACCCTGACAAGCTCGATTGATAAAAAAGGAGAGTTTCTGTTCGAGCGATATTTTGGAAAAAATATTGTCAGTGTCCGACTCCGGTTTGAACAATGTAAGGCTGAAAACTTTCGTCATTTTGGCTGCATGAGATTCTCCAGCTTTGTTGTTGTTGAGCTGTTAAAGCTCCACCCTCTTCTGGAAAGGGGGCGGGAGCAGCAGCTCATTTGCATTTAAAGGGACACACACAAAAATGGTGTTTTTGCTCACACCCAAATAGGGGCAAATTTGACAAGCTATAATAAATGATCTGTGGGGTATTTTGAGCTGAAACTTCACAGATACATTCTGGAGACACCAGAGACTTATATTACATCTTGTGAAAGGGGCATTGTCGGCATGAAATGAAATGCATATTAGTGTTATTGTGAACAATACATCCATGCATATGTTTTGTTATTTTTATTGACGTCGGAATTTTTAATTAAAATGTCATAATTTGATTTTCTGGTAAAACAACTGCAAGATCGCATTTGGATCTGTCTCCATTTTTGAGTGCAAAATCCAAACCACAACCGATGGACAGAACCAAGTCTCCACCCGACATTTTTTGTTTTTCAATAATCCGTTCCACACAGATGTACGTTACTACATTGTGACATGAACAACCCTATATTGAAGGGTGAAGAAGCAGCAAAATGCTAATATTGTAGCACCAACTTATGCTTTTGGTCATGAGACAAAGATTATAATCAGGACAAACTTTTAAGGACTTATTTTGTAAGATGGACCCAGAAAAACTTAGTTTCTATCAAAAGTACATTTAAATTCACCGTAACTATTCTGAACTGTAAAAACTGTAGAACATGTAATTACAACATTTCTGAGAGCTAAGACTCTGCAGTACCACCTGACCACTGCAGATTGAAGGTGTGTTCGACTTGAAGTGGCGCTGTGCAGACCGATCGTGTATGACATCAAAGAAACAAAACTCAGAGCTTTATTTACGGTAATTGCGACTTGGCGTGTGAACGCAGCACTACTACATTGTTCAGCTCCTCTCTTCCCAGTCTGTCAGTAACGCTCTGTTTAGTTCCTGTCTCTATGAAGCCCCTCCTTCTGAAAAGCACAATGTGCTCTGATTGGTCAGCTGGAGCAGTGTGTTGTGATTGGTGTTTGGGAAATGTCCCGCCCCTTACCATAACCGCCAGTTTCAACACACTACTAACTAACTCAACCAGGCCCCGACCCTTTATTCTGCGTATGAATTATTTAAATGAGGAATATTGTGATATTAAATCAAGTATTTGACTCCTAAATCAAGTACTCACCTCAAGAGGGGCGGCATCTTTTGCGGTGATAACAGTCACTGATGCAAATATCAGCTGATTAGTTTCATTGCTCTCAAGAAATTTTACACACCTGCAAATTGCACACAAGACAGATCATTTAATTTAAGATTAGAAGCTTTAAAGTAGTTAAATAATATGAAAGCAAATCCGTCTATCCAATTAATGTAGAAGCAAAACATAAATAAATAAGACACACATTCACCTGAGCTGCTGGTGGGACTCGACCAAGAAGCACAGGTACCTGTTCTCACACAGGTCAGAGGTGATGAAGACTTTAGAGGCCTGGCAGCCTTTCTCCCTGCAACATGGACACAACACTGACTTCAGGACAAACATCAACAGTAACCTCATGCTCTCGGCTCATCAAAACTCAGTGGACCTGGAGATGGCGCTGGTTTCTGTCCACAGTTGCTCAACGCAGAGGTCTGGGAGAATGGGCTCCATCTCCGGCAGCAGGGCCGTCTCGTTCAGGGTGCTGTTGGGAGAGGCCAGGATGCTGTGGCCGCGCGGGGACGGGGTGTGGCATGACATGTTGAAACGCTGATTTCCAGAGAAAGAGGGCACGGCGATGCCAGGGGAGTGAGCCCGACTGATGTCACACAAATTAAAGAGAAACCGAAAGAGCATATTTGCATGTACTGTGTACAATACCACAGAAAAAGCATGTTTTTTCCATTTGTGGACATACCTGAGAGCAGCCATGTTTGAAATGCTTGGCGAGTGAACCCGAGAGTGCAGGCCCGGGGAGGCCGGAATCCGGCTCTGGTTGTGCAGGGCGTGGCAGTGCAAGGGCGAGGCGGGCGAGTCCAGCCGGGTCACGTTTCTCAGGTGGGTGCTGAGGAAGCTGGGGGCTGCATTGGGAGTTTGAACCGGTCCCGGCTGGTCTGGACACTTCAACACTGTGGTCTGCTCCTGCAAAAACATTCAAAACAGGTCTAGAAGTATATTGCACATAACAATGACCAGGACTTCGAGTGAATACCCTATTACCTTATCTGTGCTTTTTTTGCCCTGTATTCCTGTAATTTGTTTCATAATTCCTGTGACCTTGTTTTTTTCTGTGATATTATACCTTTCATGTATACATTTCATTAAGACTGCGTGAAGCAACCATACCTCAGGTGTGACTTTGCGCAGGTTCCAGACGGTGTGTGTGCACTGCTGCGTGTCGTACGTCATGATAATGGAGGGCTTGAGGCAGGTGAACACCACTCTCTGAGCGCTGTCAGAAACATACTGGAGTCGCGCCTCAAACAGACCTGAACCAACCAGAGCATCAACACATATGACATACTGTATTCTGAAGTCATAAGGTCAGAGATCAACAATACATCAGTGTCATTATCATAGAGGTAAGTCAATGGTGTCCAAAACTAACACTTTCCAAATGCCAAATGTATGCCATTGGATCGTGAACAGACCAGGCATAAATGCCCTCTGAAGCGCTTTCAAGATGGATTTAAATCTGATCACCCAAACATTTGGCTGGCAAATTTCATTTTTAATTGACAGGTAGGTCATTTTAGACCATGGTATCAACATTAATCCAATAAATGTTAATTTAATAATAGTCATCATGAATATGGCTTAAATGGGTCAGTTCCAGGACAGATCACGGAGAACACGAGTGCAAAACCATGAGACTTGTGTGTCATAGTGGAAAATAATTAATAATTGCACCACCATAAATGACCACAAAAAGGCAAACGATTGCCAAATAATATTGATAATCTTCAACTTTCCTTCCTGAGGTACAGCACTGTTATTGTTAACTATAAAAATTGGTAATTGAAAGAAAGCAAAATAAAATTAAATAAAATTAAAAAAAAGTTGTCTTTGTGTGTCATAGTGGAAAATAATTAATAATTGCACCACCATAAATGACCATAAAAATACAAAATAATATTGATAATCTTCAACTTTCCTTCCTGAGGTACAGCGCTGTTATTGTTAACTATTAAAATTGTTTTTGGTAATTGAAAAAAAGCTGAAAATAAAATAAAATTAAATTAAATTAAACTTAAAAAAATAAAATAAAATAAATACAAAATACAAAATATACAAAAATAAAATAAAAAAATAAATATAAAATGAAAAATAAAAATAAACAAAATAAATAAATTAAAATAAATTAAAATAAAATAAATAATAAAAATAAATAAAATTAAATAAAATTAAACTTAAAAAAATAAAATAAAAAATAAATACAAAATAAAATAAAAAATATAGAATAAATAATTTAAAATAAAATAAAAAAATAGTAAAAAATTAAATTAAATTAAATTAAATTAAAAATAAAAAAATAAAATAAAATAAATACAATATAAAAAATGAAATAAAAAATAAAATAAAATAAAAAATGTTGTCTTGGCAACTAACTGAAATAAGTTGAAGTACTAAAATTACTAAAACCAAAACTTAAAAAATTAAAACTAAATATAAATATTTAAGAAAAAAACAATTAAAAGCTAACAAAAATTAAAAACACATAAAATCACTAAAATTAAAATTTAAAAAAATGAAAACTATTTTATATATATAATATTAATAAATATTATAATAGTACATAAATCATACTAAAATAACACTGACTGAAAAGTTATCAAGTCTTACCGCTGGACTTACAAACAACAGGAGCGATTTCATCTAAGGGATGCAGCATGCTGAACAGGGTCGGGAGAGGTTCCCTGACAACAAGATTCAAATCATTCAACACCATATTCATACTACACAAACATTCTTTTACAACACTCAAAAGCAAGCACTTATAGTATTAACATTTTGCATGTTAAAGAATAAATAAATAATCAAACATACCTGCTGGGGCTCATGTGGCCATCAACTGTGATATTTTTGCGTTCCAAAAGCAGGCCAAACTTTGTTGACCAGAGAGCGGAGACCTACACATGACATCCAGTAACAGTCAGTCAATACAATTTTGTAGCTGACGGAAAATAGTATTTATGCAAGGATGTGATTGTGAATAGATCTATACTATATTCACAATATAGCACAGTATTCATTGCTGTATTGCTTGTATTCAATCTAGATATTTTTACAAACAAGCAGACAAACTTTAATTCTATTATTGAAAAACTACATTGTGCAATGCAAAAGTTTCAGGCTCCCAATACCAGTCTCGTTTATAAACGCACAAGTCTGAAATGTTTAGAAAGAACCTCTGGGCAACATGCCAGAACATGCTCATGTAAAATAAAGCCAGCAGTAGCCAGAACTGTAAATTGTGCTGTCTAAATACTGTTACTAAAACCAAAACCGCCCCCCTTTTCTGTCTGTGTGCCAAATAACCCATTATGCCTCATGAAACGGACAACTACAGCACATAATCAGTCACTGAGCTGAAAAAGACAGTCGGGCTGACTAAATCCCTGAAGGCAGTAACAAACGTTCTCTCTGCCGTTTTTCTTCCAAACACACGGCTGATACGGCCATTTAAGCCGGATTTGTGAGTGAGGCCTCCATTATATGTTTCAGACATTGATGTACTGTGGAGAAACTCAACAGACACGGACATTAAGCGTTCTGACCTGGAAGGGTAGTGGAGATATGAAGTCTTTCCCACTCATGCTGTGGACGTTCACACAGGTGCTCTGGACGATACACACCGTCTGCTCCACAACATCCTTTACTGGAGATCACAGGGAAAAATAATCACTCAACAACTAAAGAATTCTAGGAATAAGAGCCAGGATTTGTTCACTTGAGAATTAAAATGTCCTGATCATTTACTCACCCCCATGTCATCCAAGATGTTTATGTCTTTCTTTCTTCAGTGGAAAAGAAATGAAGGTTTTTGAGGAAAACATTCCAGGATTTTTCTCCATATAGTGGACTTCACTGGGGTTCAACGGGTTGAAGGTCCAAATGTCAGTTTCAGTGCAGCTTCAAAGAGCTCTACACGATCCCAGACGAGGAATAAGAGTCTTATCTAGAGAAACCATCGGTCATTTTCTAAAACAAAATAAAATTATATACTTTTTAACCACAAATGCTCGTCTTGCACTGCTCTGCGATGCGCCACACATTACGTAATCATGTTGGAAAGGTCACGCGTGACGTAGGAGGAAGTACCGCGGTAGGGCGAAAAACTCCATCTCATTTTCTCCTCCAACTTCAAAATCGTCTGACATCGTTGTTTTACCTTTTTTTGTAAAGGGCGCTTGACTTAGTCTTTGCACGTTCACTTTGTAAACACTGGATCGGTACTTCCGCCTACGTCACGCGTGACCTTTCCAACGTGATTACGTAATGCGTGGCGCATCGCAGAGCAGTGCAAGACGAGCATTTATGGTTAAAAAGTATATAATTTTATTTTTTTTAGAAAATGGCCGATGGTTTCTCTAGATAAGACCCTTATTCCTCGTCTGGGATCGTGTAGAGCTCTTTGAAGCTGCACTGAAACTGACATTTGGACCTTCAACCCGTTGAACCCCAGTGAAGTCCACTATATGGAGAAAAATCCTGGAATGTTTTCCTCAAAAACCTTCATTTCTTTTCCACTGAAGAAAGAAAGACATAAACATCTCGGATGGCATGGGGGTGAGTGAATTATCAGGACATTTTAATTCTGAAGTGAACTAATCCTTTAAACATTTAAATGCAATAAAATAATATATAAAGAAATAAAATACAATATTTTTTTTAAACTTGTGTGGCAACAATAATATAACAACACAAAAATGCATAAAATTCTTACCATCTTTTTTAGACTGAGGAACGGTGAAATTACACCATAGAGCCTATAAAACAATAAGTGAAATTATATTATACTGAATTTAATTATGAAAAGTTTGAAAAGTGATCCTTAATGCAGCAGCCCCAAAAAGTATTTGGGCACTTCAAAAATGTCTATACACTACCGTTCGCTGGGGTCAGTGGGGTTGTTTTTTTGGAAAGAAATACTTTTATTCAGCAAGAACGCATTAAATTGATCAAAAGTGACAGTAAAGACATTCATAATGTTACAAAAATAAATGCTGTTTCTATTCATCAAAAAATCTGTCACAATTTCCACAAAAATATGAAGCAGCACAACTGTTTTCAACATTAATGATAATCATAAATATTTCTTGAACAGCAAATCATCATATTAGAATGATTTCAGAAGGATCATGTGACACTGAAGACTGGAGTAATGATGCTGAAAATTCAGCTTTGATCACAGGAATAAATTACATTTTACTATATATTCACATAGAAAACAGCTGTTTTAATTTGTAATAATATTTCAATATTTTACTGTATTTTTGATCACATTTGATGAGCAGAAGAGACTCTTTCAAAAACATTAACAAATCTCACCAACCTCAAACTTTTAGTAGTGTATGCAAAACATACAAAAATACCAAACATTATATTTCCTCACTACACCCAAAAATGGCTTGGAAAAGTGAGGTTTATTCTGAGAAAAGGTCATGAGTTAGACAGTACCTGCTGAACTGGGCTGTCCACCGTGAAGGCCTTGTACACATGTGAGGCTTGATTCTTACTGCCACGACTCCATATGACCATGTTTCCAGCCACATACAGCTCCTCCTCATATTCAACCTCATCAGGAGCGGTTCCCTTCCTCAGCTGCCAGCGCTCCTGCCAATCACACCATGATCGTACTTAAAACATTCAGCGTTTTAATTAACAGCTGTTGGAACAAACAGTCATATGGGAGAAACTACCTTCTCACGCTCCTGCAGAGTGACCTCCTGAAGGGATCCCACGAGTCCAGCCGCCCCGTCGGAGGACCAGAGCTCAGAGGCCGGCTGGAGCTGCCGCAGCTGGAGATTCACGGCATTCGGGTGATTTTTGCAGTGCTCACGACCGAACGGGACAAACGACTGCAATTCGCCTGCGGCTATCATTGTGGCTCTCTCTTCATAGATGTGCGACATGAGTTCCCAATATCAGCATTATTTCTGTGAACACACGAGGACAGAGAAACAATTGAAAAAACATTGTGTTATTAATACAGAATGAGTTGACATTTATGTTAATTTGTCCATATTTTTGACGTTGCTGTTTTTCACGAAATATGCCTCAATGAAGCACATAAAGAATATGTGAATGTGATTTATTGGTCGAGGCATATTTAGTGAAAAACTGCATCGATGTCCAAAACACTGACGAATGTGCTCACAAAAAGTGCTTCTGAAAGGTTGTGTGAGACATTATATGTTGTATGTTGTAAAATTAGATACAGTTTAAAATATATTCATCATACAAATGTGTATATAATATTATTATATTATAATTTTATTATACTTATTATGATAACTGTCCATCTGTTTGTCTGTCTATACTGGTTTTTCTTTCGCTGTTTATGACAAAACATCTGTGCATATATCCACCTGTCTATCCATTCATTTGTCTATCTATGTATCTATCCATCTATCTATCCATTCATCCATCCCATATGTATCTATCGTTCTATCTCTCTGTTTGTCTATGTATCTGTATGTTCGTCTATCCATCCATCCATCTCATATCTATCGTTCTGTTTGTCTATATATTTGTCCATCTGTCTATCCATCCATCTCATATCTATTGTTCTATCTATCTTTTTGTCTATGTATCCGTCTGTCCATCCATTCGTTTGTCTGTCTATCTATATATCCGTCCATCCATCCATCCATCAGTATGTCTGCTTGTCTATCTTTCTATCTATGTTTTTCTGTCTATGTATATATCTATCCATCCATCCACCCACCTGTTTATCTGTCTATCTATCTAGCTATCTGTCTATGTATCTATCTATCATCCATCCATCCATCTATCGATCTATCTATCGTTTGTCTGTCTATTTATCTGTTTGTCTGTCTGTCTATGTATCTATCTATCCATCATCCATTCATTTGTCTATCTATGTTTGTTTGTCTGTCTATCCATCCGTTTATCTATCTATTTATCTGTCTATGTATATATCGATCCACTCATCTGTTCATCTATCTACCTATCTATCTATCATCCATCTATCTGTCCATCTATCTATTTATTTACCCATCCATCCGTTTATCTATCTATCCATCTATGTATCCGTCTGTCCGTCTATCTGTCTATGTATCTATCTATCCATCCGTCCATCCATCCGTTTGTCTATCTATCTGTCTATGAATATATCTATTCATCCGTCCGTCCATCCATCCATCTATCTATCTGTTTGTCTGCTTGTCTATCTTTCTATCTGTTTTTCTGTCTATGTATATATCTATCCATCCATCCACCTGTTTATCTGTCTATCTATCTAGCTATCTGTCTATGTATCTATCTATCATCCATCCATCCATCGATCTATCTCTCTATCGTTTGTCTATTTATCTGTTTGTCTGTCTATCTATCTGTTTGTCTGTCTGTCTATGTATCTATCTATCCATCATCCATCCATTTGTCTATCTGTTTGTTTGTCTGTCTATCCATCCGTTTATCTATCTATTTATCTATGTATATATCTATCCACTCATCTGTTTATCTATCTACCTATCTATCTATCATCCATCTATCTGTCCATCTATCTATTTATTTACCCATCCATCCGTTTATCTATCTATCCATCTATGTATCCGTCTGTCTGTCTATGTATCTATCTATCCATCCGTATGTCCATCCGTCCATTTGTCTATCTATCCGTCTATGAATATATCTATTCATCCGTCCGCCCATCCATCTGTCTATCTATCTATCCATCCGTTTTTCTATCTATATCCATCCGTCCATCCATCTTTCTGTCCATCCATCTGTTTATCTGTCTATCTATCTGTCTGTTTGTCGTTCTATGTAACATTATCTATCTATCCGTTTGTCTGTCTGTCTGTCTATCTATATATCTATCATCACACATATAAATCTTTCTTTCCATACAACCTCTATCTGTCAATCAACCTCTATCTGTCAATCTATCAGTATCTTTCAAGCGCCTCAACCGTCCGCTGCTTTTTTTCTCTCGCTAATATCAAAAGTTCATCAGCTGCAGACTAAAACACAACATTTACCGACGATTTCATTCAGTATCATGTGTCAGTGACCGTTACATTTGTTATGGCATGCGATTAATTCATCACTTAATTAACTCAGGGGAAATCCTTCAGTAAATTCGTCAATTACACTGCACACAACCTCTTATCTTTTTGTTTTCGCTTGTAACGTGTGACAGCGCTTAATGAGAAACACGAAACTTTCTGTATTTCAGTCAGTCTGTCAGGATTAGCAGCTGCGCTACTGCTAACATCCGCTCAAATATTCACCTGCTAATAACAAATAGTCGAGCTTCCTGTCCTGGAGTGCCGTCCTTCCCTTTGACAGATGCCTCTCCCTCTGCAATCGCCTGCTCGTTGAGCCCAACATACAAACACATCAAAGTATGCAGTGAAAACCGATTGAGCACACTACACTGTTTCAAATGAACGCGGACATGTTGTTATCCCGTGACGCACTTCCGAACTTCTGACCAATCAGAGAGCTTCGTTCTGGACGTGCACGACGCACGCACGCAGAACTGGCGGGCCTACAAGGTAAACAAGTAATGGTTGTATCATGGCAGTACTATGGTTATTTTGATACATGCCATGGGTACTAAATAATTACCATGGTACTTTACACAATACCATAGTATTATCACGTATATGTCAAAAAAAACGTGATTTTTCCATGGTGTATGTCCAAAAACCCCTAGTAAAACCTGAGTATTTTGGCAGTATTTTTCTTAAAGGGACAGTTCACCCAAAAAGTAAAATTCTGTCATCATTTATTCACCCTCAAGTTGTTCCAAACCTTTGTTCTGCTGAACACAAAGGAAGATATTTGGAAGACCAAGCAGATCTCGCCTCCCATTTACTACCATAGTAGGAAAAATAAATACTATGGTAGTCAATGGGGGGTGAGATCTGGACAGGTGGCCAGTGTCCTAATCTTATAAATGTAAATAGGAATATAAAATAGATGTTAAATGCTAGTTCCATTACATATTATGGAAATGGTTCTCAATCTTTGTAAGGTCAGATGTTTCTCATTGTCAATTTCAAGCTTTTTTATTAACTGATACTTGGCTGGCAGCACATCAAATTAATTAATTTTGTGGTTAATCTCAAGATATTTTGTATTTAATGCATTAACGCATAAATATAGTTATAAAAGTTAAATATCTTACGGTAACTTTAAGTAAAAATCCATGAAGATGTGTTTTATTGACATGATTTGACATGATACATGTTGCACTAATATATTTGAGCAGATTTAGTAGTTTAAATCTTTCAAATATTTATTTATTTACATTTTTTAAGACATTTTGAAGTTTACTATGTCTGTGTGAGTGCCTGAATAAAGACATTAATGTGTAAACACAGCACAGATATTGATTTCATTTGATTACTCTTCTCATGTTACGATTAATCGCTGTTGGTGTATTCTTCATTTGTAAGCTTATTTGGACAAAAGCGTATTTGCTAAATTAATTAAAATAAATGTGCATGTTAAACTCCACAAATCTGCTTTACAGCTTCATTTAAATACAAATGATAATAACAAGAGGTTTATGTAATAAAGTTGATAATAGAGTAAATAAATAATTTTATTTTATTGGGTGGTTTTGACCCAGCGGTTGGGTTAAATGTGGACAAATCCAGCGTTTGGGTTAAATGTGGACAAACCCAGCGTTTGGGTTGTTTTGACCCAGCGGTTGGGTTAAATGTGGACAAATCCAGCGTTTGGGTTAAATGTGGACAAACCCAGCGTTTGGGTTGTTTTGACCCAGCGGTTGGGTTAAATGTGGACAAACCCAGCGTTTGGGTTGTTTTGACCCAGCGGTTGGGTTAAATGTGGACAAACCCAGCGTTTGGGTGGTTTTGACCCAGCGGTTGGGTTAAATGTGGACAAACCCAGCGATTGGGTTGTTTTGACCCAGCAGTTGGGTTAAATGTGGACAAACCCAGCGTTTAGGTGGTTTTGACCCAACGGTTTGGTTAAATGTGGACAAACCCAGCGTTTGGGTGGTTTTGACCCAGCGGTTGGGTTAAATGTGGACAAACCCAGCGTTTGGGTTGTTTTGACCCAGCAGTTGGGTTAAATGTGGACAAACCCAGCGTTTGGTTTTTTTGACCCAACGGTTGGGTTAAATGTGGACAAACCCAGCGTTTGGGTGGTTTTGACCCAGCGGTTGGGTTAAATGTGGACAAACCCAGCGAGTGGGTTGTTTTGACCCAGCAGTTGGGTTAAATGTGGACAAACCCAGCGTTTAGGTGGTTTTGACCCAACGGTTTGGTTAAATGTGGACAAACCCAGCGTTTGGGTTGTTCTGACCCAGCGGTTGGGTTAAATGTGGACAAACCCAGCGATTGGGTTGTTTTGACCCAGCAGTTGGGTTAAATGTGGACAAACCCAGCGTTTGGTTTTTTTGACCCAACGGTTGGGTTAAATGTGGACAAACCCAGCGTTTGGGTGGTTTTGACCCAGCGGTTGGGTTAAATGTGGACAAACCCAGCGAGTGGGTTGTTTTGACCCAGCAGTTGGGTTAAATGTGGACAAACCCAGCGTTTAGGTGGTTTTGACCCAACGGTTTGGTTAAATGTGGACAAACCCAGCGTTTGGTTTTTTTGACCCAACGGTTGGGTTAAATGTGGACAAACCCAGCGTTTGGGTGGTTTTGACCCAGCGGTTGGGTTAAATGTGGACAAACCCAGCGAGTGGGTTGTTTTGACCCAGCAGTTGGGTTAAATGTGGACAAACCCAGCGTTTAGGTGGTTTTGACCCAACGGTTTGGTTAAATGTGGACAAACCCAGCGTTTGGGTGGTTTTGACCAACCTGCTGGCAGTTTTATTTAACTCAACTATTGTTTAAAAATGACTATATGTCTGGCTTAAAATGAACTTAAAATATGTTGGAAATTAAAAATCAGACACATAATTACTAGAGGAAACAATAATACTCAAAAGGTGAACATTTAATAATAAGCATAATAATAAATGTTTATTGTTTAATTATTATTCATTAAATATAATAATAAATGTTAATTTCCAACATCCTTTGGGTTCATTTTAAGCGAGCAATACAGTAATTTTTAAATAATAGTTGAGTTAGTTGAGGTTGGGCAAACATTTAACCCAACCTCTGGGTTAAAACAACCCATTCGCTGAGTTAAAACAACCCAATTGCTGGGTCTGTCCATTTTATAAGGACAAAATATAAGTTGTCGTAATATAAGTTGAATTTGAGTTCACAGAAGACCATGATAGTGACTCTGGAGCCCTGAGTCTCAGTGAGATATGAGATATGTAAGCTTGGAAAATCAGTTTTAGAAAACTTGCTTGGCATCTGATGCAAGCATCGGCCTGTATTTTATGCATGCTGTATAAAAGATATTCATATTTTGATATGTATATTTGTTATGCAATCAATTGAGAATTAGATTCTATTTGAGTGAAACCACTATATAGAGGTTCTGAGGTGGTAGTGAATTTCAGGCATTTTATTTCCCATAAACCCTGACACAACAGAGATGGATGTGTTTAGATCAATATGAACTCAATAGAGACAGAATAAAGGTTGCATGTTTCCTCTATAGACTCGCAGGGATTCTTAATGTGCGCTAGATAGTGTGCGACTGGATGAATGTGTCTCCAGTGTTGTCATCTCACTCGATTATTTTTCAATAAAACTCCTCCCTGTCACACATATGGCAAGCATCACCTCAGGACTGATTCTCAGTCCTTCAAATTGTTTCTGTGTATTACTAAAGCCAAGTCTTTCCACTGCATGCACAGCGAAACTTTAGCTACTTTAGGTAAATTGGCAATATCGAATGAAGAACTACACAATACGACAGTTGTGTGAAAAAAACATTTCACCAATGAGTGAGAGCTGTCACATCCATGTCCGAGTCAAGAGCGTATGCAATACACGGGTAAGAAACTGCATGATGCTCGTGTGTGAGATGACGTACGGAAAACAGTCCGTGTCAGTGTGTGCAAAGATGAAACTATTAGTCATAGAACAACAGACACTGAAATATTCTATGGCAATAAACATTTATTACTGAGTTGTGCATACATGTGTCTGTGAACAATCTGTTTCAGTTCTAGATAGATAGACAGACAAACGGACGGATGGACAGACGAATGGATGGATAGACACAGACAAACAGATGGATGGATGGATGGACGGATCGATAGACAGACAGACAAACAGATAGATAGATAGATAGACAGACAGATGGATGGATGGATGGATGGACGAACGGATAGATAGACAAACGGATCGATGGACGGACGGACGGACGGACGGACGGACGGACGGACGGACGGACAGACAGACAGACAGACAGACAGACAGACAGACAGATAGATAGATAGATAGATAGACAAATGGATGGATAGATAGATAAATGGATGGATGGATGGATGAACGGATATATAGACAGACAGACAAACAGATAGATGGATGGATGGACGAACGGATAGACTGATAGACAGACAAACAGATGGATGGATGGATGGATGGATGGACGGACAGATAGATAAATGGATAGATGGATGATGGACGAACGGATAGATAGATAGACAGACAGATAGATAGATAGATAGATAGATAGATAGATAGATAGATAGACAAATGGATGGATAGATAGATAAATGGATGGATGGATGGATGGATGAACGGATATATAGACAGACAGACAAACAGATAGACAGATGGATGGATGGATGGACGGACAGATAGATAAATGGATAGATGGATGATGGACGAACGGATAGATAGATAGACAGACAAACAGATAGATAGATAGATAGATAGATAGACAAATGGATGGATGGATGGACAGACAGATAGATAGATAGATAGATAGATAGATAGATAGATAGACAGACAGACAAACGGATGGATGGATAGATAGATAGATAGATAGATAGATAGATAGATAGATAGATAGATAGATAGAAATGGATGGATGGATGATGGATGGATGGATGGATGGATGGATAGATAGACAGACAAATGGATGGATGGATAGATAAATGGATGGATGGATGGATGATGGATAGATAGATAGATAGATAGATAGATAGATAGATAGATAGATAGATAGATAGATAGAAACGGATGGATGGATGGATGATGGATGGATGGATGGATAGACAAATGGATGGATGGATAGATAAATGGATGGATGGATGGATGATGGATAGATAGATAGATAGATAGATAGATAGACAAATGGATGGATGGATGGACGAACGGATAGATAGACAGACAAACAGATAGATAGATAGATAGATAGACAAATGGATGGATGGATGGATGGCCGAACGGATAGATAGACAGACAAACAGATAGATAGATGGATGGATGGATGGACAGACAGATAGATAGACAAATGGATGGATGGATGGATGGATAGATAGACAGACAAACAGATGGATGAATGGATGATGGACAGATAGATATATAGATAGACAGACAGACAGATAGATAGATAGACAGACAAACGGATGGATGGATGGATGGATGGACGAACGGATAGATAGATAGACAAACAGATGGATGGATGGATGGATGGACAGACGGATAGATAAATGGATGGATAGATGATGGATGGATAGATATATAGACAGATAGATGATAGATAGATAGATAGATAGAACGACAGATAGATAGATAGATAGATAGATAGATAGAACGATAGATAGAATGATAGATAGAACGATAGATAGATAGATAGATAGAACGATAGAAATGGATTTTTATCATTAAAGAAAATATAACTCAGATGTAAGCAGATGGGCTCTAATGTGATTGGCCGTGTCTCAGGAGCATGTGACGCTGTCTTTAGCTTTGATTACGGATCTAATGATCTCTGATAGCATTATTGAAGCTGATGGTCAGATATACTGATGTGTTTACTGGATTCATTCGGATGCTCTTAAGGGTCCGTCTGACTGATCCGGCACTGGGTTTTTGGGACGCAGTTCAAAGACAAGAATAGAGCGGATATGGATGTGTTGATCAGAACCGAATAAATGAATAAGCCCAACATCAACATACTTCAATTCATCAGGGGTCCCTAAAGACATATTATTCTTGTGTCGTCTTGTGTCATTTTTAAGTTTATTGAGAAGCCGACAGGAAACAATAAGATCAGGAATCACATGAGACTTGAACTAACTCTATTTCTATTGCTCATATTTAGTGTTACGGCTTTGAACAACTCTCTAACTCTATATATTAAACTTCGCCATCTAATTCATCCAGATAAAGGAAGTCTCACGCTTCCTAGATTCGGTCGAGATGCTAATACAGAACAAAGACTGAAACTGTATTTGTAAACTTGATTTATTGGCATCGCATCTGCAATCTGCTTCCCTCATTAATCACTTTAAGGATCCCGACCGGATCAAATCATTAGAGTGCTGTTCAGGTCAGGGCGAGCGGTCAGAGAATGTGTAACGCAGGACTCGCCGCGTCTTAATGCGAGGCAACAGCTAACATGATGTCACTGAGAAGAAATGACGACTTTTCAACCTAACGAGTGTTCAGGACGAGCGACTTCTGCATGTAAACATTTCCTGTTGATGCTGTCGGGAGTCTCTGGTTTCTGTCACCAGCGGCTCTCGACAACTGACCATGTTTGTTCATTATTTCGGCAGTGATGGATTTAATGCAGAGAATGATCCTGTTAGCAAAGGGATTGAATCAGGGTGAAGAGGAGGGTAGAGATCCTTCATTATATCCGTTCACTTATGTTCTATCTATCTATCTATCTATCAATCGTTCTATCTATCTATCTATCTATCTATCATTCTATCTATCTATCTATCTATCATTCTATCTATCGTTCTATCTGTCTGTCTATCTATCTATCGTTCTATCTATCGCTCTATCGTTCTATCTATCATTCTATGTATCTATCGTTCTTTGGTTCTATCTATCTATCTATCTATCTATCATTCTATCTATCTATCTATCTATCTATCGTTCTATCTATCTGTCTGTCTGTCTGTCTATCGTTCTGTCGTTCTATCTAACATTCTATTGTTCTATCTATCCATCGCTCTATCATTCTATCTATCCATTGTTCTATCCATCCATCCATCCATCCATCCATCCGTCTATCATTCTGTCTAACATTCTATCCATCACTCGTTCTATCTATCCATTGTTCTGTCCATCCATCTAACATCCTGTTGTTCTATCTATCTATCCAACTTTCTATCTATCTATCTATCTGTCTGTCTATCTATCGTTCTAGCTATCATTCTGTCATTCTATCTAACATTCTATCATTCTATCTATCCATTGTTCTATCTATCCCTCCATCCATCCATCTAACATTCTATCCATCGCTCGTTCTATCTATCCATTGTTCTGTCCATCCATCTAACATCCTGTTGTTCTATCTATCTATCTATCTATCTATCTATCTATCTATCTGTCTATCTATCTATCCAACTTTTTGTCTATCTATCGTTCTGTCATTCTATCTATCTATCGTTCTATCTAACATTCTATTGTTCTATCTATCCATCGCTCTATCATTCTATCTATCCATTGTTCTATCCATCCATCCATCCATCCATCCGTCTATCATTCTGTCTAACATTCTATCCATCACTCGTTCCATCTATCCATTGTTCTGTCCATCCATCTATCTAACATTCTGTTGTTCTATCTATCTATCTATCTATCCAACTTTCTGTCTATCGTTCTGTCATTCTATCTATCTATCGTTCTATCTATCTAACATTCTATTGTTCTATCTATCCATCGCTCTATCTATCATTCTATCTAACATTCTATTGTTCTATCTATCCTTCGCTCTATCTATCATTCTATCTAATATTCTATTGTTCTATCTATCCATCGCTCTATCATTCTATCTATCCATTGTTCTATCTATCATCCATCCATCCATCTATCTATCATTCTGTCTAACATTCTATCCATCGCTCATTCTATCTATCCATTGTTCTGTCCATCCATCTATCTAACATTCTGTTGTTCTACCCATCTATCCAACTTTCTATCTATCTATCTATCTATCTATCTATCCAACTTTCTGTCTATCTTTGTCGTTCTATCTATCTATCTACCCAATTTTCTATCTATCTATCTAACATTCTATTGTTCTATCCATCGCTCTATCATTCTATCTATCCATTGTTCTATCTATCATCCATCTATCCATCCATCCATTCATCCATCCATCTATCTATTATTCTGTCATTCTGTCTAACATTCTATCCATCACTCATTCTATCTATCTATCTATTGTTCTGTCCATCCATCTAACATTCTATTGTTCTATCCATCCATCCATCTATCTACCTATCCAACTTTCTATCTATCGTTCTGTTGTTCTATCTATTGTTCTATCTATCCAACTTTCTATCTATATATCTATCTATCATTCTGTCTATCTGACATTCTATCCATCGCTCTTTCTATCATTCTATCGTTCTATCCATTGTTCTGTCCATCCATCCATCATCTATCTATCCATCCATCCATCTAATACTGTTTATCCATACAATATTAAACCTACTAAAATGTGTTCTGAAATATTGTGTAGAATTTTGTACAATATTCCCTTTAATATTTTTTAAGATCAGTTCTTGAAAGTTTTGGGGGGGGAAAAGACAAAAGGAATTCTGTGCAGGAATTATTTTTGTAAGTTGGGAGGTCATTTGCTGGATTTATTGTTCCATGTTTCATGTTTATTGGTTCATGTCGCTTGCATCTCTTCTTTGACCAAAAATGCATCCATGCAAACAAATATCCAAAGAATGAATCACCAGGAATGACACAAAACATTCTGAGCAATCACAAACTTGATTTCACCAGTGTGTGTGTGTGTGTGTGTGTGTGAAGTGTGCCTGCCGACCAATGACGAACACATCCGTCCCAATGGGACTTTCTTCGTGACGTATTAACACAAATCAAATCTGATTGTCTTCCTGTCTGATGGAAAGTATTCAGACATATAAAACGAGGCGAGGGGTGAGACTATTCAAAGAGACACGAGACCGCGAAAAGGAACTTTAAAAACCACCTGGTCACTTTGGGAGATTTGACTGGAGGTATTTCAGGAGCCCGATCAGCGCGCGGATCATATCACCATAGCACATGTAAGTTCCTTTGATTTTAATATTTCAACAATAACCATAGTCACTTTTTACTCATGTGCATGTTACATTCATTTAGAGTTTTATTTTACGTACTCATATATAGCCTACAGAAATTGCACGACATTTACATTAATTAATGTCCTATTTTCTGAAGTAGTATTTTCTATACAAACTAATTTTAAATTGTTTTAGGCAAAGCAAAAACTTATAATTAATAAAATAGAAATGTCATAAAGATTTTTTTAAATTATAATGTGAACAGCGACAAAGAGAATGCACATTTTAAGTTAGTTTTTGCAAATGCCTTTACTATTTCGCATTCGAGTTTTAAAATACATTTACATTTAATTGTTTATTCAATGTGAACTCACACCATGCATTCATGTATGCACAGGTGTAAAGCAATGCTCGTGAGGAACGGCTCTCAGATTTTGCTCTTCATAACTCTCTCCAGTGTTTTATATGCCCGGACCTTAAGTTTACCCTACGCCTCCATGAGGTAAGACCTTTATTCTATTAAAGCACACGAATTAAACTAAATTCCTAACTCTTTTTGTAATGTTTTTAAAGCATTTTATATATCGGAATATGAGCGCGCGCTGTTCGCGCCATCAGAGCTGTGCGCGCGCATGTGACTGAATCGCCTCAGAAAAGAAAACAGAAAAAAGACGATAAAAAACACGGGGAAACAAAGAAAAAACAAAGTTATTTTTGTTGTTTGTTTGAATATTTAAGTAAATTACAATTGTATGAACCATACAAGTAGGGAAAATCTCTATTTAGCCTTAACACCGTTTCTGTTCAACGCGTGTAATTTAAATAGGCTACTAACTTTAAATGTTCTAGTCGAAAGTTATTTTAACCACCTCCAAATGCTTAATATCGTTGGTGGCTCTTACACAAATGCAAAACTTACCTCGGTAACACAATAGTTTCCGGAAAAATACTTAGGCTACTTATTCCTGTGTAGAATCTTAATAATATGAATTCTTCAAGAAGCTTTTATAAAATTTATGTTATTAGCTTAATTTTGATGGGCACTATTTTGTAAGGGAGACATGGACATTGCTATAAAGCTTTCATATAATTAAAACAAGCAGCTTTTATTACAACTCAAATGAGCTATTAATAGATTGTGTCATTTTCTAGAGTAAAGTTGGTTATTGCAGTTATTAAATGACTGGTTCTGTGTCTGTGCAGAGATACAAGACACGCAGACGGGCTCTTCACAAGCGGATACAGTAAACTTCTCGGACAGTTGTCTGCCAGACGGTACCTGGAGTCATTGATCGGAAAGCGGGTCAGGTATATGAACCCTTTTTTTATGCCAATGCATTTGGGTAGTGCCATTTCACAATCTGGCAGTGGTGAAATGCTTAACACTATCCATTGCCCTGCTGAAACCAGCCTAAGTTGATTTGAAGCTAGTCACCCAAGAGCCCAAAACCTTCTAAAACCATTAAACCAGACCTGAACAGTGGAAACCAACTAAAACCGTCAATTATCTGGTTTAAGAAGGGAGGGTTTTTAGATGTTTTAATAGGGAGAGGAACAATTGAACTTGGTGTAACAGGAATTATGTTTTAGTAATTGTTCAGTATAATCAGATTTTAGATGCAAAAAAAGTTTCTTCTGCTTTAAGAGGCATAATATTGCATCTGTAAATGAAGTAAATCCGTAAGTCTAATCGATATTTGCATAATGGTTTGTTTATCCATATGCAGATTCTGATCAATCTCAAAATGGCCATTGGATTATATATCATATAATCCTATAAAAATGGTCTGCCAAATGAATAAAAGTAAATGTTAAATGTTTAGCTGGTGATCTCAAGTATTAGTCAAATGAACTGCATATTAGGAATGACGTATTTCTTTGTGCGTTTTTAGCGATGATTTGATGGAAGACCAGGCGCCGATGAAGCGTCATTCAGACGCAATATTCACAGACAACTACAGCCGCTTTCGCAAGCAGATGGCGGTGAAGAAATATCTTAACTCTGTTCTAACAGGAAAGAGAAGGTATAAAGCACTTCATGAGCGTCACCAAAACATTTACTCTGAACCAAACAACATGTTTTGTGATGTTAAACAATGAAGAGGGCATTTTTTCCCCTCTTTAGTCAAGAAGACCCACCCAGCATGCAGGAGGAATCAGCTGGCGGTGAGACCACGTATCGGGAGAGCTACGATGACGTCACTGTAGACCGACTTCTGAATCATATACCATTGGTAAGTTAGATGGAGACAGTGCTTAATAACAGTGCTTGCAAATATAGTTCATTTAATCACTGATCTTTTCTCTTCTAGCCACTCTGAGGTCGGTTTGAAGGCAAGAAAACAACTCTCCTTGACCATCATAGGTTTTCCATTTACACAGTCTAGTATAGGACATCAGCATACTACTAAAACAACGTGTTGAAGAAAAAAAATGTGGTTACCTATGACGTAAATGTTTGCACTGTACATAGAAAATAAACTTTGATGAGAGATGTTAGCTTGAAGATGTACATAGTGTGCTTTGGCCTTGGAACCGACACGTTTGCTTTGACATGTTTCCTGTAAATTGTAGATCAATAAATGCATTGAAACAAGCCCCGGACTGGTACAGTAAGAGAACCACATATTTGGACCTGAAGACTGCTGATTGGACCCGTGACATGATGTAACTCCGTGCATTTTGTAAATTGAATTATTTTGTAAAAATATTGATGTTGCTTCTGTGTGAATTCTAACTCTAGAGGGATCATTTGGGTTTTGGGAGGGTCAGGCAATGGAAATCTTTATTTTTGCCATTCAAAGTATAATAAAAGGTTGAAGAGCCATAAAATTCTTGACTGCACTCGATTTCAATGTTGCTCTTGGTCCGGCCATAACTTTAACCATGAACTGCAATCAATTCATGCTCATGTTTTCCATTGTCTTTGGTTCCACAATGACAGCCATTCAGAATAATGGGCCATTACTTTGAAGAATGTTCAAACTGTCTCAATTATATTTCTGTGAGTTATGACTGCCGTTTGTTTTCATCCCTGAAAATACAGATAAATTGGGCTTAAGGAGCACAGGTGCAGAGCAAGACAAAAATAAAATGTTCAAGATTGCATAGCACTCACTTTTTAGACAAATATGGTAAATATACAGACAGCTCGAGTAATAATGTATGATGTTACAGGATGATGCGGTTATGATGCAGTCCATTCTTGAAATGACTCCACCAAATCAAACAGCAAAAGGTGTGAGATCATTCATTCTTGTAATTCCAGTTAAAGGTCTTAGACCCTTATTTTGAGAACTTCCGAAGAAAATGGTCATTAGTATTAGCCGGCCTGTGACTAAGCGTATACAACACGTTGAAGGCAGCTCTGGAAATTTGAATCATAAATGTCAAGAGGATAAGGAACGTTATATAAGACGACATGCAGTGTAAGATGGGACTCTGGTTGCCAAAATTAGGCTTGTCTGTCAAATTAGATTTATTTTGAGTTGTCATTCCCATTGGCCTGGAAAAATGGTTTGGTTTGTACTAATTAAACTATAACTGATATAAATATATGAAAGAGACGGCTGAGTGGTCAGAGCTCAAAAATAAGGATGGTCCGGTGCCAGTTTGAGAGTTTTTGAGCCAGCAGATCAGTCAACAGTGCTGCGTTTTCATGTGCATGAGTTTTTATGCATTATAAGCTATGATAAAGGTTACACACACACACACATATATATACACACTACAGCAAGGTCGTAACAATGTCTTGAACATTGGGGGGGGGGACCAATTTTTTAAAAAGCATAAAGAAACAGAACAGTGAAGGAAATTGTAGGTCTAATTCTAATTCGGAAATAATCATTTTTAACTATTTGCAAATAATATTTTCATTAATTTGCATGTACTTTTATTTATAGCCTATGCCTAACATGTCGAAAACGTAAAATGTTTCTTGGCTCGTGACACCCAGAAACTACATGAATCACGTAAATGCTTATTTTCAATTCAAAATGTACGGACCCCGCACGTGACATGCAAGAAAAAAAAAGTTAATCGTCCGCATAATTTACTAAATCGTTCCCTTGATTTGCTAAATCGTGCGCACGATTACTATTTCGTTCCCTCGATTTATAAATCATCCGCATGATTTATAAATCGAGGGAACAAAATAGTAAATCGTGCGAACGATTTACACCGTGTCTACACCAGACGCGATTTTTTGCGTCGCGCCGCAACAGTTAAAAGCTGAACGCGACAAACCGACCGTTGCAAAGCACTTGAACTACGTCAGAAATACAACGGGGAATCCGTTTATTGTCGGGATTTTATCAATATCACTGATTATAATGGGTTCTGATGTATTTTGACACGTCGCGTTGCGCTGCTCGCGTCCGGTGTAGACACGGTGTTAGCCTACTATTTTTTTCGTGCATGGGAAAAAAAGTCGTGTAGTTTGCATCACTGGATGTTACTGTCGGTCGTTTAACATTTCTATCGCAAAACAGCTGACATGTATTTTCACTATTTACATCTTACCTTACTCTCTTTTGCGCTGGAATTCACGTACTACTTCTGAAAACAGTAAACCCCACCTACTTTAATTTGATTGGCCATCTCGTTCAAGTCATGTCGGAAAGATCGTATTTTTGAGCTGAACGAACATGAACGCCACCACAATGCTGTAAATACAAGTGGGAAGTTCGGGATTTTCTTTAAGCCCCGATCTTTACGAGTTGTGGGTGTGTCAGTGAGAAGCAGACTTTTCAATCTACAATGAAGTAAGCTAATTGCCTTCACAAAATATGATAACATTATAATAACAATATAATATGTAACGATAAACTTTACAGTGGCTTAATAAATTAACTAAAAACAAAAAAAAAAAAAAAAGCAAAACACACCTGATGCGCATTCTTTGTTCTTCATTTTCTATAAGTAATAGTGCTGTATTTTGTGTGATTAATTAAGAGAAGGTACATCGCCATCTTACTCCGATGACGCACCGTGGAAAACACGACTTCCCACCTCGTAAATACGAACTTCCCAGGAGGACTTCAACGCACCATTAGACCGCTGAGGCAGACCAGACTAAAAATGGAACTTTAAACCTTTTTGTCATCCTAACAACATACAGAGTGCAGCAGAAAAGGAATATATTTACATAATTTACATAAAATAAAAACCATTTTTAAAAAATATAATTTGTAATCTTTTTCCGGCAAGTACAGTGACAAGTGTTTAAAAGGCAAGTATCTGAACTACAGCCTTAAAACTCCTTATTGTTCAGCTTGCTACAAATATTGTTCGGGTTTGTGTTTTTCTGTTGGAGATATGAATGGAGTTAGGGTTAAAGTTAAGGTTAGTACAAACGTTTGATTCTGAACAGGGTGGTTAAATAGGTTATTGTCAGTGAGTGCCCTATTCTTTTGATTGGTCAGGCAGGTTGTTAGTGTTGAAGTGCTGTACTTGGCTTAGGTAACTGAAGAGGCTGTTATGTGTTCTTCTGTGGCTGTGCTTCTCTTAATGCATGTGTCATTTTAGCTTGTCATTTGTAATCCTTGTGGCAGTTGCACATCTCATCCATCTTCCTGGAAATGCAGAAATCAAGCTGAATAGAACAATAACAAACAATCAGAGAAAACGTGCACTAAATATGTTGTGTTTGGTCTTAATTTGTCACATTGGATTTATATCATTACAGCACTAAGTAGGAGGAAATGCAAAAACGGAGATGACTAATTAATTGAAAATCACTCATGCACCAAAACTTGTATTTGCATATACACACACACACACAGTATATCCACCCATTTCTAACAATGAATGTTCATTTATCCATGTTCATAACTCTATTCTACTTTTTTACTTCTACTAACTTTGTAAAGCCTGACATATGAAATAATAGTAAAAAAAAATAATAATAATTTTTGTGGATGTTTATGGAACCTTTAGAAGAAGAAAAAAGTTTGTATATGTGTTTTATGTTTTGGATCATATTTGATACAACAGGCTTTTATAGCACATATAGTATGATATAGGAGAATATGAAGGGGAAAAACAGCTAAATTTTATTCAGAGGCCGAAACATGCAATTTGGTGCAGATGCTGATATTTATGGCCAAAAAGTAAGATGGACTTCTGATAGCTTGTAATGTAAATCAGTGAGTTCTTTATTAACGGTATAGCAGACTACTTACATAACATGCATATAAATATAAGCCGTCACTCAATATTTCCCAATAACGTGTCTTAGTAATCATTTAGAGACCATAGAAATTTGTGTATCAAACGATTTCTTGTTTTCATGGGCTGTTATTTTGATATTCTTTTGTCTTGTTGTGCCTGTGTTCCGTTCCTGTGTATTTAGTTTCTGTTTCCCTTGTCTCGTTGCTCTTTTCCTAAATCCCAATAGGCCTACAGATTTTCCTAAATGTAAAATATTAATTTCTCGATCTGATTCCACAGATCAGCAGGTATGATGTGAAGATTTAGGGTACATTTAGATGACAACAATGTACTAAAAACGGTGTTGTTTTTGCTTTGCGTTTTTCGCGTACAGACGACAACATTGTCAAAACGATCCCGTTCACACGGATCCGTGAAAATGACTAAAAATGCTGTATTCTGCTGCCAGGCCAGTAGATGGCGATGTCACTTTGTAAAGAAACACTATAGACTGAACACGTAATACACATGTGCACGACGTCACCATTTTTTTTACAAATTCTCGTTTTTTGTAGTTTACACAGAGACAGTTTTCAGGCCCCCAAAACGCCATTATCGTGTAAATGAACGGCCAAAACGCATAAAAAGTTTTCCACTTTTAGTTGAAAATGGTGTCGTGTAAACGGCCCTTTGGGTACGTTTACACGACAACGATGTACTAAAAACGGAAATGTTTTTCCTTTGCTTTTTTCACATACAAACAACATTGTCAAAAAGATGCCCGTTCACAAGAATCCACAAAAGCGACTAAAAACGCTGTATTATAACGCCAGGCCAGTAGATGGCGATGTCACTTTGTAAAGAAACACTACGCGCCTGTAGACCTTCTGTAGCGCCGCCCCTTCTCAATGCTGCGCTCGTTGTGTTCTGTCTTCCGGTTTGTATTTTCACCGCATGAAGGTAAGATCTTACGGGTTTACGAATGAACCGTTCGTTTTAAAATCTTCCCGGTCTACTGACATTTGTTCTGACATTCACTTCAAACATTACAATGCTCATGATAACTTTCGTTAACTCTACAATACGTAAATCAACTTCAGCAGCTAATTACTCTTTGACAGCGATGCCACAGAAATATACAGAGCTACCGCAAAAATGGAAGTTCATACACAAAAGTATAAAGATGGCTGCGCGCTTGTTCCTCTGGCACATAATAGACTGAACACGTAACACGCACGTGCATGAATTCACCATTTTCACAAATTTGCATTTTTGTTGTTTACATGGAGACGATAACAATGTTATTTCAAAAACTTGCACTTTGAAACCTGTTTTTAAAAGTTTACGTTTTCAGGCCCCCAAAACGCCGCTGTCGTGTAAATGAATGGCCAAAACACATAAAAAGTTGTCCACTTTTAGTTGAAAATGGTGTCGTGTAAACGGCCCCTTAGGGTATATTTACACAACAATGATGTACTAAAAACCTTTGCTTTTTTCACATACAGACGACAATGTTGTCAAAAAGATCCACGTTCACAAGAATCCAAAAAAAAGGGGACTAAAAACACTGTATTATAACGCCAGGCCAGTAGATGGCGATGTCACTTTGTAAAGAAACACTATAGACTGAACACATAACAGGCATGCACATGACGTCATCGTTTCCACAAATTTGCATGTTTGTTGTTTACATGGAGACGATAACAGTATCGTTTTCAAAAACGTGCACTTTGAAACCCGTTTTCAAAAGCTTGTGTTTTCAGGCCGCCAAAACACCGTTGTCGTGTAAAAAGTTTTCAGTTTTTTGTTAAAAACAGTGTTGTGTAAACGGCCATTTGGGTACGTTTACATGACAATGATGTACTAAAAACGCAAAGTTTTTCCTTTGCTTTTTTCATGTATAGACGACAACATTGTCAAAAAGATCCCGGTTCTTAAGGATCCAGGAAAGCGACTAAAAACTTTATATTATAACGCCAGGCCAGTAGATGGCAATAGTAGACAGATCTTCTGGTTCCGCCCCTTTTCAGTGCTACACTTGTTTTGCAACAATTTTTGTTGTTTACATGGAGACGATGATATCGTTTTCAAAAACTTGCACTTTGAAAACCTGTTTTCAAAAGTTTGCGTTTTCAGGCCCCCAAAACGCGTGTAAATTGTCGCGTAAATGAATGGGCAAAACGCACAAAAAGTTTCCTGTTTTTTGTTAAAAACGGCCCCTTAGACTCTGGTGACCAGGCTTAATCTTTGGCTATTGAATTGTTGTGGTGCAAATCAGATGCTATGTGATTTGTCCAGGGCTGTGTGGAGAGGGCCAGCTCATTAGCTCTCATTACCGGATGGCTAAATGGGCCTGCTGACCACAGCAGGTAAAAATAGATGGATAGACTCTACACTGACCAGCTCCACTCTGATAATGGGTGCATTACCACTTAAAGTGATTCAACATAGAAATGGCTGGCCAGGAACCACTTGTTTTGAGCATTAGTGAGCGTGTGTTTGTGCATTGCACTCTTTCCACATGCCACCTTAGTTCTGTACACATTTATAGTCAGTTTTGTTTGCTCAGAATTCAGATAATACCATATACAATGTTACTGAATCTTTACAATATTTAGATATTATGGTAAACTCCAAGATTCTATCATAGGACATGTCCAAAAACACAAGGTATTACCATGGTATCGTGTCTAAAACATGGTATTTGCCCATACTCATTAGCAGGTAAGGATGCTAAAAATGCTGAGTAAAAAACAATTGGGTAAAAAAGCGATTGGGTTGTTTTAAGCAAGTGATTAGGTTAAATGTTTAAACAAACCTGCTGGGTAGTTCTATTGAACCCAACTATTGTTTAAAAAATACTGTATTGCTCGTTTAAAATGAACACAAAATATGTTGGAAATTAACATTTATTAATATGTTTAATAAATGAACATTTATTAATACCTTTAATAAATAAATAAACAATAAACATTTATTAAGTTGCTTATTAATAAATGTTCACCTTTTGATTATTATTGTTGCCTCTAGTAATGGGTTGTTTTAACCCAGCAATTGGATTGTTTTAACCCAGCGATTGGGATGTTTTAACCCAGCGATTGGGTTGTTTTAACCCAGCGAATGGGTTGTTTTAACCCAGCGGATGGGTTGTTTTAACCCAGCGGATGGGATGTTTTAACCCAGCAGATTGGATGTTTTAACCCAGCGAATGGGTTGTTTTAACCCAGCGACTGGGTTGTTTTAACCCAGCGAGTGGGTTGTTTTAACCCAATGATTGAGTTGTTTTAACCCAGCGGATGGGTGGTTTTAACCCGGGGATTGGGTTGTTTTAACCCAGCGGATGGGTGGTTTCAACCCGGGGATTGGGTTGTTTTAACCCAGCGATTGGGTTGTTTTAACCCAGCGAATGGGTTGTTTTAACCCGGCGAATGGGTTGTTTTAATCCAGCGAGTGGGTTGTTTTAACCCAGCGAATGGGTTGTTTTAACCCGGCGATTGGGTTGTTTTAACCAGCGAATGGGTTGTTTTAATCCAGCGATTGGGTTGTTTTAACCCGGCGAATGGGTTGTTTTAATCCAGCGAGTGGGTTGTTTTAACCCAGCGAATGGGTTGTTTTAACCCAGCGGATGGGATGTTTTAACCCAGCGATTGGGTTGTTTTAACCCAGTGACTGGGATGTTTTAACCCAGCGGATGGGATGTTTTAACCCAGCGAATGGGTTGTTTTAACCCAGCGGATGGGTTGTTTTAACCCAGCGGATGGGATGTTTTAACCCAGCGATTGGGATGTTTTAACCCAGCGGATGGAATGTTTTAACCCAGCGATTGGGATGTTTTAACCCAGCGGATGGGATGTTTTAACCCAGCGATTGGGATGTTTTAACCCAGCGGATGGGATGTTTTAACCCAGCGGATGGGATGTTTTAACCCAGCGAGATGGTTGTTTTGTCCCAGCGGGTGGGAGGTTTAAACCCCGCGGTTGGGATGTTTTAACCCAGCGATTGGGATGTTTTAACCCAGCGATTGGGATGTTTTAACCCAGCGATTGGGATGTTTTAACCCAGCGATTGGGATGTTTTAACCCAGCGATTGGGTTGTTTTAACCCAGCGGATGGGATGTTTTAACCCAGCGATTGGGATGTTTTAACCCAGCGGATGGAATGTTTTAACCCAGTGATTGGGATGTTTTAACCCAGCGGATGGGATGTTTTAACCCAGCGGATGGGATGTTTTAACCCAGCGGATGGGATGTTTTAACCCAGCGATTAGGATGTTTTAACCCAGCGATTGGGATGTTTTAACCCAGCGATTGGGATGTTTTAACCCAGCGGATGGGATGTTTTAACCCAGCAATTGGATTGTTTTAACCCAGCGATTGGGATGTTTTAACCCAGCGATTGGGTTGTTTTAACCCAGCGGATGGGATGTTTTAACCCAGCGGATGGGATGTTTTAACCCAGCGATTGGGATGTTTTAACCCAGCGATTGGGATGTTTTAACCCAGCGGATGGGATGTTTTAACCCAGCGATTGGATTGTTTTAACCCAGCGATTGGGTTGTTTTAACCCAGCGGATGGGATGTTTTAACCCAGCGGATGGGATGTTTTAACCCAGCGATTGGGATGTTTTAACCCAGCGGATGGGATGTTTTAACCCAGCGATTGGGATGTTTTAACCCAGCGGATGGGATGTTTTAACCCAGCGGATGGGATGTTTTAACCCAGCGATTGGGATGTTTTAACCCAGCGATTGGGATGTTTTAACCCAGCGGATGGGATGTTTTAACCCAGCGAATGGGATGTTTTAACCCAGCGAATGGGTTGTTTTAACCCAGCGAATGGATTGTTTTAACCCAGCGAATGGGATGTTTTAACCCAGCGGATGGGATGTTTTAACCCAGCGGTTGGGTTAAATGTTTCCCCAACCTGCTGGGTAGTTTGAGATGAAAGTATTAATTTCTTTCGCACAAATAAAAAAATTCAAAAACAATAGTATACTAACAAATTATAGTATACAAATTAGTATACAAATTAGTATATAGTATACAAATTTTGGAAAGAGCATGATTTGTGTTTCTCCTCTATTTTGATGAGAACAGAGCGCTGCATCCAAAATGAAAGGGTTAATTGTTTTAGTTATCATGCACAAAAACAAATCTTAACAGAATTATCCAGCCATGCAAAACCGCCAATCTATTAATCCCTACATGTTCCACAAATCATTTTATGCTAATATACACATGCTATGGGGGAGGAGACGGACTGTAGCGATGAAATTTACTCTAGTGGATCACAACAATGAAGGACAATCAGCATTTCATATGGAAATGAGTAATAACCCACTTCAACATCTGTCCTGCACGCTTCTAACGTCTTCTGCAGCATGATTCTCTCTCCGCACGCTTCTGAACGTGACTGAGTGTGAGCAGCGCAGCGGATTGGCTGTCCTTGGGGCCGGTGGCAGTGCTAGTTGAAGACCATCGCAGTGACAGGAGTCGGCCTTTAGACCCCTGGTGTAGTCATGTGACAGATGCCAGTCATTCATAATAAACGTCACACGTGCCCCTCACTTCACAGGGAATAGCTGGAATGAGACACATGACACATTTAAGAAAACTGAAGGACAGAAAGTCTTAAAAAGTGGCAACCTGCCATTGTGACCTTAAAGAGCTAATTCTACCTGTTTTAACCTATAAAAATAAGATGTTAACATTTTTTTGTTGTTGTTTGAGTAAATTAGCCTAACAGTAAGACATTTAGGATTAAAAAGCAAGTGTGCATTTATCAGCATTTGACAGTGAGTCAGAACTATCCGTTTTATAAGACAGATTTCATAATAATTAATTCCTTTAGTGCCAATAACCTACAGTCCACTTATTTCCAACGAACCCACATGCCCTTAATTCAAATTTAAACCCAGATGTGACTAAAATAATGTTAAAATATCACGCACCCACACACACGGAGCAGTTTGCATCTAGTCTGAAAGGTTAATCACAGCAGAAAGCTTCCAACAGAAAAATTAGATTTGTATTCCCAAACAGAATGACTCATAATAAGCGATATGTTTTGTGTGTGTGTGTGTGTGTGTTTCAGTGTAAACACCTGTTTTGCTCTCTGTATCCTCCCCTGATTTGGAGCTTCATTTGTACAGGCCGTGGTTTAATAAATCAAATGGAAATACAATAATATACGTGCGCAGAGGTTTTTTCGTCCAGAAAGGTCAGCTCTGAGATTAATTATACCACGAGGAAGACCTTAAAGGGACAGTTCACCCAAAAATGAAAATTCTGTCATTTACTCACCCTCAAGTTGTTCTAAACTTGTATGAGTTTCTTTGTTCGGCTGAACACAAAAGATGATTTTTTGAAGAATGTTTGTAACCAAACAGTTTCTGGTCTCCATTGACTTCTATGGTATGAAAAAAAAAAAAATACTATGGAAGTCACTGGTGACCAGAAACTGTTCGATTGCCAAAATTCTTTGAAAACTTGAGGGTGAGTAAATGATGACAGAATTTTAATTTTTCACTCTAAAAAATACTGGGTTAAAAACAACCCAAGTTGGGTTAAAATGGACTAACCCAGCGAATGGGTTAAATGTTTGACCAGCTTACTGGGCAGTTTTATTTAACTCAACAATTGTTTAAAAATTACTGTATTGCTTGCTTAAAATGAACCCAAAATATGTTGGAAATTAACATTTATGAATATGTTTAAAAAAATGAACATTTATTAAATTGCTTATTAATAAATGTTCACCTTTTGATTATTGTTTCCTCTAGTAATTATGTGTCTGATTTTTAATTTCCAACATATTTTGGGTTCATTTTAAGCCAGCCATATAGTCATTTTTAAATAATAGTTGAGTTAAATAAAACTGCCCAGCACTTTGGTCAAACATTTAACCCAGCTGCTGGGTTTGTCCATATTTAACCCAACTTGGGTTGTTTTTAACCCAGGATTTTTAGAGTGTTGGGTGAACTATCCCTTTAATGATGTAATATTTCTCTAAGACACAGCCTTGCTTTTATGATCCCAATAATTCACTCCAAATCTGTCCTTTTCTCTCTAATAAAATGCTGGGTTGTTTCAAGCCTAATTTGTGTCAAATATGGACAAACGCAACCGTTGGGTTAAGTTTTTAAATTAAATTTTTAACCCAATAAAACACTGGGTTAAAAACAACCCAAGGGGTGGGTAAATAATATAGGACAGAACACATGTTGGGTTAATTTTTGATTCATTTTTACTATAATACTAGCTTTTTTTTCTTCTTCTTTTTTTACTTCATATATGAATTAATGTTTACAGTTAACTTAAATACTCTAAACTTTTTTTAATACTCCACACAACCACTGGTTTCCATGATAGGCCTAATTCCTTTATTTTCTATCATATTTTATAGTATAGCATATTTTATATAGTTTTTAATACATATTGACTACATTTAAGCTCGTTTAACAAATATTAGAAGTAAAAAAATAAACATTTAGAAGTAATTCAAGTGTAATGGACCAGTCTCTGTTGTCCTGATTCCACGTGCCGGAGATGGATCGCGTTCGGCGGGGGAACTGATAACTTCAGACCGCCGCCTGTGTTTCACTCGTAGCCGAAAAATGCTGTGACTGACTCCATAACCTGTCCATAAATAATCAGTGTACAATTCTGAGAACATATTTAACATCCTAAGTATTTATATTCTGTCTCTTTTTGAATAAAATCATAACATTTTGACCGACGTGACACTCGTTTAGGAGATTCACATCGCGCCCCTGTATGTTGCTTTGCATAAAATTAAATGATATACAGAACAATAACGAATTTTTAGATAAAATAAAACGTACACAAACCTGTATTTTACCGAAGACATGCACCAATTTGACGGAGCTGCACTGCTCTCTCCTGAAGAGGGCGCTAAAGGCCTGCGATAAATAACTCAACCCCTGGGTTATTACTCCTGACCCAGGATCTGGGTAACACAAAAACTACCCAAACACTGGAAAAAATAACCCCCAAAAGGCTCAACCCAGGATTTGGGTAGAAAAAATAACTCAAGATTTTTTAGAGTGTGAGTTTGTCCATATTTTACCCAAATTTGGGTTAAAACAACCCAGCATTTTTAGATTGAATTGCTCATATTTTTGTCTGTGCATGCAGCGACTGCAGCCCCAATGCTCATGTTTACAGATGAAGGAATAAATGTAATGAGTCGTTTAAGAGCCACATCCAGCCTTTTCTGAGGGGAATCATGGGAAATGGCCGCTTGTCACAAGAGTCTCTGGGACAGTGACACATCATCAACTACACTCATATTTCAGCCTTTAGAATGAAAAGACAAACCGGTCCCGTCTTGTCTGGTGGTTCTTTGTCAAGATTTACATTTGCATTTATTCATTTAGCAGATGCTTTTATCCACAGCGACGTACAAATGAGGAAAAACGAGCAATGGAGCCGTAGTGGATTCCAAGAGTAAATCAGGAAAACATCAAAATGAAACTACAAATGAGAAGAAATGATATTTTAATGGAAAAAGTGCATTTATCTACGGTTATAAATTAGCTGAATGAAGAGAAAGGATCAATAAAACATTAAAGCATTTAAATGCTCAAAAACTTTTGCAGTTGTTAGTTTTTAAAAAGAAAATTCCTGTGTGAATGTTAAATCTGAAACATTAATAAGTATTACCATGTTTTTTTGACATGGTATCATGGTATACTGTATCAAAGTACCATAGTATTACCATCTGACACCATCCATGGTGTTATTTAGTATAATTGAGAGACTATTATATTTTTATTAATATTTTGAATTCATTTTTATTTTCATACTCTCTTTTCAGTTTAATTTTTGTTAAAAATTTTTTGAGTGGTTTTGTTATTATTATTAGTTTTTTTATATATATATGTATATATTTATTCATTTTTATTTCAGTTTTTGTTATTTTATCAAGTTAAACTACATATAAACTGGAAATGTTTCCTTGGTCACAAGCTGAAATAAAATAAGTTTAATTTTTTAAATTTAATTTTATTTTGGATAACGTTTATTTTGTTTCAAGAGTAAAATTGTAATAAAATAATTTCAAATTTATTTAAAGTTTTAGTTTAAGTAGAATAACCATCTCCACAGTGCTTATATATATATATATATATATATATATATATATAAAGGTATGCTTATGATTTTCATGGGAGCAAACAAATGTGTATTATTCAATGTTTTATGTCAGTGCTGTGGAAGGAAATCCAAAAATCAATTATACTTTTAATTCTATAATTATATGGTATATTTGCTTCAAGCATGCAGTGTAATCTATACTTATCTTTCAATCAAACATTGACATGGTTTTTATTTTTCTATGATTCGATTAATATCCTCTCACTGCATTTTAAACAATATTCAGACTTCACAGTAATCAATCAGGTTTTATATGGATGTTATATGGCTTAAATTTGTTAAATGGATCATATACCTATAGTTTATTCCTCATGTGAGGAAGCAGCATTATTGCATTACAAATAATAATCATCTACTTATTCACATGTGGACCACAACCAATCGTCTATCAAGAACGTGTTTTTCTTAGCTGCTGGGAACAAGTGGGAAAACAAACACATGTTTTGTATTCTGAAAATACACATCTTTATGAGTCCAGACATTGTTGAAATGTAATGGAAATGAGAAAAGTGGGCACATTATTTATTTGTTCTGCTGTAAATGAGATATTTTCTCTGGGGAGACACTAATTGAGATTCCAGCAAGTAGTGAGGTAATTGTGTTTGGTGTTTAGCTCTGTTTTCTATCCGTGAATCACGTTAGACAGCGAGTGATTGGTAAACCCTCAGTGAAGTTCAGTGGAAACCTCTGAGATCTTCATCTGCTGGTTCTTTAGACTGACCTTAGGAACGTCGATACTGCAAAATACTACAAAAAAACATAATAACAGCATAAAGTACATTCATTTTAGGTGGTGAAACTGTAGATTAAACAGCACAGGAGCAATGGGGTGTCAGTAGAAAAGCTCTCTGGTGCCATCTAGCCCAAACAACGACAAAAGCTTCAGAAGTGTCTCTGGTCTCCATTTTGTCTTCATCAGACCAAACATAAAACTACTGATTGACCAGCTGTACACAAAATCAAACAGCTGATAATTGGTGTCTTTATGAGTTCAATATAGATGTTATGAAGAAATTCAAATGTGTTTATTGGAGTTTCTGGACCACAATAATGTCAAAATGGCTAATATACTGCCATAATATAGGGTGCAGACTGAATACACTATCATTCTAAAATTGAGTCAGATTTCAAATTAATATTTCTTTCAGCAAGGATGCATTACATCGATCAAAAGTGACAGTACAGACATTTATAATGTCAAAAGATTTCTATTTCAAATAAATGCTGCTCTTCAAAGAATCTTGAATACACAAAAATATGTTTTCTACATTGATAAATGTTTCTTGAGCAGCAAATCATATTAGAATGATTTCTGAAGGATCATGTGACACTGAAGGAGTAATGATGCTGAAAATTCAGCTTTGATCACAGGAATAAATTACACTTTACTATATATTCACACAGAAAACAGCTGTTTTACAATATTACTGTTTTCACTGTATTTCTGGAGTGTGTAATGTTGGACACTTCACGCACTCGACTGTCGCAGCTTTAATTACATAACGCGATGTCGAATTACAAAATAATCTTAAAGTTTATACACTTCACGGTTGAGTTAATAGTGTGTAAGTGTGTCATTTGGGACACAACTATGGACACTAAATGTGGCATGCACATGAAGTCATGTGACAAATGTAGCACACTGCAAAGTATGCAATACTTGGTTCTAATAATTGCCGTCTAAGGAGTCGCAATATAGTCACTATACAAATAAGCAAACAATTCAAGCTTGAATTATAAAGAAAAACAGGAGCTCAGTTATAGTGACAGTCAATAAAGCACTAAAGTTTAAAAATATACAAGGCTTTATTCAACCATTTAAATATGTACATTTTCTGTGATAAGACAGACAGGAATGGCTCATTTCATCATAAAACATTTACAATTTTTATAAAATCTTATAAAACAACATCATTTATAATACTGAAGAGGCTGTTCAACCTCCTTGTTAATCTTTGTTTTTGGCATAAAGTATGATTGTAGTTTTTTCCACTTGTGCAGCGACCACAAACGTGGTCAAATTCACTTCACATTCAGTAAGATGATAAAACATTCATATTTTAAAAAGTCTTTTCAAAACATTTAAGAACCCAAAGGCAGTTCTTTAAAAGTTCTTGTAACATGGTGCTCAGAGGCGACGGACGTTTCTTTTGCTTCGAGCCGAGCCGGCGATGAGTGTTTTCTGGGAAGCGGAGAACGCTCGGACGGTATTTCGGCACGGGGAAGAGCTGTGGAACGCCGACTGACACAACGTGCAAGATTCAAAAGCGCAGCTGATGCGTGTGCACACCGCCCGCTCCATGGCTGCGTCAAACCGTGCCGGAGAGCCGCAGAGAATACACGCTCGCAGAGACTCGTGCTGCTTCAGGGATTTGGCAGCCTAGGAGAAGAAAATGACATTAAAATCAGCTGCCAAACACACACAACTAAAGTCATGCATGTATCAGTAAAGAGACAACTGGACCCTTTTCACTAGGGGCGTGATGAGACAGGTAGCTTACGAGACAAGACAAGATTGACATCACAAGATTTTTTACAGTATTTTTAAGAAATTCTTGTAATGAATGTAATTTCAGTTTTACTTCGAGTATGAATTATCATATGCAGTAAAAGACAATACTCAAGCACTGTAAAAGTCTCTTCAGACCTTACTGTACATGATTTATGAGCTTCTACAACTTTTGACCTCCTAACTGAACTCCTTTCCACAAATTGATCATGGAAATAAATGGTATAACTAAAAATTAACAGTTTTTCAGTGCAGCCATAATCAAAGTAATCGCTTTCAAAATTCAAAGTGCAAATAGAGCATTTTTCTTCAGTCATGATACAGAGCTGAGAGATGATTACAACTGCACAGCCCGCCTAAGATAGCTTTCATATTAGGAGATTTGCATGCATCAGGGAGCCGCTTTCAAAATGCGGGGTATTGAAATCATGTCTGAATGCGCGTTCGCGTTTTACTTTCGCTTTCGAACGTACTTCATGAATAGGGAGCAGCGGTGCTGAGTGCACATTCTGCAAGATAAGACATTTATCAGACGCTTTTAGACTCTGTTGCATCTCGTCACATTTTAATCTTGCGGCACGAGATCTCATCACACCCCTACCTTTCACATTTCCCAGGTTCTCAGAAGCGGAAGTTATCATAGTTTGATAAACTGAAACTACAAATATTTGTGTTCCCATTTGCTGCAATAGCAAAAGAAAAGTCCACATTCTATGACTTTCAAAGGGGGTGTTAACACAACATGGAAAAACGTATGCGTTTTGGCCATTCAGTTGCACGACAATGGTGTTTTGGGGGCCTGAAAACAATATTTTGAAAAAGGTTTTGAAAACCATATTGTTATAATCTGTGAAAACAAGAAAAATCTTCATTTTTGGGTGGACTATCCCTTTAAGCTAGATCTATGATGTTTACTGTGAAAATGCATCAGAGTCTGTGAAAAGGAACCATTTAGTGTAATTTAGGGGACGTTTTACCTCTTGAAACTGTTGGAAGCGACTTGATTTGGATGAGTTTTGTGCTCCACCCATCTGGCACTGTGGCTTCTTAACAGCCTTGTGAACGGGCGTAGAGGCTACGGTCTGCATGCAAGAGAACACCACCCTGCTCAAGGTGAAGTCTCGTGATAATGATCCCACGGGCCGGCCCGAGTCCTGGAATCAGAAAAACAAACAATTAGAACCGAAAGATATCAAAACAACAACTGTAAAAGATCTAATCATGTTCGAACTACAAATATTTCCATTCCAGTTTTCCATGACGATTTTTGACCACTTGTGGAGAAAACCCAGAGTGGTGAAACTGCAGTTTGTGGGAACACTTTCAAACTTAACTTTCCCCCTTTTTTGGCAAACTGTTTAGACTTCTGAAGCTTGAAACTAAACTCATGTTGTGACTCTTTAATAAAAGAAAACCCTAATATTCAATCAAAGCATTGTTGTGGAAAGAAAAAGAAAACTGTTGTACCTGGTGGTTTTTCCTTTGAGCTATCTTGAGGTAATTCATTATTTTTTGCAAACTTAATTCTGTTTGGCACCTGAATCAATTTCATTTAGCTTAAACTATACCATGAACTTTGCATTATGTCAGAGTTTTAATAAAATGGCACATGGGTAAATCCTAAAGTCTCTTACCCGTCGCGATCTTTCTGCTTCTTTGCAGCGCCGAAGGGCCTCGTGATCCTGGCAAATGATTTTCCGCCACGTCCGGCTCACTTTTTTACAGCTGCAACAGATCAAACAAACAGACAATCAGTCAATCTGATCCACAGCAGCGTCAGATCAAATTACAGGAAAATTAAACAAACTAAACAGGTCATTACCTCACTAAGTCACAATCTCCCAGCAGGCCCAAGATCCTGGCAAGAATGTGCCTCATGTCTTTCCTCAACAGATCACAAAGGATGTCCACAAATGGCAGTCCCATCTTCCCCCCGATCACATTATGCAGCCCGAAATTCACAGCAACCTTATCGATGACAGTCCAGTCGTAACTTTTGCTCTTTTTAAAGCTCTTAGCCAGTTCTTTGCACACCTCCTCCTGGAACTTCAGCACGGGCAGACAGGGCGCAGAATGACACTCAGTGTCCAAGGATTGAGAGGACACACATTTCTCTTCGCTACTCTCCAATGAGTCCACGCCATCCACGTCCCCGTGATCCACCTGGCTGTTTTGGAGGGAAAGGTAACCGCTATCATCGGTTAGGCCGTTACTGCTGAGGATCACCTCGTCGTCTGATGCCACCTCTAGAGAATGCCGCTTGTTCTGGTAGTTTTCTTTATTGTGGGGGCCTTTGCTTCGGGTCTCCAGAGGGGTGGAGACGTTGGCCGCCACCGGCGAGCGTGGGGCGGCTGTTTTCCGTGGCGAAACTGTGCGGCCCTTCACCTCACCGAGGTCCGTTTCAGCTTTCTCCATGTGGCATAAAACAGTACAATCATCACTGTAGCTTGGACACTTCATATTGAGGCTGATCCAGACAGCAAACTAGAGGAAATGAGAAATAAGACACGTTAATGTTTGTTGTTACTAACCCACTAATTTGAACATTTTAGAAATCCATAGTAGCCAAACTACTAGTTTGATGAAAGTACATTATTAACAGCCAAAAAAATTATTTTTCAGTACAAATATCTAAACACTCTTAATTCAAGATATATTTACTTGAGATGCCAAATGACCTAAAGTATATTAAGGTTTAATCGAAATAAAGTGAGTTTTTGCTGCCAATGGGGTACAGAAAATAAAACTTGTTATCCCATTTGAATTCACCTTTCATTTTTTTAACCCCATTGTTAGATATTTCTTCTTGTTTTCAGCAAAAACTAACTTAATCTTAATAATCTTCTCAGAAAACATGACTTAATATCACATTGACTTGAGAAGCTCAGATATTTGTATTGCAAAACAACACACAAATGCAGTGTATATTGGAACTCCAATAACTAATTGCTGATTATCTTGATATGTATATAAGTTATTATATAAAAGAATTACATAACATACTAATATAGATACACAAAACATGTCCCCCCTTCCTTTTTTAGGCTCAAATGAAAGCACATTAGCTTGATCTTCCGTTTTAAACATTGCATCTTTAGTATTAAAATAGTAATACATGTTAAAATACATCCTTTTATTACCTATTATTTAAGGTGTTTAGATGTTATACAGGGGGGACGCATTTATTTTTATGCGATTTAATTGCACTTTTAATTTTGCGCGCCTAAGAGCATGCATTCCTGACGTGGCTCCTCATGATGCACACTACTGAGGGCACAGAATAGCTTTAGGACATCTTCCAATCTATATTCTTACACGAAAAATGCTCATTACATTTGTTGGAATACCTTCTACAGTACAAATAGTTAAATTAAATTTAACAAAATATCAATACTAAACACAAATATGAGAGCATCACATAGAGGGAACGCTAAAATGGCCGGACATCTAGCAACTATTTGTGTAAAATCCTCTTTAAAGGCTTATATTTTCACGAAACTGCAAAAATATAACATTAAAGTAGTCGTTTCTTACCTCTAAAAGATAAAAGCAGTTTTATATAGTCCTCATATGTCGTTATAAACACGTCCTGGTCGCTATTGCAGTGGCAGCACAAGCATTTAAGCGGCAACACAATGGCTTGTGAGTTCAGGGAAAAAGCGCCACTTGCAAATGCGTTTGAATTTTGGCGACAAAACCTTCTGACCAATCAGAGCGCAGTGGGATACCTTTAAACGACCGGCAGCCAATGAACGCGCTCGGCGGAAAACTGAAACGATGTCATGACGCAGATAGACCCTAAACGTCAACATGCATAAAGAGCGCCACCCAATGAAAGACGCGCGTCGGAAAAAAAGCGCCTTTTTGAAATAAATCAATAAAGTGAACTTTAAAAACGTTTTGTTATTGATTTAACCGAGCGTACACACACACACAAATCATATATATATATATGGGTCAAAGACGAAAAAGTCTAATTTGAACATTTTAGAAATCCATATTAGCCAAACTACTAGTTTGATAAAAGCTCATTATTAACAGCGAGTATACACTGCCAAAAAAAGATTATTTTTCAGTATTTTTCTCTTATTTTTCAGTACAAATATCTAAACACTCTTAAAATCAAGATACATTTACTTGAGATGCTAAATGACCTAAGGTGTATTAAGGTTTAATCAAAATAAAGTGAGTTTTTGCTGAAAACAAGAAAAAATATCAATAAAGTAGACTTTAAAAACGTTTTGTTATTGATTTAACCGAGCCTACACACACACAAATCATATATACATGGGTCAAAGACGAAAAAGGTGTTAAGCATCAAAACAATAAGTGTAATACAGCTTTGAATTGTTGTTGTTGTTTTTCAGTACATCAGAATGCGTCCTGTTTGTTTTTTCTGAGGAAAAATTAAATATTAAACATTTTTACCATGATTTACAGAAGACTAAAATGTCATTCAGTGTAACAATCTTGTCAGGAATATTTACAACAAAAAAATCTATTTATGCCATATTATAGACTAATTACGTTTACCCCAAATGCTTAATATCTTGTAATTTTACATTTCTAAACTTTGCCACTATCCTAGGTTTGGCCCATTTGTCAGCAAGACTTTTTTACTCATTTAAAATGCAATAAAATTTAGTATGCGCACTTATTCTTTTATATATTTTAATACGTACAGGTCAGAATAAGTTTGTTTGTGATTATGTAATTTTTACATAAATATAAGTGTTACACTGAATGACAATGGAACATTATTTCACCCACATTTTGACATTTTATTCTCCCAAAACTTATTTGAGACCTTAAAAGTAGACGTTTTACTTGCATTTAATGTGCTTTCTGTGTGTATAAAATCACTTTTGTACATTTCTATTGATGCGGTCATCTAAATGTCTTTGACCCATATATATATATATAAAATTTATTTATTTGAGGATTTACAGAGCCCTGATTTAAAATCCCAGAAACCTGACTATGTGATTTTCAGGTCTGAAAGAGTAATACAAAAATTAATTAATTAATGTGGAAATGTATGCATGTTATACCCAGGTTTAAATAGCTAGAAATTGTTCTTTGTGAGTTAAATCTCTACAAAAGGATTTCTAAAAACCTCAAACAACTGTAGAAGTCAAATGGGCCGTAAACCCCACCAAAGCATTTGACGCCGCTGTGTAAACTTCAAGAGAAAGCAACGAGTGTTTGTGAAACTCCTCAGAGAGATGGTGAGATATACTGCGCTCTTTTCTTAGACTAGAGCTCACAGTTCAATCTGACACCCACGAAGCCAAACTTTTACACATTTCTTTATTGGCACAAATAACTACTGATCCTGATCATTGTCTCTGAGAATGTCCAGGAGGGATTCCTGCTCAGAAAACTGTTGCAAAAACACGATCATCTCCTCAAGCAGCTCCTCTCCTTGTAAAAATCCACGCACGTCATGAATGGTTTTTCCAATCCGGTGATCGGTGATCCGGTCCTGGGAGAAGTTATAGGTCCTGATCTTCTCTGATCTGCCCTTGGTGCCAATCTGTTATAAGAGAAGTAAAATACAGTATACTTCACATTTATCAACAAAACCAATTTTAATATCTGACATTAGTTAGTCACTTATACATCAACATTGACAGATTATGTTTATTATTGCTTCTTTTGGATAACATGCACTGATGAATCATTCATTGGGATGTTTCATGTTTCAGGTTTTCATTTGATGCGAATAAACTGATGTACCTGGAGTTTTCGAGCCTGGTATCTCTTACTGGTCTCCTCCTCCAGCCGGGCGCTGTAGAGTTTGGCTCGCAGAAGTGTCATGGCTGTCTCTTTGTTCTTGATCTGAGAGCGCTCCTGCTGGCATTCAGACACTGTGCCTGAAATCATGATAAAGTTTCACTCCCAAAGTCATGCAGGACAGAGACATATTATTACTGAAACATTATTACAATTTAAAACAGCTGTTTTCTATGTGAATATATTTTAAACTGTAATTTATTCCTGTGATCAAAGCTGAGTTTTCAGCATCATTACTCCAGTCTTCAGTGTCTTCAGAAATCATTCTAATATGATGATTTGCTGCTCAAGAAACATTTCTGATTATTAAAGCGGACCTATAATGCCCCTTTCACAAGATGTAATATAAGATCCCCAGAATGTGTCTGTGAAGTTTCAGCTCAAAATACCCCACAGATCATTTATTATAGCTTGTCAAATTTGCCCCTGTTTGGGTGTGAGCAAAAACACGCCGTTTTTGTGTGTGTCCCTTTAAATGCAAATGAGCTGCTGCTCCCGGCCCCCTTTCCAGAAGAGGGCGGAGCTTTAACAGCTCACGCTTCGGTTGCTCAACAACAACAAAGCTGGAGAATCTCACGCAGCCAAAATGAGGATTGTCAGTAACGGTGTTCAGCCTTACATTGTTCAAACCGGAGTCGACACTGATGGAGAGACTCAGGAAGAAGTTACAACTTTTAGGACGTTTCTGAATGGTTAGTGGATAAATTTATGTAGTTGCTGTGGAGTTGATTCAACTCATCCACTAGCATGTGCCGTCATGTTAATCTTTTGTGCAAATCCAGCGTTGAATTGACCCTCGTTTGTGAAGCAGCTCGGCGTAAACACCCCTTTAAAAAGGCATCTCAAATAATAAACTAAGTGCAATGTAGTGTTGTCAAAAATATAGATTTTTCGATACATATCGATACTGAAATATCTGAAACGCTTCTAATTGTCATTTTCTGCGGAAAAGATTCACGATTCCAGCTGCTCTTTCTCTCTCTCGCATCTCTCGACACACAAACCCTCCTCATTTCATCTGCTCCGGATGAATACTGTTGATGTTACAGGGCTTGAATTTCAGCATGTGATTGTGCATAATTTGACTCATTCCTGCAGATTTTGAGTTCCTTTTCGCTGCTTTAATGCTCTTAAACAGTCAAAAACAAACAAAATAATGTCAAAATGCCGGTCTTGGCGAGTATTCACGTAAACACAGTCGGTTATGTTTGAAGTGAACATAAACAGTTGAGAAAGAAAACGCATGTGTCACAAGGTCGTAATTACTGCAATTACATGATTTCAACTTCAACTCATAATCACAGCTTGTAAGACGGGAATTGTTTGAAAGCTCCTTTTTACCACCTGAAATGGATAATGTGCCATAGAAATGCATAATTCCCAGTCCGAGGACATGAGCAGCTCCGAATATAATGTCACGTGTTGTCATCTTGAGACTACGGTAATTGCGACATGGCGTGAATGCAGCATAACAGTATAAAATATCTATATGGCAGTGTTTCCCCATGACATCGATGTCAAAATTGTGGCCAGTGAGAATGCTGAGTGGCTAGTAACTTTGGAAAACCACTAGCCACAGTGGCTGATGAGCAATAAAGTTCATGTCAAGCCCTCTGTATATAAATATATATAAATCTCCAGCTGACCTGTGGGTAGATGGACGATCCTCACTGCGCTGTCGGTGGTGTTGACATGTTGTCCTCCTGCTCCACTGGCTCTCTTCGTCTCTATCCTCAGATCTTTGGGGTTGATGGTAAATGAGATCTGTGACAGTAAAGAGAAAGTCAACAATGCAATAAAATACTGATTCTGTTTAATAATAACACCTAATTTACACATGATTTTAGTTTTACGTGTACCTCAGTGGGCTGAGGAAGTATCGCCACGGTCATTGTGCTGGTGTGTATGCGACCTTTACTTTCTGTTTTGGGGACCCTCTGGACACGATGGACACCAGCTTCAAACTTGAGCTTCTTATAGCTGAGTGGACCGCTGATACTGGCTGCTGCATGTCTGACGCCCCCTAAACAAACCAAACACAGCACTGAAATGAGGGTGAAGGCACATGATAACAAAAACACAATCACTGACACAAATCCACCCAAGCAGATATTATTATTAAGAGTTTATAGAGTCTTTGCTTATAGAAGTAGATAAATTTGTCAACCTAGTTCACTAGACATGACCTCCAGGATGTCAAAGCCCCAGCCGTGGAAAGCAGCGAAGTTCTGATACATATCAAAGATCTCTGCGGTAAAGAGCATAGCTTCTTGACCTCCGACCCCCGCCGTGACCTCCAGGACCAGGTCGCTCATGTCTGATTCCTCCTCTGGGATCAGCAGAGATACAATCTGAAAAACAGCAGTGAGTGTCTGTTTTCATTATGTTTTAACAGCATTTTTACTTGGTTTGACTTGCTGCATTTTTACTACTTTTTGTACTGCTTTAAAGTAATAATTTAATAAGAGTAACAAATAAATAAATAAATAAATAACCACGATCAAGTAAGTGTACATGCTGTTATTGATATTGTATATTAACAGTATATGACTGGATGTTTTTAATTCATTTATTCTTAAAGAATACAGTAAATGTAATCAGTAAATGAATTGGAAACGAACATATAAATGTACAAATTAATTTAAATTAAAAATTAATTAAATAATAATTAAATTAATAAATTAAAATATATATATATTTAATTTATTAATTTAATTATATATATGAAATTATTTAAATATATATATATAATTTTTTAAAAATGATATATAATTTTTATATACATATATAATTTTATTAAATATTAATTTAATTTTATACACATTTCTAATTCATTTACTGGTTACATTTTTTAAAAATAATAAATTTACATTGTTGAAACAAATATATTAACACATACATTTACTTGATAATGATTAAATATACATATATATTGTGTATAAATATTTTAAATTAAATACTAAATTAGTTCTATATATTAATTTCTAATTCATATATATTTACTAATAATTTATAATAATAACAAAATATACATGTAAAAATTGTATTGGTCCTAAAACAGGTATTATGTTTTAACATTGTTTTTACAGCATTTTTAATTGGTTTGACTTACAAAATTTTACTAATTTAAAGTAATAATAAATAAATAATCATGATCAAGTAAATGTACATGCTATTAATGTTATTTATAATATATATTAACAGTATATAACTGGATGTTTTTAATTCAATACAGTACATGAATTAGAAACGAACATATAAATATACAAAATTAATTTTAAATATTTTTTTAAAATAATATAAATTTTTTTTGAAAAAAAAAAAAATGTATAATTTTAATAAATATTAATTTAAATTTGATACACTTATATATTTCTAATTCATTTACTGGTTACATTTAGTGTTTCGTTTAAAAATAAATAAATTAACATGTACATTTACTTGCTAATGATTATTTATGTTATGTATATATATAAATATTTTAAATTAAATACTTAATTAGTTCTAAATATTAATGTCTAGTTTATGTATATTTACTGATAATTTATAATAATATATTAATAATAACAAAATATAAAATTATACAATTATATATATATATATATATATATGTTTTGGAATAAACTATAAAAATGACTCGGATATGTGAGATTTACCCATAAAGTCTGTCAGTGTATACATGTCATCCCTCTTATTCCTTGGTATACTTTAAAGTAAAAAGATCTCAGACTGTTTCGGGTCTGTACGACAATCAATAAGGGTAATTTATTTAATAAAGGTGACTGAAATGTAAATGAGAGGCTTTCACACCTCCTCACCTTTTGTTTGAGATCCTGAATGGCTGCTAGACATTCTTCCTTCTCTGACTCTGCCAGTTCATGTAATTCAGGGTCATTATCTGAAAGGAGATGCAGATGTAAATGAAATGGCTCTCCAGAAAGCTTTTAATTTCAAGTTTACTACCTTTCAGCAAGTCCTGTGTGTCCTCCAACTCCTTCTGTTTTTCCTCCAGTTCTTTGATTTTCTGTACCAAAGGCCCTAGTACAGAGAGATTAGTCCTTTTCATTTTCATATCCTCATCATCCAGAGGTTGGTTTTCAGCACTGATGGAGTCCAGCCATGTGTTATACTCCATCTCCTTCTTCTTCAGGTGGTCATGTAAAGACTTCTTGTTGAAGATCTCATCCACAGACAGTATCTTAGTGACCATCACAGGCTGGGATGTATGAAAGGCTCTTTGAGTCTGTGCTATTGTGCTGTTAACAGTCCTGTGAATGGCTGGACATCTGCATACTGATCCTCTGATGACTGTCCTGAACAGTGTCACATTCAGCAGCTGAAGACGAGAACTACAGCAAACGACAGCCATCTCCACTCAAGTGCTGTATTTATAGTGAGAAAAGCATTTACCATTCAAATGGTTTCCCAAAACAACTTTATTGCAGCCCACAGTTGACATCTATGAAGTACAACAACATTCACATGTACTGTAAGAGGCTTCTTTTTCCGGGTGATTTTTTTTTTCAAAATAAAAGTCAGTAATATTACAAACACACTGGAAATATAGATTCAAGACGTTCTGACATTTTATGTATTAAAAAAAAACTTTACATTGCCTAAAAGTAACATTACATAAAAATATATGTACACGAATTTTAAAATAAAAATGTGAAGTTCATCATCAGCACGGAACATCCCGGAACACATTACAAATTAAAAGTATTTATTTATTTGAATAATTTTAATTATTACCATATTCTGTCTATATAGTTTTAATAAAATATTTATTAATCTATTATTTTTATTAAATCTTTTTATTTACAACATGCCTATATCAATATAATATTTTAAAATTGCCGGTGTTGTTTATTTTAGGTAAACATTACATTACATTTCATTAATATAATTTTTACATTAACGCGTTTTATATAAGCAACATATATTAATATAATATACAATCTACTATTTATAAAATAATATAATTGTTATTAATAATTTACAGTACCACCTAAAACCAGGAGATGGTAGCCTAGTATTGCCAAGGTTATTTATTTTAGGTATAACATATAAACAATATATTAATATAATATTTCTAAATCAGGAAATTTACTATTTATAATACAATATAATTATAAATGATACTTTATTTATAATAAAGAATATACTATATTAAGTTCCAGTATAAAATCAAGCCAAGATGTCCAAAAACCAACGACAATATCAACAATAACCAATAGATGGCAGTATTAGCAACGTTTTATTTAATTTTATTCATTTCAGTTACACGTTTTATTTCTGAGTAAAATAAAAGAGTGAAAAAGTGTTTCCATCATGAAAGTCATATTTATTTCAGCAGTCAGTTTGTTTTAACCCAGCAAATGGATTGTTTTAACCCAGCGATTGGGTTAAATGTTTGACCTAACCTGCTGGGCAGTTTTATTTAACCCAACTATTGTTTAAAAATTACTATTACTATTACATAATATTTAATTTTCCAGAGTTCAGTGTTATTGTAATGAGCTGAAGAGGAAGGAAACCCAATCTGTGAATGTCAGGGAATCTGTCTGCACATCACAAACATCTTTGTTCGTCCTCTGTGAACAAAAACACTCAGTGAGCAGCTGGAAACCCCTGCCAATGAAATTTGTCTTCATATGTCAAGAAGATCATAATGGACAATAACAATGCTTGTCTATTCATTACACAGATGCTCTCCAGTGGATATTGTTCTCTGGTTATTTCGGATTCATAATTCCTCTGTGTATCTGCACATGTCACACACCCTCAAACATCTGACCGTCTCTGAGACCCCGAAGGTGCGATTAAGAGTTACAAGTGACCAGAAGCACATTTTGATTGTGTTTGAAACAAGGTTCACAAGAATGCTCTAATTTATACAGAACACAATGAAATTAAGTTGTGACAAAATGCTCAACAATCCTGTTGCTCTGTTTAATGAATTAAACTGAAGAAGGAGAGCTCCGATGATGAAAAGGAAACTGGACGTGATTCTGTGTTGCTCAAGACATTTCACCATGCGTGCACTTGTGTGGTTCCATCCATTCTGAACTGATTAATATAATATCATTTTAACATAACCCATTTTTATTTCTCTTGAATATTACGTACACTCTAAAAAATGCTGGGTTAAAAACAACCCAAGTTGGGTTGAAAATGGGTTGAAAATTTAACCCAGGGATTGGGTTGTTTTAACCCAGGGACTGGGTTGTTTTATCCCAGGGACTGGGTTGTTTTAACCCAGGGATTGGGTTGTTTTAACCCAGGGATTGGGTTGTTTTATCCCAGGGAGTGGGTTGTTTTAACCCAGGGATTGGGTTGTTTTATCCCAGGGATTGGGTTGTTTTAACCCAGGGATTGGGTTGTTTTATCCCAGGGAGTGGGTTGTTTTAACCCAGGGATTGGGTTGTTTTTACCCAGGGATTGGGTTGTTTTAACCCAGCGATTGCGTTGTTGTAACCCAGGGATTGGGTTGTTTTATCCCTGGGATTGGGTTGTTTTATCCCAGGGATTGGGTTGTTTTATCCCAGCGATTGGGTTGTTTTAACCCAGGGATTGGGTTGTTTTATCCCAGCGATTGGGTTGTTTTAACCCAGGGATTGGGTTGTTTTATCCCAGCGATTGGGTTGTTTTATCCCAGCGATTGGGTTGTTTTAACCCAACGATTGGGATATTTTTGACCCAGCGGTTGGGTTAAATGTTTGATCAACCTGCTGGGTAGTTTTATTTAACCGAACTATTGTTTAAAAATGACTATATTGTTTTCACCCAGGGATTGGGTTGTTTTATCCCAGGGAGTGGGTTGTTTTAACCCAGGGACTGGGTTGTTTTTACCCAGGGATTGGGTTGTTTTAACCCAGTGATTGGGTTGTTTTATTCCAGGGAGTGGGTTGTTTTTACCCAGGGATTGGGTTGTTTTATCCCAACGAGTGGGTTGTTTTAACCCAGCGATTGGGTTGTTTTAACCCAGGGATTGGGTTGTTTTATCCCAGCAAGTGGGTTGTTTTATCCCAGCAAGTGGGTTGTTTTAACCCAGGGATTGGGTTGTTTTAACCCAGCGATTGGGTTGTTTTAACCCAGGGATTGGGTTGTTTTATCCCAGCGGTTGGGTTAAATGTTTGATCAACCTGCTGGGTAGTTTTATTTAACCGAACTATTGTTTAAAAATGACTATATTGTTTTAACCCAGTGATTGGGTTGTTTTATCCCAGGGAGTGGGTTGTTTTTACCCAGGGATTGGGTTGTTTTATCCCAGGGAGTGGGTTGTTTTTACCCAGGGATTGGGTTGTTTTATCCCAGGGATTGGGTTGTTTTATCCCAGGGAGTGGGTTGTTTTTACCCAGGGATTGGGTTGTTTTAACCCAGGGATTGGGTTGTTTTATCCCAACGAGTGGGTTGTTTTAACCCAGCGATTGGGTTGTTTTAACCCAGGGATTGGGTTGTTTTATCCCAGGGATTGGGTTGTTTTATCCCAGGGAGTGGGTTGTTTTTACCCAGGGATTGGGTTGTTTTAACCCAGGGATTGGGTTGTTTTATCCCAACGAGTGGGTTGTTTTAACCCAGCGATTGGGTTGTTTTAACCCAGGGATTGGGTTGTTTTATCCCAGCAAGTGGGTTGTTTTAACCCAGGGATTGGGTTGTTTTATCCCAACGAGTGGGTTGTTTTATCCCAGCGATTGGGTTGTTTTATCCCAGCGATTGGGTTGTTTTAACCCAGCGATTGGGTTGTTTTATCCCAGCGATTGGGTTGTTTTAACCCAGCGGTTGGGTTGTTTTATCCCAACGAGTGGGTTGTTTTAACCCAGCGATTGGGTTGTTTTAACCCAGGGATTGGGTTGTTTTATCCCAGCGAGTGGGTTGTTTTATCCCAGCGATTGGGTTGTTTTAACTCAGCGATTGGGTTGTTTTAACTCAGCGATTGGGTTGTTTTAACCCAGCGATTGGGATATTTTTGACCCAGCGGTTGGGTTAAATGTTTGATCAACCTGCTGGGTAGTTTTATTTAACCGAACTATTGTTTAAAAATGACTTTATGTCTGGCTTAAAATGAACCCAAAATACGTTGAAATTAAAAACAGACACATAATTACTAGAGGAAACAATAATAATCAAAAGGTGAAAATTTATTAAAACATTAAGGGAACATTCCATTTTATCCTTTTGGAATGTTACATTTGAATATTTTCTGAACATTCTGAAACAAGTAGTAATAATGTTTTGATAATATTATTATTATCAAAATATTATGTTATCTGAACCACATTAATTGTTGAAGTTGATTTGACAAAAGAAAAGATTTTGTGAGAAATCATGAAAACAATTTTTTTTACAGTGTAGGAATATTTGTACTTTTATGCATTCTTTTGTACATTATAGTAGTGTGAACTGCAAGAAAAGTGTTTACAAAACTAAAAAATGATTTCACAACACCAAAGCACTTATTTATTTACAGTTATTTTTTCATCTGCTCTCACAGATTGTTACAACCTCCTGCTCTGTTGTTACATTTGTCTCCACAAGGAACGATAAATGTATCAATTGTAATGACGTGTGAGTCTGACGATGTTTAATCCAGACGGATTACGATGTAAAGCATGCGGCGCTTAACCAGGCTGAACTCTATTGACAGAGAGCCATTGATTCATAGAGGAATTTGGAGCAACTTCACGCAGCGTATCGACGCAGTCATCACATTCAGCATGAATGAGGCCAGAGCTGCGACAGACACACGCAGAGAACATCCTGCAAACTCTGCGCAATGACATGCGGGACGTTTCGAAAAACGCGAAGAATCATGTAAGTAACTACAACTGGAACACTGTCGCACACGTGTGTGAATGAGATCTGAGAGTATAATCCAGAGGAAGCAGCACTGCAGCGCGCGCTCAGGAACACTGTGTGCGTCACGAGTGTGTTTGAAACACTAGCGTACTGGATTACTGCATACTGTATAGTATAATTTTGCACATATAATATTATTAAAATATAAAATAGAATCAAATATAATTAAAATATTATGTGTGTGTGTGTGTGTGTGTATATATATATATATATATGTGTGTGTGTGTGTGTGTGTGAGAATTTTTTTAAATAAATAAATAAATTAATTAATTAAAAATTCTTAATACATATTATATATAATATTTATAAATAACATATTATTATGTATTATAAAAATAAATTAAACAATTTAAGTTTGAAGTATTATATATATAAATATATAATTTAATGATCAGTTTTCTTTACATAATACTATACATATATTATTATATTGTATTAGTTTATATATATTATTATATTATATTAGTATTAATAATATATTAGTATTCTAATAATATATTAGTAATTTATTCAATAATTTTAAATAAAATTATAAATTTAAGAATGTATGTGTGTATATATATATATATATATATAAATAATTTAATGATCAATTTTCTTTACGTATACTATAGTATACATATTATATGTAATATTTATAAATAATATATTATGTACTATAAAAAATAAATTAAGCAATTTAATTTAGCACACACACACACACATATATATTTAAAATAAATAAATAATTTAATGATCAATTTTCTTTACATATTATACTATACTATACATATTATATGTAATATTTATAAATAATATATTATTATGTACTATAAAAAATAAATTAAGCAATTTAATTTAGCACACACACACACACACACACACACACACACACAAATATATATTTAAAATAAATAAATAATCTAATGATCAATTTTCTTTACATATTATACTACACTATACATATTATATGTAATATTTATAAATTATATATTCTTATGTAGTATAAAAAATAAAATAAAAAAAATAATTTTGAAATATATATATATATATATATATACTTCAAAATTAATTTTTTTATTTTATTTTTCATAATTTAATGATCATTTTTCTTTTCATATTATACTATACTATACAAATTATAGTATAGTATTATTTATAAATAATATATTAGTATTTATTCTAATAATATATTAGTAATTTATTCAATAATTTTAAATGAAATAATTGAATGAAGAATGTATATAAAATAATATATATATATATTAAAATTAATAATTTAATGATCAATTTTCTTTACATATTATGCTGTACTATACATATTATATATAATATTTATAAATACTATATTATTATGTAGTATAAAAAATAAATTAAATAATTTAAGTTTGATATTTATATATATCATTTAATGATCAATTTTCTTTACATATTATACTATACTATACATATTATATATAATATTTATAAATAATATATTAGTATTTATTCTAATAATATATTAGTAATTTATTCAACAATTTTAAATGAAATAATTAATTTAAGAATTCATTACATTAAATGTAATTAAATAATTTTAACTTAATTGTTAATTTAATAATTAATAAATAAAATCAAAAAAAGACTATCAGTAGTAGCAGTAGTGTTTAGTCAGATTGTGAATAAATTAACTGAACGAACAAGGACCCTTGTCAGCTGAATGTAGCCCAGTTTGTACGCAGCCCACATGCTGTTTGAGGTCAGAGCTCCACAGGCAATCCCATGGGAAATCCCAAAAATATCTGGCAGATTCCTCTTTAACATCCCACTAATGTGCTGTTAAGAAGCTTCATTCGATGCAGTGCATTGAAATGCAAAGAAACACAAGTCTCACTGGTGCCAGAGAACGTGACCTCAGTGACAGATGGGTTTCCTAAATGTGTGCCACCCTATACTGTGAACAATCTGTTCCTTCTTATCAGAGCCAAAACCAGTTCTGAATGCAGAATCTACTGCACACACTGTCTTATGAGCGCTACTTATGGAGCTTTTGCCGTTTTTATTTTTGGAGTGTGAAAGTCGGCATGAAACGGAAGTTGTGATAGTCTTTTCTTCCCTACTGTGCCGTATATCTGAGTGAAACGCTTCTGGAACAAGAACAAATGTAGGGCGGGGCTTGATTTTGTCTGTGAGAAATTGATTGGATGGTTGTGGTTTGCTATTGGTGGATCTCATGTGAGTGACAGGTTGCCCCCCCCTCGTCATCAGAGAAGAGAAGAAATGTTGCAAGAGGGAGGAGAAGATATTCTGATTCAAGATTACCAGGAACATGAATTTAAAACAATAATGATGTGCACCGATAAATCATTTATAATAAACACTGCAATAATGCATAAAAAAAATCCATGGTGAAAGCATCTGTCCTCAATCACTTTCACTGCGCTTTTGGTTTTGCACTAAATATTGACCTTAAACTGTCAGTCAAGCATGTGTTGTTTGCTGTGGCTCTGCTGTTGTTGTAATTTGGATTTTTCAGCATGTTTGCATAACTGCTGCATAAATTACACGCTTCACCTTTAAAAAAATGGCCCACCCATGTTTTTGGAGGCCCACCCAAACGGTAAATTCTGCCTACGCCCCGAGGTTCAGACATGTAACACGTGGTGAAGCGATGATCTTCCAGCCATGACGGAGTCTTCCACTGGCAATAATTTAAAATTAATTAGCTAGACATTCTTGACCTCTTCTGACCTCATGGTTATCCCACTCCACCCAACGCACTTTGTTCTGATAGTGTTGAGAAGACACATATGACCCGTGTGCTCTGTGGGAACGAGCCCGGAGACCCCACGGCCCGGCTGTGAAGGACTGGAGGGATGAGAAGAATTAATCGTCTTTAGGAACGAGTCTTTCAATTCCTGTGAAAATAAGGTTAAACCCTGCAAATATGTGATGAATGACGGCTGTGATGCAGTTTCACTCTCTGAGTCTGTAGAATAATAAGCAGAGATACTGTATGTTTTGATAGATAAATGAGGCCTGAGGAAAACTAGGAGTGAAGCTTCATCTCAGAGAGTTCAGAGAGCTCATGTTTCAGTCAGAAGAGAAACTGTGAATAATTACTGGGTTTATTAACGCAAACATCACTGTTATTAATGTCACTGCATAGCAGAGTTGAGCTATCCATCCATCCATCCACCCACCCACCCATCTATCTATCTATCTATCTATCTATCTATCTATCTATCTATCTATCCATCCATCCATCCATCTATCTATCTATCTATCTATCTATCTATCTATCTATCTATCTATCTATCTATCTATCCACCCATACTACTATCTATCTATCTATCTATCCATTGTTCCGTCCGTCCATCCATCCATCCATCCGTTTCTATCCATCATCCATCCATCCATCCATCCATCCATCCATCTGTTTCTATCCATCTGTTTCTATCCATCCATCCGTTTCTATCTATCTATCTATCTATCTATCTATCTATCTATCTATCTATCTATCCGTTTCTATCCATCCACCCATACTATCTATCTATCTATCTATCTATCTATCTATCCATTGTTCCGTCCGTCCATCCATCCATCCGTTTCTATCCATCATCCATCCATCCATCCATCCATCCATCCATCCATCCATCTGTTTCTATCCATCCGTTTCTATCCATCCATCCGTTTCTATCTATCCATCCGTTTCTATCCATCCATCCGTTTCTATCTATCTATCTATCTATCTATCTATCTATCTATCTATCTATCTATCTATCTATCTATCTATCTATCTATCTATCCATCCATCCGTTTCCATCTATCTATCTATCTATCTATCTATTGTTCCATCCATCCATCCATCCATTTCTATCCATCCATCCATCCATCCATCCATCCATCCATCCATCATCCATCCATCCGTTTCTATCCATCCATACGTTTCTATCCATCCATCCATCCATCCATCATCCATCCATCCGTTTCTATCCATCCATACGTTTCATCTATCTATCTATCTATCTATCTATCTATCTATCTATCTATCTATCCACCCATCCATCCGTTTCTATCCATCCATACGTTTCTATCTATCTATCTATCTATCTATCTATCTATCTATCTATCTATCTATCTATCTATCCACCCATCCATCCGTTTCTATCTATCTATCTATCTATCTATCTATTTATCTATCTATCTGTTTGTATCCATCCATTCATCCATCCATCCATCCATCCATTTCTATCCATCCATCCATCCATCCACCCACCATCTATCTATCTATCTATTGTTCCATCTATCCATCCATCCATCATCCATCGATCCATTGTTCCATCCATCCATCCATCATCCATCGATCCATTGTTCCACCCATCCACCCACCATCTATCTATCTATCTATCTATCTATCTATCTATCTATCTATCTATCCGTTTGTCCATCCGTCCATCTGTCCATCTATCTTTTTTAATTTTATTTACCTCCTTACAATCAAATTGGATTTTCAAGTAATAGACTATTTAATTCATAAAATTCAATCGATTCATAAACACTCAACAGTGCTGGTTTTCATCCACATTTGTCGATTAGTGTGTTCATTGTAGACCCTGAACATGGGTGAAAGTCTAAACCCATGAAGTACCTGTAGAAGGCTGACAAATACATTTCCTTCGCAAGATAAAAAATGGCGTTTTTGGGTTCTGCAGTATAGAGTTCTGAACATCCGTGTTTACAGAAACCCTCACACATGGAGCGCTACCTGCTGTTTGATTCCCATCGCTCACTGGGACATAAACTGAGGGTCATGAAAACATTACGTGACAGAGTGAAAACTACAGAGCGGCTGAGAGTTCAGGGCCGAGGAAGGCGAACATGTGAAGGAAGCGCTGAAAAGCTGCGGATTCCACAAGTGGGCCTTTATGAAAACATCTGAAATGTCAAGCGTAGACTCCAGACCAGTGAGCAGAAGGACGGAAGAACAGATGTAAAAACATTGTCAACCCTTATAACTATAACATCAGGAAAACACCAGATGATGTTAAATAAACAAACATGGTTCACTTTAAACATACGGACACAAAAAGTCAAAACACCAGAAGAATCAGACAACAAAGCATCATAGTTTATGCTTGTGTGAGAACGAAAGAGCTGCATCAGAAGAACCGCCTGAAGACACTCATGTACCTGCGTCTGTAGAGTCACTTGATTGAACTATAATATATAGATTTTGGAGAACAGATAGTTTGTGAAAACAGTAAAAGAGGCCCTTTATGTGAAACTCATGATGTTGAGTCTCATGATGTAGAGCTGTAATGTGTTTAACCCTTGAGTAAGAGTCAGTTTTTCACCTGTTTGCACAAATGTATAACTATTCCTGAAGTTCAAACTGAGCATCAGAATGAGGAAGAAATGTGATTGAAGTGACTTTGAATGTGGAATGGTTGTTGTTGCCAGATGAGCTGGTCTGAGTATTTCACAAACTGCTGATCTACTGGGATCTTCACACATAATCATCTCTAGTGTTTACAGAGAATAGTCTGAAAAAGAGAAAATATCCAGTGAGCGTCAGTTCTGTGGGTGAAAATGCCTTGTTGATGCCAGAGGTCAGAGGAGAATGACCAGACTGGTTCAGCTGATAGAAAGACAACAGTAACTCAAACTAGAATGTACATTTCCTGAAAAAAATGTGAGTGGTGCTTGCAGTGGCAAAACTCGGCACTCAGTTGCTAGGGAGTTTCTAGGCAGTTGCTAGGGTGTTGCAAAGGTGTTCTGGGTGGTTGGTAGGGTGTTGTTAGGCGGTTGCTAAGCAGTTGCTAAGGTATCCTAGGTGGTTGCTAGGGTGTAGCTAGGTGGTTGGTATGGTAACTGGGGTGGTTGCTAGGCGATAACTAGGATATCCTGGTTGGTTGCTAGGGTGTTGCTAGGCAGTTGCTAATATGTTTTGGGTGGTTGCTAAGGTGTTATGAGTGGTTGCTTGGGTGTTCTGCGTGGTTGCTATGATGTTGCTAAGATGTTCTGGGTGGTTGCTATGGTGTTGCTACGCGGTTGATAAGATGTTCTGGGTGGTTGGTAGTTGTCACAGATAGTTACTATTGAGTTTTTAAACATGTTTTAGCACTTAGCTAATCGCTATTAGCATGTAGCAGTTGCTAAGATGTTCTGGGTGGTTGCTAAGGTGTTGCTAGTTGGCTGCTATGAGGTTGGTAGGGTGTTCTGGGTGGTTGTCAGGGCTTTTCTAGGCAGTTGCTAAGATGTTCTGGGTCATTGCTAGGGTGTTGCTAGATGGTTGCTAAGGTGTTCTGGGTTGTTGCTAAGGCGTTGCTAGGTGGTTGCTAGGCGGTTACTAAGATATTCTGCATGGTTTCAAGGCAGTTGTAAGGATATCCTGGGTGGTAGATAGGGTGTTGCTAGGTGGTTATTAGCATGTTCTTAGCATGATTAGGTAATCACTATTAGCATGTAGCTATTCACTAATAGCATGTGTAGAATGTTGGAAGTCCTGTTTGCTAGCATGAGTCAAAAGAGCCAACTCCCATGTCTCTACGATGTTCTGTTTAGTTAAACAGTTGCTACGGTACTGTGTTTGGTTGCCAGGAAGTGGCTTGGCAGCGGCCAATGATGATACTCAAAGGCTGCTTGCCAATATGAATGATATAAACCAACCACAATGCCTCTATGACATTCAGATTTGAAGATATCCCTCATTGGATTTGGGTTGCTAGGGTGGTCTAAATGGTTGCTAGGGCATGGCTAGACAGTTAGCAGGTTAAACTAATAGACTGAATTTCTGACCAAATCAAAATAGCCAAACCCACGTATCTCTATGATGCTCTGATTCATTTATATCCCTCTCATCTATTTTTTAATGGAAGTCTATGGGGTGGTTGCTAGGGTGCTGTAACTGGTTGCTAGAGTGTGACTATGAAGATTTTAGGCCATTACTTATTGGCTTCTTAATAAGATAAGTCAAATGAGTGAGTGAGAGAGTGAGAGAGAGAGAATGAGAGCGCGAGATGCATGTGTGTGCGCGCGTTCAAAAACGCCATTGTATTTCTAAGGGATTTTTTGGCCCACTTTTTCGTCCGCTGTGTGAACAGCGTAACTCCAATCACTTAGAAAAGATACAGCACACCTCTCCTCAACGATCCGGTTGATTTGACACCCCATTCTATGACAAACGGTGCGGGAGGAGTAGCGCGCCAAACTTTTGTCTAGAAGAATAATAATAAGTATGCAAGACAACAATAGTGATGCTTTGCCTCATTACAACCGAGGAACACGTCGAACCTTGAAGCAGATGAGCTCCAGCAGCAGAAGACACTCCTGTCAGCTGAGAACAGCAAACTGAGGCTACAATTCACACTGACTCACCAAAACTGGACAATAGAAGATTGGAAAAACATTGCCTGGTCTGATGAGTCTGGATTTCTGCTGCAGCATTCAGATGGTCAGGTCAGAATTTGGCGTAAACAACATGAACGCATGAATCATCCTGTCTTGTATCAGCGGTTTAGGCTGCTGCTGCTGTAATGGAGATTTCCTTGGCACACTTTGGGCCTCTTAGTATCAACTGAGCATCATTTAAACACCACAGCCGACCTGAGTATTGATGCTGACCGTGTCCATCCCTTTATGACCATCTTCTGATCTACTTCCAGCAGGATAACGCACCGTCACAAAGCTCGAGTTCTCTAAACTCAAATGTCCTCCACAGTCACAAGATCTTAATCCAATAGATCAGCTTTGGGATGTGCTGGAACGGGAGATTCTGTGATTTTAACTGTGTGATGATATCACATATAGACCAAAATCTCTGAGGAATGTTTCCAGCACATTGTTGAATCTGTGCCATGTAGAATTAAGGCATATCTGAAGGCAAAAGGGGGTCTAACCCAGTACTAGCAAAGTGGCCAGTCAGTGTGTGTGTGTATTTCCCAGCCTTATAATATAAACCCCAAAATATTTTGTTTCTAAAATTTAGAACACCTTTAAATATCACACATATTGTTCTCTAATGCCTCTTCTTTTTATTCATAATACACTTAAAGGCTTTTTTTTTGCTTAAAGCAGACCTATAATGCCCCTTTCACAAGATGTAATATAAGTCCCCAGAATGCTCAAAATACCCCACAGATCATTTATTATAGCTTGTCAAATTTGCCCCTATTTGGGTGTGAGCAAAAACACGCCGTTTTTGTGTGTGTCCCTTTAAATGCAAATGAGCTGCTGCTCCCGGCCCCCTTTCCAGAAGAGGGCGGAGCTTTAACAGCTCGTGCTTCGGTTGCTCTTCTCTAAAGCAGCCCAACATGGCCTCGCCCCCTTTGTTGCGTGTTCTCAGGGGGCGGGGTTTATGTAAATTTTAGGGTTTGTGATGTCACTAACCCAGGAAGAAGCTCGTTGTAGTCCCTACCAGCCATTTGTTGTAGTCCTTTGCATTGAACTTTGAGCGTCGTAACTTTGCAGATGTTGTTTATGCTCAAACAGCAACATTACACACTAACTAAAGTTAAAAAAGTGCAATCATAATCAACCACCCCTTTAAGGTGGATTTTTAGCTTCATTGGACCCTAATGGTAGTAACCAGATTTTCTTTAGGAACATTTTCTTTAGGTTAAAGTGGAGGCTTTTTTCCACAACTGATTAAATCATGTCCAGTTGCTCCTGAGTAAATTTCTGCTAGATTTTCCAAAGTGTCGTTTCTAATGATTTTAAGAACAGCCGACACACTGTGTCCAGTGGGGTAAAGAGCACTCTTCTGAGTAAAACTTTCCAAAGTTTGTGTAGGCCTTGTTTCTCAGGTCGTCTGGAGTGCCAGCGGTGCAGACAGGGCAGCTAGTCAGGAGGAATATAAGCAGCTTAAGGATAACGAAGCAAATATTTTTCATGACAGTCACACATTTTGTCTCAAATACTCAGTGTACAAATATTTAAAATGATCAATTTCGGATGAAATGAGAGCCAGAACTCTACAATACTAGTGGCAGAACTCACGTACACACAGACACGCACAAGTTCAGGTAAGAAACATGACGTGGGACTGTATATGCTTTCATGGAATGGTGGTTTAGTTGATTATATGTAAGTTTCCTTGTATTTTGTAAATGATCTAGTTGAATAACATTCACTTTTGCACTTTTGTTTTAATGTAGCATGAAGAATGTTTCTGACATGTTGAGGTCTGGTGGGCTTAAATGGAAGGTCATAAGACTAACCTTATAAGAGTCAGGCTATTGTGTTTCTCTGGAGAACTGGCCTAGAGGGCAAAAGTCATGTGATGTATTGACTTTAGACTTAAAGTCACTGATGTTGTTATTCTAGCTGTGTTTATCATGACTAATTTGCAACTTGGTTCTGCATGTGATTTTACTGCTGAGACCGTATATCTAGCACTTTACCTCCCCGTTTTGCCTGTGCTGCGTCAGAACTCAAAACAAATCTTCCTTTCCCATCATATTTTTCTCAAGCTGAATAGAGGAGAGCAGATAGTTTGAAGGCCTTTCTAATGCAACACTAATCAAGGAATGGAGGTTAGCAGAAGTACAGTTGCAAGAAAAAGTATGTGAACCACTTGCAGAATCTGTGAAAATGTGCAAAATTTTAACAAAATATGAGAGATCATACAAAATGCATGTTATTTTTTATTTAGTACTGTCCTGAGTAAGATATTTTACATAAAAGATGTTTACATATAATCCATAAGACAAAAAAAATAGCTGAATTTATTAAAATGACCCAGTTCAAAAGTATGTGAACCATTGATTCTTAATACTGTGTGTGGTTACCTGGATGATCTACGACTGTTTTTATGTTTTGTGATGGTTGTTCATGAGTCCCTTGTTTGTTCTGAGCAGTTAAACTGAGCTCTGTTCTTCAGGAAAAATCCTCAGTTTTCCAGTGCCTTTTGCATATTTGAACCCTTTCCAGCAGTGACTGTGTGATTTTGAGATCCATCTTTTCACACTGAGGACAACTGAGGGACTCAAACACAACTATTAAAAAAGGTTCAAACATTCACTGATGCTCCAGAAGGAAACACGATGCATTAAGAACCAGGGGGTGAAAACTTTTGAACAGGATGAAGAGGTCCAAATTTTTCTTATTTCGCTTGAATATAATTTTTTTTTTTCATTTAGTACTGCCCTTCGGAAGCAACAGAAGATACTTGCATGTTTCCCGGAAGACAAATTAAATACAATTTACCTTGATCTTCAAATTCCAACTGTTTTCACCCCCCGGCTCTTAATGCATCGTGTTTCTTTCTGGAGCATCAGTGAATGTTTGAACCTTGTTTAATAGTTGTGTTTGAGTCCCTCAGTTGTCCTCAGTGTGAAAAGATGGATCTCAAAATCATTCAGTCACTGCTGGAAAGGGTTCAAATACGCAAAAAATGCTGGAAAACTGAAGAATCTGCAGGATCTGGAGATTTTTTCTGAAGAACAGAGCTCAGTTTAACTGCTCAGAACAAACAAGAGACTCATGAACAACCATCACAAAACATAAAAACAGTCGTAGATCATCCAGGTAACCACACACAGTATTAAGAATCAATGGTTCACATACTTTTGAATGGGGTTATTTTAATAAATTCAGCTATTTTTTTTTGTCTTGTGGATTATATGTAAACATCTTTTATGTAAAATATCTTACTCAGGACAGTACTAAATAAAAAATAACATGCATTTTGTATTATCTCCCTTATTTTGTTAAAATGATTAACATTTTCACAGATTCTGCAAGTGGTTCACATACTTTTTCTTGCAACTGTATATGCTGCAAAAAATGATTTTCCCTTTCAATTAAAGGGATAGTTCACCCAAAAATAAAAATTCTGTCATCATTTACTCACCCTTGAGTTGTTCCAAACCTGTATGAGTTTCATTGTTCTGTTGAACACAAAAGAAGATATCGTGAAGAATGCTGGTTTCTGGTTTCCATTGATCTTTTTTTTTTCATACTATGTAAGTCAATGGGGACCAAAAACTGTTTGGATTTTTCTCCATATAGTGGACTTCACTGGGGTTCAACGGGTTGAAGGTCCAAATGTCAGTTTCAGTGCAGCTTCAAAGAGCTCTACACGATCCCAGACGAGGAATAAGAGTCTTATCTAGAGAAACCATCGGCCATTTTCTAAAAAAAAATAAAAATTATATGCTTTTTAACCACAAATGCTCATCTTGCACTGCTCTGTGATGCGCCACGCATTACGTAATCATGTTGGAAAGGTCACGCGTGACGTAAGCAGAAGTACCGCGGTAGGGCGAAAAACTACATCTACTTCAAAATCGTCTGACATCGTTGTTTTACCTTTTTTTGTAAAGGCCGTTCGACTTAGTCTTTGACATTTGCTTTGTAAACACTGGATCGGTACTTCCGCCTACGTCACGCGTGACCTTTCCAACGTGATTACGTAATGCGTGGCGCATCGCAGAGCAGTGCAAGACGAGCATTTGTGGTTAAAAAGTATATAATTTTTTTTTTTTTTTTAGAAAATGACCGATGGTGATGTTTCTAAATGATTTTATCAGATGGTCCAGTAGGTTCTTTGAGTCTGGATGATATGTCGTCTGCTGGTTTACCAGCAGTACAGTCACATTCAGCATGGGTCACTGGGTCGGTTGAACCAAGTTTCCTCTTGTTGTCTTTGGCTGCTGTGACTCAGGTAATAGTGGGATGAGGACAATAGAGCATGGCGTGTTTTGAGTGGACGTCAGGATACTCCTCCCTCAGAAGGTTCAGCAGGAAGACCCTCTCCATGCCTGTAGATAACAATCAGGGATGTAGGAACGGTCCGCTCCATGCTTGCGTGTTTTCTGCTAACGTGACTTCTGTGGAATCTGCCAGTTTTACTAATCTTGAAACTACATCTTCATCTGACAATGCTTTTTTTCCGGTTATTTTATATCATTCTGGATTTATAAACACCTGTCCAGAACTATTAATCAAGTCACATTTCAATATACTGCAAAAATGTAATAATTACAACATAACTCTGGGGTAAAAAAGAACAAAGAGCATAACTGAATGACCAGCAAGCGAACACTCCCCCTAAACCTGTTTTACACACCTTTATATTACTATGAGTAATCAGCTCAAGCTCCTTATATGAGCTCATCCACAAAGCATGCTGGGCATGAATAGAATGGTATTGTGGTTGTATAGGTCGGCAGGTGTTGATATGTATTTGCTTAAGATTTCTAGGATGTTCTGGGTGTTGCCAGGATCTCTTTTATAGTTGCTGAGGCATTTATAATGCATTGTCACACAGGCGTAGGGTGTTCTGGTTTTAAACATGTCCTCTAAGTTGACCCATGCCGAGGGGTGACGGAGCGGCTCTGATTTCATTTCACATGGCACAGAGATTGTTGCGCTGCCATGTGCTCAGCTCCTGTTCCTCTGTCCTGCCAGGTACGTCACGTACTGCTGATTTAATGTGCCTCTGGGCACGTAAGAGCTCCACATCCAAACCTGAGATATTCATGCACAACTCCTGAACAAAGCTTCAAAGCTCCATGGCACAGATATTCAAAAGAGATATAATAAATGAAAATATTTTTTAAATATTTTGTAATTTTTTTAATGAGCAGATCAGATCAAAAAACAAAACAAAAGATAAATCTATTTTACAAGAATATTGCCTTTTTAAAAGCATCCTATTTTGAGTCAGGTTCTTTGATTGAAACAGAAAAATACAGTACATGTACAGTTACTCCACGTACAAGGGTGTGTACATAATACCAGAAATTATATATAATTTCATGTATATAGCTTATAAATACCATATATATATATATATATATACACACACACACACACACACACATTTAATGTATATATATACACACAATTTAATGCATATATATATATATACACACACATACACACACATACAATGCATATATATGCATTATATATACATTTAATGTATATGTGTGTGTGTGTGTGTGTATATATATATATATATATATATATATAATTGTGCTCAAAAGTTTACATACCCCCTGCAAAATGTTAATTATTTTAACAAAATAAGAGGGTTTATGCAAAATGTGTGTTATTTTTTATTTAGTACTGTCCTGAATAAGATATTTTGCATAAGAGATGTTTACATATAGTCAAAAAATAGCTGAATTTATTAAAATAACCCCATTTAAAAGTATGTGAACCATTGATTCTTAATACTGTGTGTGGTTACCTGGATGATCTACGACTGTTTGTTTGTTGTGTGATGGTTGTTCATGAGTCTCTTGTTTGTCCTGAGCAGTTAAACTGAGCTCTGTTCTTCAGGAAAAATCTCCAGGTCCCAAAAATTCTTCAGTTTTCCAGCGCCTTTTGCGTATTTGAACCCTTTCCAGCAGTGACTGAATGATTTTGAGATCCGTCTTTTCACACTGAGGACAACTGAGGGACTCAAACACAACTATTAAAAAAGGTTCAAACATTCACTGATGCTCCAGAAGAAAACACGACGCATTAAGAGCCGGGGGGTGAAAACTTTTTGAATTTGAAGATCAAGATAAATTTTACTTAATTTGTCTTCCGGGAAATCCGAGTATCTTCTGTAGCTTCCGAAGGACAGTACTAAATGAAAAAATTAGATATTTAAACAAAATAAGACAAATTTGGACATCTTCATCTTGTTCAAAAGTTTTCACCCCCTGGTTCTTAATGCATCGTGTTTTCTTCTGGAGCATCAGTGAATGTTTGAACCTTGTTTAATAGTTGTGTTTGAGTCCCTCAATTGTCCTCAGTGTGAAAAGACGGATCTCAAAATCATTCAGTCACTGCTGGAAAGGGTTCAAATATGCAAAAGATGCTGGAAAACTGAAGAATCTGCAGGACCTGAAGGATTTTTCTGAAGAATGTTGGGCAGTTTAACTGTTCAGGACAAACAAGGGACTCATGAACAACCATCACAAAACATAAAAACAGTCGTGGATCATCAGGTAACCACACACAGTATTAAGAATCAAGGGTATGTAAATTTTTGAACTGGTCATTTTTATAAATTCAGCTATTTTTTGACTATATGTAAACATCTCTTATGCAAAATATCTTATTCAGGACAATACTAAGTAAAAAATACACATTTTGCATGATCCCTCTTATTTTGTTAAAATAATTAACATTTTGCAGATTCTGCAAGGGGTATGTAAACTTTTGAGCACAACTATATATATATATATATATATATAATTCAATGCATGTATATGTATATATATATACACACACATACACATTAAATTTTATATACATTTATATATATATATTTTAGGGCTGTTCAAAGATAATTGTGATTATCGTGTCCAAAATAAGAGTCTGTGTTTACATAATATGTGTGTTTGTTCATAATTATTATGTATATATAAATAAACACACATACATGTATATATTTAAGTAAAATATCTTATACTTATATATAATATAAATATATAAATATATATATATATTTTTATACATGCATATATTTCTTAAATATATACATGTATGTGTGTTTATTTATATATACATAATAATTATACACAGAACAAACACACATATTACGTAAACACAGACTCTTATTTTGGACACGATAATCACAATTATCGTTGAACAGCCCTAATATATATATATATATATAATTTAATATATATGCATTATATACAGTATATATATAGGCTACATAAATTAAATTAAATTATATATATATATATATATATACACACAGACACATACATAAACACATTACATGTTATATATAAGTATATAAGTTTAATTTTAAGTAATTTTGTTATGTGCTTTTCTCATGTTTATTAGCTTTTGGTTGTTAAAAATTATTATTATTTTCAGTTTTAGTTTTAATTTGATTTGATTTAATAATTTTAATACTTCAACTTAAACATTTCAGTTAGTTGCCAAAGCAATATATATATATACTTTTTTTAAAAAAACATCTTGTAGATTTATCATTTTTTTGTCACACCAATAAATAAATAAATAAATAAATAAATAAAATAAAAAGTTCTGTAAGTTCTGTTGGAACATTTTACTGATTGAATTCATCTGTCTTATTCCCAGCACCTCTCTCTCCGGGTCAAATGACTTTAGACAGTGTCAGTAATTTCATGAAGATGATGACTCACATTTACCCTTAAAACCCTTATTTTCCTTCATATCATTTTCTTCTTTTTTAACAGATTCTTTTCATCCAAAGTGACAAATATTATTTGAATTTCTGGAACATTCGTCCTGGAGCAAACAGAGCTTCTGAACAGCACAATGTTGTCATGTCCTTCATCTCCTGGATTATTACCACAGTGTATAGCGGTGAAGTCTAAATGCTAAGTTTGTTGCTCTCATTTTCAAGCCGATGGTATCAAACAGATGTTATATTACCCAAGAAGAGCTTGTTTTTGTCCCCTCTCACTTTCTCTGGATGTTTACTTGTTAAACCACATATCCATGAAGGGACTGTCTCTCTCAAACCACGGCTGCTTTTAGACTAGACAGGGAGTAGGTGGAAGCGGTCGGACAGTAAGTGCAAACAGAGTCTAACCACACGCTTATATTCGAGCGGCAGCCCAGAAGAATACAACATGGTTGCCAGTTCTATTTTAAACATACAAATTCATCTGACAAAGAACCCAACCTACAGACGTAAACAAGTCTCTGAAAATGAACATCATCCTTGTTTACTGGACTCATGATTGCCAGATTTTTAGTGCCATAGATAAAATAACAGCAATAATTGAACATATAGTTTGCATTCTGAGTTCAGTTTAGTAGACTTCAAACTTCTTCAGCACGTGAAAAACTGTAGCATTCTGTAGACAGACATCACACGTCCTTGAAAAGCTGACACTGAGAAACGCCTTCAGGAACGTCTCAAAGTGCAGCTGTGCTCTGATGGGAGTTGTGGGATCTCACACGGAAGGTGTGCATCTCCACACTTCAACAAAACAACAGATGTTTGTCATTGTCAACAGGCAAGGCGAAGTGCGTCAAAAGAAACTCAGCAGTGCTGAGAGGGAGAAAGACTACATCTATTACAGAAGAATATTTAATGAAGATCTGTATGTCATATTTGTACTTCACTTCAGTTAATAGATGATCAGTATCTCATGGGAATGAATAATAATATATGTTCAGAGATTTAAATCACCATGAAATCAAATTTGACAGTTTCTATTTTTATGGAATATTGCATTATTTATTATAATTTTTTCACATCATTTTTTTTAAAAATTCATGTTCCTCATAATCTAGAATCAGAATAACTTCTCCTCCCTCTTGCAGCATCTCTTCTCTTCTCTGATGACGAGGGCGGGGCAACCTGTCACTCACATGAGATCCACCAATAGCAAACCACAACCATCCAATCAATTCCCCACGGACAAAATCAAGCCCCGCCCTACATTTGTTCTTGTTTGAGAAGCAGTTTCACTCGGATATACGGCACAAGGCTGCGTCCGAAATCGCATACTCTTGAGTAGGTATTTGTTTTGAATATATAATAATTTCACGAATGCTAAAAAGTATGTTATATAGTATGAATGTGTGTAGCAGCTATGAATGTAATCTGGAGTTACTACATTCGCCATGTTGTCATTATTATCATGTGACCTACCAGCGTCAGTTGCGTCACTTTACTGCCATTCACAAATCGCCTCTTGGGATAGTAAAGCCCAAAGTATACTTCACTTTTTACGAGTCCGCGAGGGTCAGCGTACAGTGAATTTCATCATCAGAAGAGTACTGTATGCGCAGCGTCGGGTTTTTGTAACTATATGTGCATTATTATTTTTTTTTTTTGCAGTAATTAGTTTATCCACAAGGCAACCGTGCCCTGGGTGCGTCGATTCACAATGGTAGTCAAAGAAAAACGGCATAAACAGAACAGGAACGCATGCAAGCTACAGCGACAATGGAGGCCGACAGACGAGAGATTGTGTGAAGAGGTTAGAAAGTACCCTCATTTGTACAACTCTAGCATGAAAGAATACAGTGTTTACATGGGTTGTAACTCGTGACGAGAGATTGCTTAAAACTGCGCATGCGTTGTCAAATGAAGTGTACTTTGCAAGGTTGTGCGTTCGGGCTTTACTTTAATTGTTCAAATATTATATTATTTCATTAATAATAAAAAATAAAGTTTAGTCTGTTAATTCATAAGAAGGCACTTTAACAGAAGTTAATTTGTACTGCATATATGAATTATATAGGCTATATGAAAAGTTTTTAGTACTACATGAAATGATCAGATGAAAAACATAATATAATGTAACAGTATTTGTTGATTTATCATTGAAATGGTAAAGATCAAGTATATCAAATTGTGTTGTAGTCCAGCTCTCATCATCATCATCATTTCATCATTTGAATATGGTTTGGGACAGTCCCTCCTCAGCTCGTGTCTGCTGTGTTGAGCGCGCTTTCTCTCTCTCTCTCTCTCTCTCTCTTTCTTTCTCTCTTTCACTCAAACTCTCCACTCCACGCTGCCTCGTCTTCTCTCCGTACGTGAAGGTAAGGGCTCGATTTTACCACAGTACAACTCACTTCACATACACATCTGAGGTAAACTTTTATTGCTCGCATTACAGTTGTGATAGTTCTCGTTTGAAAACTGTATTTTCAAACACCGACAGTCAAAATTTGAACGATATTCTTTTAGTAACAATGACACCCGCGTTTTTTTTTTAAGCGCGTGGATTTACGTCAGCATCGTTGTGCGCGAGGCTAAAAGTTAAATTTACCGCCAATTTATTCGCGACGTGACTCTGGACATATTCTTACCGAAACATTAGTTACTATGAATATAAGTTCTATGAAATATTTGATTTAATAAATATCGTTTAATAATAATCTCTCGCCACGTGTTTTTTACATCCTGTATTGGCACATGCGGCATGACGTTACCAGTCATTCACTGACAAATTACAAATATTGTATTATTTGGGGTTATGTGAATATGTTCAGTGAAAGGTGAAATGTAAATTGGTTGGTGATGTCAAGTGAAATGATGCTTAAATTGTATCCGTGACAGTTTTATCATACAGCTTGAGCTTTGAATGAGTGCTAATTTTCTGTCTAACCCTAACCTTGAGGTCATCTATGAGCTAGTTCACTCTTAAAATTTGATAACATTCACTTTTATAGTAAATGCTTCTTGGGACTGTGTTTAGTCAGTTAAAGATAACTTGGGTTTTGATTTTGCCACATTTACGCACCAATAGGATGGGTTAGTTGTTGTTGTGAAATTTATGTTGATGTTTGGGTATGTTTACTATGATTAAAAGAAACAACCTGTTTTGACTCAGTTTTAATGACAGTCCTGGTTTCTGTGGTGTATAGTTTTCCGCATCGGTTGAGTTTCCTTCAAAGTGTCATGGTGCTGATGCATCACGCTTGTGGTTTGGACAGGAGATGTTCGTGCACTTCAGATGAGATTCATGTGAGCTGTATCATTGGACAGAGACAGTGAGCTCTCAGTTCCATAGCCGGCAAATGTTCTTAATGTAACTCATGTGGCGTGTGTGCAATGCTGTGCATGGCATGCAACTCTGGCCGCATGCTCGCATTATGTGATCAAAATCTAGGTTGGTTTCCTAAGTGGTAATGCAGCTGCATTAAAAAAGTCAGCACAACTTATTTGTCTGTGTTAAGACAGTAAGAATGCTTCTCTTCAAAGTCAACAAAATCAAAATTGGCCCAGTTTACTTTATTAATGCCCAGTCCTGTTTTTTTTTGTAAATGATTCTTTGTTATTCCGAATGAAAGCGGAAATGTTTGTCTTTGTAATCTTTCATCTGAATGCATTAACCCTTACATGGCGTTCCTTCTGACATCACAAAAACCGTTTCCAACCCGTCACCTCCAACCATCTGTTTTCTATGGAAGCCCATTTCCGCCACTAAATTAAAAAATAAAAGCAGTAATTGCAACTTTTTTATTTCAGAATTCTGACTTTTTTTCTCACAATTCTGACTTTTTTTCTCACAACTGTTAGCTATAAAGTCACAATTCTGAGATATAAAAAGTCAGAATTGCGAGGAAAAAAAGTCAGAATTGTGACTTTATATCATGCAATTGCGAGTTTATATCTCAGAATTGTGACTTTATAGCTCACAGTTGTGAGAAAAAAAAGTCAGAATTGTGAGAAAAAAAGTCGCAATTGTGTGATATAGTCACAATTCTGAGATATAAACTTGCAATTGTGAGAAAAAAGTCAGAATTGCGAGGAAAAAAAGTGACTTTATATCACGCAATTGTGAGTTTATATCTCAGAATTGTGACTTTATATCACGCAATTGCGACTTTTTTTCTCACAATTCTGACTTTTTTTCTCACAATTCTGACTTTTTTTCTCACAACTGTGAGCTATAAAGTCACAATTCTGAGATATAAACTCGCAATTGCGAGAAAAAAGTCAGAATTGCGAGAAAAAAGTCAGAATTGTGACTTTATATCACGCAATTGCGAGTTTATATCTCAGAATTGTGACTTTATATCATGCAATTGCGAGTTTATATCTCAGAATTGTGACTTTATATCATGCAATTGCGAGTTTATATCTCAGAATTGTGACTTTATAGCTCGCAATTGCGAGTTTATATCTCAGAATTGTGACTTTATAGCTCGCAGTTGTGAGAAAAAAAGTCAGAATTGTGAGGGGGAAAAAAAAGTCAGAATTCTGAGATAAAAAGTCGCAATTAATGTTTTTATTTTTTTATTTAGTGGCGGAAACGGGCTTCCATAGTTCTCACAATCCAACACTCTGAAAAAATGCTGGGTTAAAAACAACCCAAGTTGGGTTGAAAATGGACAAACCCAGCGATTGGGTTAAATGTTTGACCCAACCTGCTGGGTAGTTTTATTGAACCCAACTATTGTTTAAAAATTACTGTATTGCTTGCTTAAAATGAATCCAAAGTATGTTGGAAATTAACATTTTTTAATAAGTTTAATGAATAATAATTAAACAATAAACATTTATTAAATTGCTTAATAATAAATGTTTACGTTTTGATTATTATTGTTGCCTCTAGTAATTATGTGTCTGATTTTTAATTTCCAACCTATTTTGGGTTCGTTTTAAGCCAGACATATAGTCGTTTTTAAACAATAGTTGAGTTAAATAAAACTGCCGTTGGGCAAACATTTAACCCAATCATTTTGTCCATTTTCAACCCAACTTGGGTTGTTTTGACCCAGCATTTTTTAACGTGAATAAAGTCCTGTACTTTTAGGGTACGTTTACATGACAACGATGTACTAAAGATGGAAAAGTTTTTCCTTCGCTTTTTTCTCGTACAAACAAAACATTCACACGGATCAGCGAAAATGACTAAAAATGCTGTATTATGCTGCAAGGCCAGTAGATGGCGATGTCACTTTGTAAAGAAACACTATGCCGCCTATAGACTGAACATGTAATGCAAATGACATCACCGTTTTCACAAATTCGATAACGGTATCACAAACATGCACTTAGAAACCCGTTTTCCAAAGCTTGAGTCTTTTAGGCCCTCAAAACACCATTGTCGTGTAAATGAATGGCCAAAACACGTAAAAAGTTTTACATTTTTTTTTTAGTTGAAAATGGCCCCTTAGTCTGATTGAATATCCTGTCTAACTCAGAAATGCATCACATTAAAGGGATGGTAATTCTGTCATCATTTACTCACCCTCAAGTTATTCCAAACCTGTATGAGTTTCTTTGTTCTGTTGAACACAAAAGAAGATATTTTGAAGAGTGTTGGTAACCAGACAGTTGACTTCCACAGTAGGAAAAAAAATACAATGGAAGTCAATGGCTACCATCAACTGTCTGGTTACCAACATTCAACAGAAGAAAGAAACTCATACAGGTTTGGAACAACTTGAGAGTGAGTAAATGATGACAGAATTTTCATTTTTGGGTTAACTATCCCTTTAAGTAAATAAAATGGGTTATGAATGTTGTTTAGTGTAGTTTAAAGCAAACTAGAGCTGTGGTTTAATAGAGTTTTACTTTTGCAGGAAATGTGGCACAAATAAGCCAACATACTGCAGTGTATATTTCAGTCCCACTTCTTCATTTGTAACATGGCATAAAGTCAAACTCAAGCCTTTCTTGCTTTCATAATCATTTCCTTAAGGATTAAAATAGATTGCAAATTAAATGGTCTTATGCTCCAGCCAAAAGTGAGTGTCTTACTCTTGAATGTTATCCAGAAGAGAAAGAAGGCCTGCCGTCCAGCTTTGAAATGAGTCAGGGAAAATAAATGTAATCGTGGTCTGCTGTTTTTCTATGACAACACTGAATCCATGGGTTTCTCTGTGAGAGGAATTGGGCATTGTTTGGCACAGGTGGTGTGGCTGGCATGTTTTACATAGAGGCTTTGATTGAGATTATACGTATTTATGGTGCTCATAGTAACTATTGTGAAATTTAGCCAGGTCTTGGTTTGGGAACTGGGAACCATTTCTTATTCTAAACTTATTCCATTATAGTATAGAAGCTGATTTCATGACCTTTAGTTCCATTAGTTTTAAATGCAGTTCCATTAGAGGAATGATTGACCAAAACCTTTCACTGCTTCCTTAAAAGTACTAAAAAAAATAGTGATGATGGATCATTACGTGGAATTGGAATCTGCAACCATTTCTTAAAATGGCTTTGAATGAGATTATGCAAGTTTGATGGTGCTCTTAGTCATAGTAAAGAGTGTGAAATTTAGCCGTGTTTGGGAATTGGGAACTATGTCTTATGCTATACTTATTTTGTTAAAGTAAAGAATGACTAGAATCACATAACCTGTTTTAATGACGTTTAGTTCCAATAAAAGGTTAGTTCACCCAAAAATTAAAATTCGGTCTTTAAAGGATTAGTTCACTTCAGAATTAAAATTTCCTGATAATTTACTCACCCCCATGTCATCCAAGATGTTCATGTCTTTCTTTCTTCAGTGGAAAAGAAATTAAGGTTTTTGAGAATTTTTCTCCATATAGTGGACTTCACTGGGGTTCAACGGGTTGAAGGTCCAAATGTCAGATTCAGTGCAGCTTCAAAGAGGTCTACACGATCCCAGACGACCATTTTCTAAAAAAAAAATAAAATTTTAATATTTTTTAACCGCAAATGCTCGTCTTGCACTGCTCTGAAATGCGCCACGCTTTACATAATTACGTTGGAAAGGTCACGCGTGACGTAGGCGGAAGTACCGATCCAGTGTTTACAAAACGAACGTGCAAAGACTAAGTCAAACGCCCTTTACAAAAAAAGGTAAAACAACGATGTCGGACGGTTTTGAAGTTGGAGGAGAAAATGAGATTTTTCGCCCTACCGCGGTACTTCCACCTACTTCACGCGTGACCTTTCCAACGTGATTATGTAATGTGTGGAGCATCACAGAGCAGTGCAAGACGAGCATTTGTGCTTAAAAAGTATATAATTTTTATTTTTTTTAGAAAATGGCCGATGGTTTCTCTAGATAAGACCCTTATTCCTCGTCTGGGATCGTGTAGAGCTCTTTGAAGCTGCACTGAAACTGACATTTGGACCTTCAACCCGTTGAACCCCAGTGAAGTCCACTATATGGAGAAAAATCCTGGATCCTTAATTTCTTTTTGACTGAAGAAAGAAAGACATGAACATCTTGGATGACATGGGGGCGAGTAAATTATCAGGAAATTTTAATTCTGAACTAATCATTAATGATGAACTATCCCTTTAAAAGTTTCCGAATGTTCGCAGTTCATTTAGAGAAATGATTCACCCAAACTTTTCATTGCTTCCTTAAAAGTGCTGCAAGAATTGTTAAGAAAAAGGATCATTAAGCGGAATTGGAATCTGCAACAGAATGATTAAATTCTTATGATTTCCATCCATATTCATGTCGTCTTGTTCTTGTGTTGCTGGGATAGACGGCTAGAATTGGTTCACAGGGCCTCTCGAACACAAATCTGTTCTGAGCTTGTTCTTGGATGCACTGCTGATGTTCTCCGGTTACAGACCCTCTCCCGAGCTCCGCTGAATGCTCAACACCCCAACAGACAAGCTATTTCTGGACCCTGCAGTTTTGTTGTGAAATATTGAGCCTATAAGGGGGACCTTTTTAGAAGCACAGTCCCTGGAAGCAGAGGACTGTCTGGGAAACCGGCCAAAGGTGTTTTTCAGAACGGGAGGTGAACCAAGTGATTGTAGGCTGCTGGGATTAATTTGTGGAGTGTGGCGGTGACTGTGCACATTGGCTCGGGTACAAAGAAGATTTGGATGACCTCTTTTGGTTCTGGCCCATGAGCTGATCTGGGAGTGATTGTACATTGTAAATTCAGAGATGTTATTGACAAAGACTTGGAAAAATGGATATTCCAGCAAGGGTTTACAGGCTTTTAATAAATAAAGATGAATGTGTTTGTGTTTCTTGAGCAGCAAATCATCATATTAGAATGATTTCTGAAGGATCATGTGACACTGAAGACTGGAGTAATGATGCTGAAAATTCAGCTTTGATCACAGGAATAAATTACAGTTTAATACATATTAAGATTGTAATAATATTTCACTGTTTTTACTGTATTTTTGATCAGATATTTTCTGAATGGTAGTGTGCACCACATAAATAATATGTACAATAATTTTTAATATATGCAAGCTTGCAAAACACTTAATGGCATTTTTCTCTCTCATGCCTGCCGACCCGAGGGCAGATAAGTCCGGTCAAGGTGGAAATGCTTCATTTGGTTTCAGCCGTTATCAACTAAATATGACATATTGCTTCAACTATTGAATGAACTCCCGTTTAACTTTGAAGTAAAATATAGAGTTTCTACAGCCGAATGTCATGTGTCTTTACAGAGGTCATCGTGACCTGGTTTAATTGGTGAGATTATTATTATGGTTTTCTCATGAAAGAATAAAGCGGATATATTGATAGGAGAAGATCATGTTCTATGTTTTAGCCTATAGTGACAGCACTTAGGACATGTGATCACAGGACTTAGGTCAGTCAGATTCCCTCAACGTGACTGAGATTTCCAGTGGTTGTAACACAATTTGGTCAAATCAGATCAGTTGTGTCAGGTGGCTGATTTAAAGGTTGGGGTCAAGACATTTCATCCTACACATCAGATTGTCCTATCAGGGCTTACTGCGCACGCGCACATCAATATTGCATCTTTTTAAAAAATATTTTACAAATATTTGCATTGTTTTAAGGGTAGGGGTAGGTAAGCTTTCGATTAAATTTCATATTTGAAGTCACCAATGAAATCTGACAACAACTGCCTCATAAATTTTGTTTCTAAACGCTCGAATCATGACAAAAAACGGCATTTTTTAGGCTGGATCAAACTAATGCGCATGCGCAGTCCTAAGTGCGCGTCTCTTTTGTCTCATTTCAGAGGCGCGCGTCTGACTGTTTCTACAGGAACCGGAGCTTCTAACGGCCGCTGCAGTGACGCGATGACTTTACCAATCGGCGATTGGCTCTTATTTAGAAGGCGGGACTTATTCCGCCATATTGCGCGTTGCACTTTCTCCCATTCAAAACAATATGAGTGACGCGTCTTGTGTTATTCTATAGTCTTTGCCGAAATTTTAAAAATGTGACTCTTTGTGCGCTGTTGAGCGGATTCGTAAACACCTCCGATTGGCCATTGTGTTGACACGTTCATCGGATATGTCTGTGATTGGCTACAATGATCAACGCAAAGGGAGCGTTTGAAAGCACACGGAAGTGTTTGAATTTGAAAGCGAAAGCGTTTGAAAGCAGGCGTCTATCAGTGGACTGGTCCGTGATAGATGCCTGCTTTCAAACGCTCCCGTGTGTATCCGTGTAAGCGCTCTGTGAAGAGCGTCATTGTTGATGACTATTTAACGTTTTTGAAGCGGTGATCATTGTAGCCAATCACAGACATATCTAATGAGCGCGTCAACACAGCGGCCAATCGGAGGTGTTTACGAATCCGCTCAAAAGCGCTCAAAGAGTCACGTTTTTAAAATTTCGGTACCGAAGTCGGTACTTTTGAAAACTATACAAAAGACATTAAAACAACATAAAAATGACTGATAATATGGCAAACAATGTTTTACAGCCAATAAATCTCTTAACTAAGAGGTCTGTTTTTGTGTATCCAGACAGTTGTTTGAATGAAGAGTGTGTACAGAGAGTTGAGTGTGTTTCCAAGCTCATTGTTGTCAGTATGGCGTCCAAATGACGGTTCTATCTGTTTATGCACCAGACACAGTCTGACATTATCATCTTAGTTTATCCAAGACATCTTACAGTGCTTTGTTTCAGGGATGTTCCCTCTGAATCACCTCATTTAAGACCAACAGAATCCATTTCCAAGCCTTAAATGTAAAATGCACACTATACATATGCAGTACATTAAAAAATTGAATTTACAGCAGGTATCAATAACAATAGAAAACCCAGGATTAGACGCACAGAAGATGTCTGTCCTGGAGTTCATTGTTTCACAATCACTGCGTGTGTTTATTCTCCAAGGACTGCAGAATTAATCAATATTTCGCCATTTCTTGAGTGCGGAGGATTTTGTGATTCATTCCTTAAGGGCTGGAGATTTTTTTGGAATCCAGACAAGCTGTCGCTTGAGCTCAGGAAATTAATTTTTTGTTATTTTACGAACTCTATACCCAAGGCTTAATATGTTAAATATTCAAAACATTGGTTCAGAGATCTAGGCTAATTGCAAGCACATGTAAAAATGACACTGGAGTGAAAATATTAACATTTGTTTAGATATTTTAATATGTTTTGTGTTGGTGCTGCCAAAACATCCATTGGGAGAATCACATTTTTCAACGAAATGCAATAATGTTGGATGTTTACACAGTAAATCACAGTAGATCTGCTTGGTTACAAAGACTCTTCTCAAGCTTTCACTAAGATTAGTCTATTGGGTTTGAATGAAATGATAGATGATCTGTGGTGTTGTGGTTCAGCTTTGTTAAAGATTGTTTCCATGTGATTGTAATTTCAGATTTGATGCCAGATTGTGAAAGCGAACAGTGACAGATCAATCAGACACAATGACTGCCGTGAACGCTCCGCAAGACAGGTAAATGTGTGAGCGTGACCTCCTCACAGGGTGAAAAATGCTCAATAGTAAAACTTCACATGGATAAAATGCCATGTCTTCCAGGTACAAAGCTGTATGGATCATATTCTTCATTCTGGGCTTGGGAACTCTCCTGCCATGGAATTTCTTCATGACTGCTACCATGGTAAACAACGTTATTAGATGAAACGCACATTTGGCAATGTAAAATTCAGATGTTTAATGTAACTTAACTATAGAGGACCACTCAACATCTCTGACTTCTTGTTCTGCAGTATTTCACCCAACGTCTGAAGGACCCACAAATCAACGGAGAACACAATCAAACAGCCAATGGGACGGTGGTGATAGAGGGCGACAGTCGTAGCTTCCTGGAGTCAAAGTTCAGCAATGTGATGACGCTGTGTGCCATGGTGCCGCTGCTCATTTTCACCTGCCTCAACTCCTTCATCCATCAGAGGTGAGACAATGAATTAAATTACATGTAAGAGGGATTTACAAACGTACGTAGATTAGAGCTGCCACCAATTTAACTTAAAAGATTAGATATGTAAAATGGCTTCAGTGAACAATTAAATTTATCTAACTGGACATTGAAACTCTCTCCTGTGGGATTAGTTCATTTCAGAATTAAAATTTCCTGATCATTTACTCACCCCCATGTCATCCAAGATGTCCATGTCTTTCGAAAAGAAATTGAGGAAAACATTCCAGGATTTTTCTCCATATAGTGGACTTCACTGGGGTTCAACGGGTTGAAGGTCCAAATGTCAGTTTCAGTGCAGCTTCAAAGAGCTCTACACGATCCCAGACGAGGAATAAGAGTCTTATCTAGAGAAACCATCGGCCATTTTCTAAAAAAAAAAAAAAATAATATACTTTTTAAGCACAAATGCTCGTCTTGCACTGCTCTGCGATGCGCCACGCATTGCGTAATCACGTTGGAAAGGTGACGCGTGACGTAGGCGGTGAAAAGTGCCGCGGTAGGGTGAAAAACATCTCATTTTCTCCTCAAACTCCTTACTATTTTGTAAAGGACGTTTGACTTAGTCTTTGCACGTTCGCTTTGCAAACACTGGATCGGTACTTCCGCCTACGTCACGCGTGACCTTTCCAACGTGATTACGCAATGCGTGACGCATCACAGAGCAGTGCAAGATGAGCATTTGTGGTTAAATAGTATATAATTATTTTTTTTATAAAATGGCCGATGGTTTCTCTAGATAAGACCCTTATTCCTCGTCTGGGATCGTGTAGAGCTCTTTGAAGCTGCACTGAAACTGACATTTGGACCTTCAACCCATTGAACCCCAGTGAAGTCCACTATATGGAGAAAAATCCTGGAATGTTTTCCTCTAAAACCGTCATTTCTTTTCGACTGAAGAAAGAAAGACATGAACATCTTGGATGACATGGGGGTGAGTAAATCATCAGGATATTTTAATTTTGAAGTGAACTATGAATTTCTTTTTAAATCTACAATTTAAGGATGAGTTGGACTAAATAATGAAGAACCTCCCTCATGACTTATGAGTGTCATTAACGCACTCCCATGCTCCTCTTGTTTCATAGTTTTGTTCACTTGACAGTTATTCAACAGTGTGGAAAATTAGCTGTAATAAAGAATGATGAGAGTACTTTGAGATTACCAGGAATCTTCCTAATAGCCGCTCACAAAACGGTACACCAGGAGAGTTGATCTTGTGTTATTTTCTTCTGCTCGTTTCTCCCAGGATTCCTCAGAAGTGGAGGATCTCAGGCAGTCTGTCTGTCATTCTCGTGGTGTTTCTCATCACAGCGGTGCTGGTGAAGGTGGAGATGGAACCCCTGCCTTTCTTTGCATTCACTATGATCAAAATCATCTGCATCAACTGTGAGTATCATCATCATCATCATCACCTCTTTGACCTCAGTGCAGTGGTCTTCTTCTCTGTAGTCATTCTCTCCTCTGGGTCAGGTCACATGGTTTGCTTTCATAATGAGTAAAAGATGGCTTGAGTTCACACACATGCTTTGATGCTGATATTAATACATTATATGTTTTGAAAATCAAGCTGGGGAAGATCCTACTTGAAAGAGCCGATCTGACGGGAGTGAACTCTCAGAAATGTTTCATGATGTTCTGTGTTGTCACGACCTTTACGACTTTCCATGTGCGTTTATCTCAAATCTTAACCATCGTTTTTTTTCTTCTCCATCTCTTTTTGCAGCATTCGGGGCAATTCTGCAAGGAAGTTTGTTTGGTTTGGGTGGAATGCTCCCAGCGTCCTACACCACGCCCATCATGAGCGGCCAAGGGCTGGCGGGAGCGTTTGCGGCCTTCTCCATGATCTGTGCTCTCGCCTGTATGTGTTCCTCCTCCATCGCTCTAGAACCTTCAACTCTGCGCTTCCAGGTTTTGACCCTAAATCTTGTGTTTTCCAGCGGGCTCTGAGTTACAGGATAGCGCTTTCGGCTACTTCATCACAGCCTGTGTCGTTATTCTCCTGGCCATCGTTTCTTACCTCGCCCTGCCCAAATTGGTATGGTGTAAATCCCTGAATCTTGACATTCACATCTGTGTTTCATTTCCACTAATCAATGCAGAGAATTATGTTTCAACGTTTACATGTTGAAGACTGAAACTATTTGTTCTGCAGGAGTTTTTCCAGTATTACTCTGAGAGCAATGGCTCGCGGTCCATCGCAGATGAGGAAAACAAGATGGATTTGCTGAAACCAGGTAACGTTCAGCATTCCATATATTTGTCAAAATGTTCTCTAAACATCTGATGTCATCAGTGATGCCCCGTCAAACACTCATGAACAAATATATGAGACCACCGAGAGTCCTGTTGTAGAGATCAAATCAACAATTAACTGAATTAATATTCAGACCACATACGGACATCTCTGGTCAAGATTGTGAGAATTTATTTTTGCCTCAGAATATGCATACTTTAATTTTTTATTTTTTATTTTATAGCATTTTGTTTTATTTAATTTTATAGTATTTTGTTTTATTTTGACTGTATCCTTAAATATTGACACTGAGTTTAACATTCTTTTATTTTGTTTTGTTTTATTTTATAGCATTTTGTTTTTATTTAATTTGATATCATTTTGTTTTATTTTATTGTATAGTATTTTTTTATTGTATTTTTTTATTGTATAGTATTGTTTTGTTTTATTGTATAGCATTTTGTTTTATTTTTTATTTTATTTAATTTTATAGTATTTTGTTTTATTTTATAGCATTTTGTTTTATTTTTTTTATTTTAATTTTATAGCATTTTGTTATTTAATTTTATAGCATTTTATAGCATTTTGTTTTATTGTATAGTATTTTTTGTTTTATTTTATAGCAATTTATTTTATTGTATAGTATTTTGTTTTGTTTTATTTTATAGCATTTTGTTTTATTTTTTATTTTATTGTATATCATTTTGTTTTATTTAATTTTATAGCATTTTGTTTTTATTGTATAGCATTTTGTTTTATTATATTTTATAGCATTTTGTTTTGTTTTGTTTTATTGTATAGTATTTTGTTTTATTTTTTATTTTATAGCATTTTGTTTTTATTGTATAGTATTTTTATTTATTTTATTTTATAGCATTTTGTTTTATTTATTTTATTGTATATCATTTTGTTTTATTTAATTTTATAGCATTTTGTTTTTATTGTATAGCATTTTGTTTTATTTATTTTATTTTATAGCATTTTGTTTTATTTAATTTTATAGCGTTTTGTTTTATTTTATTTTTTAGAATTGTTTTTATTTTATAGCATTTTGTTTATTTTATAGCATTTTGTTTTATTTAATTTTATAGTGTTTTTTTTTTTTTGTATAGCATTTTGTTTTATTTTATTTTTTAGAATTGTTTTTATTTTATAGCTTTTTTTTTTTTTTTTTTTTAATTTTATTTTATAGCATTTTGTTTTATTTTATTTTATAGGATTTTGTTTTGTTTTGACTGTATCCTTAAATATTTTGACTCTGGGACACTAACAAGTGCCCTTAAAAACCTGTCTTAAATGCTTTAACACTAGCCCCAGGGTGGCTGAATGTGTCCTAATGTGTTTTTTCATGACATTTCAGAACTTATTTGCTGCTAAATGACAAATACAGCTTTATGACTTTATGACTGTGTCTGACTCATATCACCCGTGATATTTCCCTGCAAAGAGAAATCGATTGTGTATTTTTGTTCTTGCAGAAGGTCAAGCAGAGAAGAGGCCGGTCCTCAGTCTGACCGATGAAGAGGCCAGACCCGTTGTGTCAGTGTTCGGCATCTTTAAACAGGTATGAACTTCAGCCACCTCAACCCAACCACACCAGCTGGAGCAGAACTGGCACATTAGTGATGAATAATAAAGCACTCGAGAGCAGGAAGTCTCCGTTTATAATAACACTTGAATGTCTCGTCTCCTGACTTAGATCTGGGTGATGGCTCTGTCCGTATGCTTTGTTTTCGCCGTCACCATTGGCACCTTCCCAGCCGTCACTGTTGACGTCAAGTCCACTATTGCTGAGGGGGGTCCATGGGGTGAGTGAGTGTGTGTGTGTGTGTGTGTGTGAGAGATGTTTTACTGCATTGAAGTTCTCTACAGAAATGTCACAGCTGTCTCTTTTCACAGAAACGTATTTCATCCCGGTGTCCTGCTTCCTCCTGTTCAACATGATGGACTGGGCCGGGAGGAGCCTGACGGCTGTCTGTATGTGGGTACGTATGTGTGTGTGTTCGTCAGGACCCCTCAGACATGTGCTCCGAATGCTTCATTAGGACTAGAACCAAACAGAGCATCTGCTTTCTGTATTTGACCGTCCCCTGGGATTTTCATGGAATTCCTATAAAAATGTTCAGAGCGGGAAAAACATTTGACTGGAAAATCCTACATCACGTCAAACGAATAGTTCAGCCAGAATTAAAACTGCCGTTCCAAACCCATGTGACTTTCCTTCTTGGACAAAAAAATAAATAATAAAAAATACCATCAAATGATCATAAAGTTGTCCAGAAGTGGTCTTCTGAGGTCATGTGATAGCTTTGTGTGTGGAACAGTTTCAGTCTGTAAATATAGTGTTTGAGTTTTAGTTCCTGACACTAAACTACAGTATGAATTAGAATACAGTGCTCAGGTCACATGACTACTGTTATGATACTGTTATGGTTGGTTAAATAACTGTTTGATAAATAAGTAGATATAAAGGATTGATTTATTTATTTATTATACAAATATAGTAGATCGTTCCATCCGTCCATCTACTCATCCACCCATCTACCTATCAATCCATCCATCCATCCATCCATCTATCTACCCATCCATCAATCAATCCATCCATCCATCTACCCATCCATCCATCCATCCATCCATCCATCCATCACCATCCATCCATCAATCAATCAATCAATCCATCCATCCATCCATCCATCCATCCATCCATCTATCCATCCATCCATCCATCCATCAATCCATCAATCCAATCAATCCATCCATCCATCTACCCATCAATCAATCAATCCATCCATCAATCATCCATCTACCATCAATCAATCCATCAATCCATCCATCATCCATCAATCCATCCATCCATCTACCCACCCATCCATCAATCCATCCATCCCTCCACCCATCTACCCATCCATTCATCCATCCCTCCACCCATCTACCCATCCATCCATCTACTCATCCACCCATCCATCTATCCATCCATCCACCTATCTACTCATCCATCCATCCATCCATCCATCTACTCATCCACCCACCCATCCATCCACCCATCAATCCATCATCCATCTACTCATCCACCCAACCATCTACCCATCCATCCCTTCATACATCCATCCATCCGCCCATCCATCCATCCATCCATCCATCCATCATCTACTCATCCACTTATCCACCATCCATCTACCTATCATCCATTCATCCCTCCATCCATCCATCCATCCATCCATCTACTCATTCACTTATCCACCCATCCATCTACCTATCATCCATTCATCCCTCCATCCATCTGCCCATCCATCCATCCACCCACCCATCCATCTATCCATCCATCCATCCATCCATCCGCCCATCCACCTATCCATCCATCCATCCATTTATCCATCATCCATCCATCCATCTGCCCATCCATCCATCCATCTACCTATCCATCCATCCATCTACTCATCCACCCATCCATCTACCTATCATCCATCCATCCATCCATCCATGCATCCATTCGCCCATCCATCCATGCATCCATCCACCCATCCTCTATCCATCATCCATCCATCAACCCATCCATCCATTTATCCACCATCCATCCATCCGTCCATCTGTCCATCCATCCATGAATGTTATCAATGCTTTATCACAATAGAAATATAGTAGGTATTCAGGCTTTTATTTATTTATTGATCTATCATAGTACATATCAAGGCTTTTATGCATTTCTTTATACATTTTTTTTTATAAGACAAATATTGTTACACAATAATAAGGTTGTTAGTGCCTTTTGTGATGCTACTAAATCAACTCTCAAGGTGATGATACACGGGGCAACTTTTTGAGCGATGTTGCTTTGGCACTTTACCATTGAGAATGGGCAACAAATTATGATCTCAAGTATCCAGATAGAAATTTGTTGCTCATTCTCAAAGGGAAAGTGCTCAAGCAACATTGTTCAGAAAGTTGCCCCATGTATCATCATCTTGAGACTATGAGTAAGTCAAGTTTAACTGTGTGTTCATGTATTTGGTGCCTGGGAAGGTCAGTGTGAGAGTTTCCTCATCCTGTTTGTACAGTCTAGAGTCGATCTGCTTTCAGTATATGGTGACTTCATTTCCTCTCACTAATTTAAAATGCAACTCAAAACAGAAAATATTTACATGGAATTCAGCCTGTTACTTCCGCCATAAAACGTCAAACTCATTGTGGAAAACTGACTAAGTTATTAAGGAAAACCTCAGTGGAGCAGATGGGAATCATTCTGGAAATCCTTATCAGTTTTCCTGGCATTTACCAACATGCCCACCGGAGGCCCGTCCCGTGTGCAGTCAGCTGATGTGCTTGAGGATACTTATAGATTGAGTCCATTAAACCGTCCATCTGAATGAGAGATTTAAACAAGTGTGCATTGTTAGGGAAGAGCTGAGCATCATGGGAGAAACTTGGCTGCTGTACATCAGTCAGTACTGAGGTGTATGGAGACGGTGGATGAGTTCAAATGTCATGTCCAGCCAATCGCTGTATTTAGATTTAGTACTGTCATGGGTTTTGAGTATTTTAGGGGCGAAACCACGTTCACATGATCACAGAATGTGTTCAAGATGCTGAAGGGCTGATCTACACTCTTTCTCACGCACTGATTGGCTGTTTCAGTAAATGGATTGCAGTGGTTGACCAGCATGGGTTTATAATGGCCGATTCTGTCCTGATAGTTTATTTATATATGATAATGACAGATAACTGTTATGATGTAATATAAAATTATGATTTAATGCAGATGTGACATTATGATACAAAATTGCTGATTGCTGGAACTTTTACTACTTTTATTTAATATTCATTATTATATATGAATAATATTTATTTGTCAGTGTTAGATTAGTGTTATTTATATACTATCGAAGTATTTATTAATATTTTGATTTAGCTTGTATTTTCATTTTATGTTTTAACTTGTTTAATTTTGTGCTTTTGTCATTTTTATTAGTTTTTGTTTTGTTGTTTTTAATATTTCTATTTATTTCAGTTGTAGTTTTAGTAATTATTTAGTACTTAAACATATTTTATTTCAGTAAGTTGCCAAGGCAGCATTCCTAATTTCTAAATTTTAAGTTTAAGTTTTTTTTTATCTAATATTTATCTTTTATTTTGTGAACGAAAACAGTTTTTAATAATTTTTGTTAACAACACTGATTCTTTTCCTTTTCAAATTTGAAAAAAATCCATCCATCCATCCATCCACCCATTCATCCTTTCATCCATCCATACACCCATTCATTCATCCATCCACCCATCCACCCACCCATTCATCTATTCACTCATCCATCCATCCATCCATCAATCATCCATCCATACACCCACCCATCCATCCATCCATCCATCCATCCATCTGTTCATCCATCCACCCACCCATTCATCCGTTCATCCATCCATCCATCATCCATCCATCCACCCACCCATCCACCCACCCATTCATCCGTTCATCCATCCACCCACACATTCATCCGTTCATCCATCCATCATCCACCTATTCATCCGTCATCCACCTATTCATCCACCCGTCCATCCATCCATCCACCCGTCCATCCATCCACCCGTCCATCCATCCATCCGTCCACCCACCCGTCCATCCGTCCAACTGTCCATCCATCCACCCACCCATTCATCTGTTCATCCACCCACCCATCCATCCATCCATCCACCCATTCATCCATCCATCCATCCATCCATCCATCCACCCACCCATTCATCTGTTCATTCATCCATCCGTTCATCCATCCACCCACCAATCCATCCGTTCATCCATCCACCCACCCATTCATCCGTCCATCCATCCATCCATCCATCCATTCATCCGTTCATCCATCCACCCACCCATTCATCCGTTCATTCATCCGTTCATCCATCCATCCACCCACCCATTCATCCGTTCATTCGTCCGTCCATCCATTCATCCATCCATCCATCCATCCATCATCCACCTATTCATCCGTCCATCCATCCATCCATTCTTCTATCCATTCTTCTATCATCCACCCATCCATCCATCCACCCGTCCATCCGTTCATCCATCCATCCATCCATCCATCCATCAAATTTGGAAAAAAAAAAATTTGCACTTTATCTATTTGCAAAACTATTGATCAGATTTGAAATTGACAAGAAAGAGCTTTTGGTTAATCAATAGTATAATATGACCATTACATCAATCTCTCACTGATAGTGTCGACGGTGTGGATTTCTCTCCAGATTTGGGTGATGATGATGATGATGATGATGATGGGTTAATGAATGTCTGCAGACACATGTGTGATCAGTTAAGTCTAACATCTGCTCTCTCTCTCTGTTCAGCCCGGTAAAGACAGCATCTGGCTGCCCATCCTGGTCATCGCACGCGTGGTGTTCATTCCTCTCTTCATCCTCTGCAACGTTCAGCCCAGACAGTACCTGCCTGTGCTGTTCTCTCACGACGTCTGGTACATCATCTTCATGATCCTCTTCTCCTTCAGCAACGGATACCTGGCCAGTCTCTGCATGTGCTTCGGACCAAAGTACGTACAAAACAACATCATCAGTGTGCTTGAGAAATAGAATAGAAAAATAATCCAGTATTATGTATTAAATTGCAAATTTAACTTATATACTACATTCACCATGTTGTCATTATCATGTGATCTATCAGCGTCAGTTGTGTCGCTTCACTGCCATTCACAAATCCTCTCCTGTGGCCTCATGGGATAGTAAAGTGTCCATCAAATGCTTCGTAGTAGGTCATCCGGGTACTTTTTCCCTGAATACTGTGAATTTGGACATACTTATTTTGTCACATACTGTTTTTCGCCTACTATATAGTTGCTGTTCCCTCAAATAGTGCCCTATTTAGGGGTATAGGGGGCAATTTCAGACGCAGCCACAGTAATTCGGTGTCTAAATGATTATAGCACACCTGTGTTGTATTCAGTTCATTATTGTGTGTATTTAAGACCTTCAGTTTGTGTGATACACACCGTTACGTTGCTCTTCTTCCGTTTGGATTGTGCACTTTTGTTTTTGTTAAATAAACTTCACGCTGTGTTTAAGATCCTCTACGCCTCATCATCATCATCATTATGTACACACTGAACATTGTCCTGATGACAGTTTAGTCAAAGTTCTTCATGTCCTCTAACATTTTGTGTTTGTCCCACAGAAAAGTGTCACAACACGAAGCGGAAACTGCAGGAGCCATCATGGCGTTCTTCCTCTCTCTTGGCTTGGCTTTGGGAGCCGCGTTATCCTTCGGTTTCCGGGCCATGATCTAGAACCGTGGCCTGGTTCTTAGTATGATGAAGAGGAACTTTAATCCTGGTTGTACACAGAACCAGAGAGTATTTTCACACTGCACATTTATTCGTTTTCCCCTCTTGTGCCTCATGAAGAACTGCATACGGCATCTGGAACAGACACACAAGGATTAAAAGAACAACATTATGATGTCACGAGCCAAAAATGAGCCAAAATCTGTCTGCAATTTTGTGTACTTATATATTGTGCCAAATCAGTATTTAGCAATAGTGTACGGTTCGGGTTAACCCCTTTCCGTTTGAGCTTTTTAAAATGTTTTTGTAGGTATTAACAGTTTTAATTGTCGTGTTTTAGATATTTTTAGTGATGGCAGAAACTTGCAGCTATTAGGGCAGTAGTTCACTGCAAAAAATGATTTTCTTACTTAGTATTTTTGCCTTGTTTTGCATTACAAATATCTAAAAAATCTTAGATCAAGATGAATTTGAGAAAGCTTCTAATAAATTCATCAAAATTAAGTTTATGCTTTAAAACACTAAAAATATCTGTCACTGGGGTCAGAAATAATCTGGTTTTCACTTTGAATTAAGTTAATTTTTCTGATCCCATTGGCAGATATATTTTTCTAGTTTTGTCCGTGAGTTAATTTTGATAGATTTTTTTTTTTTTTTTTTTTCAGAAAGGCAAAACACTGAGTAAGATAACCAGATTTTGCAGTAGTTCTAGATAATCGTACTGTATCACACTATTAAAGGGCCCCAATTTGAGTTTATAGTGGCATTTTTAATGTTACAATCGTTCAGATGTCTGCGGTTTATTTTGTCAGCTGCATGTATTTGAAGAGTGAAGGCCCAAAAATTGTTACTTTTGTCATTATTATTTATACCTTTGTTTTTTAACAGCTTTTTGTATTATGTATTTTTAAAACCTGTGTAATGACACGTTTTAACACAAAATTTATAACTTGCTTTGGTGCCTTTTGAGTGAGATGTTTTTCAAAAAATAGGCCAAATGGAAATGTTTGGGCGGGCGGGTGGGTGGGTCTGTGAGTGGACGGGTGTAGAAATAAACACATTTCTGTTTGTAATTGAGTGATGATGTGTGTTTGTACGTGAGCTGCAGAAGCACAACTGCTCGTCTGTCACTCAAAGGTCTCATAATGGAGGGTTTCAGCAGAAAAGGTTCGTAATTACAGGAAGTTTACTTGATTATTGCCGTCATTCCTGTGGCAAACCAAGAAGCCTTTTAATTAATGCTTGACGCAACTTTTAAATGTTACATCCACCAATTGGTGAAGAATTGGAAACTATTTATGAAGGCTGATATTATTATAATTTTTTTATTACACATTATATTCTGAAAGCACTGCAAAAAATGTTCTTCCTCAGTACTTTTGTTTTCCAGTACACACATCTTATACACACATCATATATATATATATATATGAATTTATATGTGTATGTATTATGTATGCGTGTATATATATATTTTTTTCAGAAAACAATACTTAATATCTTGTCATTTTGCTTCTCCTGGAAATGTATTTTGATTTAGACCTAATGTTTAGACATTTCTTCTGGAAAACAAGACAAAAATACTGAGGAAAAAGAACATCAGCTTTTGCTGATTAATTTTATGAACTTAATCTGTTGTTTTTGCTTATTTAAGCATGGATATTTTCTTCTTGCATATTCTGTTTTAATACTATAGTAATTTATAGTAAATACTGTAGTGTTTTTGAACCATACTATAGTAAATTGCAGTATACTGTATGTTATAGTATTTACAACATTTGTTAATGAATGCTACAGCATACTTAACTATAGTGAACTGATAAACTGTAATAAATACTGTAGTATACTTTAGTTTTTACTACAGTAAACTGTAGTGTATTGTAGTATAATAAACCCTATAGTAGTACAGTATTGGGTAAAGTAATTTTTTTATATTACTATAGTTGTTATATTACCACAACAACTACAGAATTACCAAAACAAATTAATTCAAGTACTTTACTATAGTACGGTTCAAAAACACTATAGTATTTACTATATCACTATAGTATTTTTTCAGATTCTTTCGTGACAATTTTATATGTGAAGAGATTATTTGAATGTCGCTGAATTAGACAAAATATAAACGCAAATGTCGCGCAAACAAATGCTGCAGGATGGTTTCTCTTCACTAACTTGTAGAGATTTGGTGATATTTAGTTTTATTATACCCGAGGAAATTTCTCCTCAGGTTCACACAGTGAGGTGTAGTTCATCACATTATCTACATTTTGTCTTCATTTTCAACACTATTGTTTTATAATTTCCGAACAAACGTATTTTTGTCGAATGTTTAGCATAGAAATAGCTACTGTTGCTAAATGTCGTGGCAATATAAACGCCTGGTCGCAAGATGGCGCTGTTTTGAATTTTAATTTCCACGAGCTAGCATACAAAGCCTAGCCTGTTCCTGTGACGTTACTGTGCTGCTATGGTGATCGGAGAAGCGTCCGAGCAGTTTCAGGCGCGAATAAGTATTACAAAACATTCATACAAGCAAAAATCAAAAACGTAGACTTAAAATGTATTAAAACACGTTATGTTTGTGTCTGGAAACCGTTTATAACACCAGCTAGTTATGAAGGAGTAGTAAACTCGACCAAATGTACTCAGTGTATTAATAAACACAGCTGTTAATGGAGCATATTAGATCAATTTCACCGATCCTGCATTTGGATTTAAATAATTTCAACTCTCCTGAAGCTAAAGACAGCAGATATGTTCTGACAAGTCCACGTTCACTTGAATCCTGTGCAAGACTGGGAGTGAAACCTGTTGATCTGCTGTTCAGATCCCTCACAGACTTTATCGATGAAAACCAGGAGTCCTCTTTGGAGGAAGTGACCGTATTATATGAGGAGTACGAGAAAGGAAGAAGAGAACGACTGCGCTTGTGTCGAGAGGAGAGAGAGCGGATCATACAAGAGGGCTGGAATAGAAAGTCATCTGTAAAACCGTTCACAGCCCTGGAAACCGTCCCAGAGCAAACAGCTGAGAGTCAAAGCACAGAGTCCAAAGCCAAATGTCCTAGCGATTTACGGTTCACAGACGACCGAGTTCACTCAAAGTCCGCGATTACGATCTCAGACAGGTTTCCGACCGCAAAGTTCCCCTGCAGTTTCAGTCTGGCCGAACTCCGACGTTCTCCCGCGACGGAACGCCGGCTAAAAAGCCTCTCGGAGGAGATCAGTCGCAAACTAAGAATCGCCATCCCGGAAAAAGATCAAAAGATTGCCGCGTTGATGCTAGCCAAGCACGAAGAGGAGCAGATTCGTTTACGGCAGAGCAAGTTCGAGGAGCAAAATCGCGAAGAGGAGCAGAGGCGCGAGGAGGCGCGGCGAGCCGACGCGGAGCAAAAGCGGCGAAAAGAGCTTCTGCGACAAATTCGTCGCTGGCAGGAGGATTTGGAGGAGCGGAGGAGGCAGCGAGAGGAAGAGGAGGCCATCCTTGTGGAGCAGCGCAAGCGGGAGACGCTTCAGCAGGAGGAGCGCTGGAGGAGACTCGCCGAGGAGCAGCGAACTCGACGCAGGTTTGAGCATAACGCGGCGAGCAGGGAAGCAAAAGAACGCAAACGCTACCAGGAGCGGCTCCTGCAGGAGAAGGAGCGCATTGAGGAGGCGCAGCGAGAGAAGGAGCTGCAGGAGGCGCGTGAAAAAGAGCAGCATGCGATGAGGAGCAAGCGAATGCAGGAAAGGAGAGAAAGGAGGAGAATCACGCTAGAGAACCAGAGGGAGCTACTCAAGCACCTCCTCCTAAAAAAGGAGGTCGAGGAGCAGGAGCGCGTGGAGGAGGAGCTGAAGAGAAAAGGAGTAGAGCAGAAGCTGCAACGCTCCGCGGAGAACCACGGAGTGCTTGTGGAAGCGCGGCTGCAGGAAATGCGATTACGCGCGGCGAAGGAGGAGGAGCAGATGCGGATGGCGCAGGAGCGCGCTGGGAGGGAGAAAAGGGATTGGCTGGAGCAGAAGCAAACGCTTGTGCGACGTTGCCAGCTGCGGATGGAACGCGCGGTGCTGCAGGCGCAGGAGCAGCGTCATCGCAGAGCTCTACACGTCAGACGGGAAAACCAGGAAAAGGAAATGAATCATCGCAGACTACAAGACCGAGTCATGGAGGAGGAGAAAGCGCAATGGGAGCAAAGATGCAACGCCGCGACGGAAAAAGAGCGGCGCAGGGAGAAGCTGCAGAGAGAGAGGGCCGAGGCCCAGGAGAGGAGCCGGAAAGTGGCTCACGCCTCCTGCTACATGCGGGAGAGGGTGAGGGAGCAGACATCCCGAAGCACCTTTGACCAGATGGCACGAGAAGCCGAGGTGACCGCTCATTTGGGCCGCCTGAAATTGTGAATAGTGTTAGTCCTACTGAAGAGAATCTAATTATATAGTATTAAAGTCCCCCTGTGGTGCAAATCAAGTTTTTAATGTTGTTTATATGTCTATGTGGTGTTTTAATATGCTTTAAGAGGAACCATGTGCAAATTCATTCAAGTCAACACCATTGCTAAGTATTTTCTCTTTAAAATGGAAGTGATCTAAAAACGCGGTTTGAAATCGCTGGTGTTTCTGACGTCACGAACTACCTTGTAACCAATCATGTCAACGTGCGGGCGGGCTTTAGCATATCATTAACTATGACTAATCTGAAGCAAGGGAGTTGTGTAACATTAGCAAAACATTATTAGCTGTTTGATAATGTAGTCAAGCAAAAGGCTAATTATATTAATTACCGTGGTAGCGTTGCGCAGCGTTTACCTCAGTAAGCTGAGCGGGTGAATCTCTGAGCTCGTGCGAGTGAGTGGAGGCGGGGCTAATTAGCATATTCATAGGATCCGCGTATAATAAATGAAGCAAGGGTGTAGAGTTATGTTCAAGCTATTTTAAGGCATGAAGAATTGTTTTTCACCGGAAAAAAACAAACAAAAACATAACAAAACATTGAAATATGTCATTTTGGTTATCCATGTCCACACAAGTGATTTGCAAAACACAAAAATGCACACAAAAAAGCAGCTTTTAATAGATTTTTATGTACCAGAGAGACTGTCGTGCCATCTCAATCTGCAAGGGAGTCGTGTAACATTAGCAACACAGTCAAGCAAAAGGCTAATCATATTAATTACAGTCATGTGTCCGATGTTGTAAAAAACGATACCATTGCGCAGAGTTTACCTCAGTAAGTTGAGCGACTCGGATCTCTGAGCTCGTGTGAGTGAGTGGAGGCGGGGCTAATTAGCATATTCATAGATCCGCGTATAATAAATGAAGCAAGGGTGTAGAGTTACGTTCAAGCTATTTTAAGGCATGAAGAATTGTTTTTCACCGGAAAAAAATTTTAAATATGTCATTTTTATGATCAAAGATGAGTTTGAAGGGATAAATTATTGACTGCACGGGGACTTGAATGCAGCCAAATAGATTAGGAATATAAAAACAACTTCATAGGCACATTAGAAATGTAAATGTAAAAGTGTTAGACAACAGAGAACTAGTTTTTCATACGAATGAGGCGTTTACAGTGCTGATAAATGTATTTATCAAGCCAAAGACAATTGATAAGCTTTTAGACTGCACCAAGTATTTATTTTATAGAATTTATTTACTTTTTCTTGATCAAATAATGGAATTTTTGAATGCTTTATTAACCAATAAAGTTTTCGAATTTTTCACAATATTTCTCTTTTTTTTTTTTTTTGCAAATTTGAGACTGATTTGAATCTTTCACATTGTGCTTAGTGCTTCAGTCAGGGCATTCTTGTGTTAAGTTCCTAAAAAGATCATCTGTCATGCATGACTGACTAAACTCAAATTGCAGGTTTAAGATATATACACACCGATCAGGCATGACATTATGAGCACTGACAGGTGAAGTGAATAACACTGAGTATCTCTTCATCACGGCACCTGTTAGTGGGTGGATATATTAGGCAGCAAGTGAACATTTTGTCCTCAAAGTTGATGTGTTAGAAGCAGGAAAAATGGGCAAGCGTAAGGATTTGAGCGAGTTTGACAAGGGCCAAATTGTGATGGCTAGACGACTGGGTCAGAGCATCTCCAAAACTGCAGCTCTTGTGGGGTGTTCCCGGTCTGCAGTGGTCAGTATCTATCAAAAGTGGTCCAAGGAAGGAACAGTGGTGAACCGGCGGAGGTAGTGTGATGCTTTGGGCAATGTTCTGCTGGGAAACCTTGGGTCCTGCCATCCATGTGGATGTTACTTTGAAGGTGGTCATAATGTTATGCCTGATCGGTGTATATAGTCTGACATTGGTCTGTTGCACATCTATTGGTGTATCAATAGCTATTTATCAGCAGCAGATCTTTCACCAAGTTCATCTCTGTTGATCCTGGAACAACATTCCAATCAACCAATCAGATTTGAGGAACAAGTTTACAGTTTATGTCAAGTTTAGGCTTAGAAACAAGGGTTAGGTGCTTCTACATCAGTGTTATTCACCTGTCACTTCCCTGATTTTAGGGATAACTTTGGGTTAGGACTATGTTTTCAGATAGGAATGTTGATCCATGTCCACAAAAGTGATTTGCAAAACACAAAATTGCACACAAAACAGCAGCTTTTAATAGATTGTCATGTACCAGAGAGACTGTCCTGCCATCTGCAGAGTAATTCTGAAAATAAACATTGGTTTATACTAATACAAGGCATTCTTTGTTTAATACAAAACTTCAAAAAATAAGAAGCAATATTGTTAATCTCTTTGGAAAAAGAGCCTCGTATTGCACTTAAGTATTGCAACTTTATGGCAGTGAGAAAATTACTTAATCTCCAAGACAAAATAAAAATTGCTTCTAGATATAAGAACATAAATACCCATCTTTTTTGTCTTTGATTTGATATCGGACCTTAACTGCACATAAACACCGGCATACCACAGCCTTGTATTTTGTTTCTCGGCAAATAAAACAAATTAAGAGTTAAAACTGCCTAATAGTTCAACTGAACAACTCTCAAAGAGCACCCTCAAATCTGTATAAAAATATAAACATTTAAAAATTAATCATTACAAGTGTCACAGGTCATGTTCGACTGTTGGATTGTTTTTACAGATTAATCATCTGGCAGTCCGAGGGCCAACAGCACAGGAAGTCCCGCCCCCAGGATGAGCGTGAGGCTCTCTGTGATGCCCAGACCGTCCTGCTGCTGGTAGGATCTAGTTCCTGTATGATGGTGGAGGTGAGTGGAGCGCTGCTGCCCTCTGCTGTTGATTTCAGGTAGAACATGAACTGTGGCCACATACAAGAACGTCCCAGCCGAGAACAGCATGCCAATGCCTGTAGCGCTCAGGCGGTTCTGAGAAGAGCTATTAGACTGCAAAAGATTAAAAATATTTTTTAATTACTTATTTTAGATCAGTGCAAAATAACAACAGAAGAATTAAATGAAATCTCAAAGGAACCAGCGGCAAATTAGTCTTCTGGGTTTTGATGTCATGCCTGCAGCATCCTATTAATACTATAATAGTATATAAATAATACTAAATTTGCAAACTATTCTACTGGAACTAAGTTTCAAAGGACGAATGAAGAGAACAGGGTCTCTCACCGCACTCAGGATGAAGTAAGTGCTGATGGCCATCAGTGGCGCAGCAGCAGAAAATGCCAGTAAATGCTTCTGAATAGTCTTCCTCTCCAGACCTGCGTGCATGAGGAAAGACACAAGACCAAACGCGGCAGGAGCCTAAAGACAGAGAGAGAGAGGAAGTGAATTTCTGTTGAATAAAGCAAGATAAATTGTACACTGACTGTTATGGTACTGCATGTGGCAACAAATGAATGATTCCCCCCCATTAAATTATATTTTTATTAGAGCTGTCAAGCGATTAAATTTTTTTAATTGAATTAATTACATGATGTGCTGATTAACTAATCAAATTAATTGCACATCAATTTTGGCAGAGAAATTACCTATGGAAGCTTGTTTCCGCCATGCAATTTCTCTCGCAATTCTGACTTTACATCACACAATTCTGACTTTATAACTCAATTCTGAGTTTATAACTCACAATTCTGACTTTATATCACAATTCTGACTTTATATCACACAATTCTGACTTTATATCTCACAATTCTGACTTTATAACTCGCAATTCTGACTTTATATCACAATTCTGACTTTATATCACACAATTCTGACTTTATATCTCGCAATTCTGACTTTATATCACAATTCTGACTTTATAACTCGCAATTCTGACTTTATATCACAATTCTGACTTTATATCACACAATTCTGACTTTATATCTCACAATTCTGACTTTATAACTCGCAATTCTGACTTTATATCTCACAATTCTGACTTTATAACTCGCAATTCTGACTTTATATCTCACAATTCTGACTTTATAACTCACAATTCTGACTTTATAACTCACAATTCTGACTTTATATCTCACAATTCTGACTTTATATCTCGCAATTCTGACTTTATATCTCACAATTTTGTCTTTATATCTTGCAATTCTGACTTTATATCATGCAATTCTGAGAAAAGAAGTCAGAATTGTAAGATAAAAAGACGCAATTACCTTTTTATTTCATGGTGGAAACATGCTTCCATAATTACCCCGCAAAAGATCATTTAAAGTCAGTATTGTTTTAGATAAGTAAAGCATCAAATAGACATTACAAATAGTATGAATATGAATGAAAAATGAAATGATACTCTAAAAATGACTAAAACATAAACCAAAATAAAACCAGCAAGTCACGATTGAGTCATTCATTCATACGATTCATTCACACGGCTGATTCTTTCAGGAACGCAGCAAGTGGCCATTTTTATGAATCAATGACTCAAGTTGATTCATTCAAAACTGCGGATTCATTTAGTAACGAAAAATCACTGTGTGTTGCTGTGGCTTTATTTGGAACTATTTTGATATAATGGCGAAATGGAGCAGAAACAGACAATACTGATGATATTGTGTCTAAAATATAACAATTTTAACTCCTTGTTTATTGAACTGTTGTACAAAATTGTGCAGATATTCGGGAAAAAACAGCACTCTTGCTCGTGTGACTATATCATATGATATAAATACAAGAAAAAACAAAACTAGGGCATTTTTTGCCCTCATATCTTGAATTTTAGTGGCTTTTTAACCCGGGCCGGGAGCGTTAAAAGCATTAATATTTAAATTGACAGCCCTAATTTATAGTATTATATTTAAGACTATTATATACAGCTTCAATGTTTTGTGGATAAAATACTTTTAAATTTACATTTATGCATGGGGGAAGATTTATGCATTTATCCAAAGTGACTTTCATTGAATTCAAAGTATAGATTTTATCAGTTCATGCTGGGAATCGAACCCATGATCTTGGTGTTACACGTTAATCATGCTCTACTGGTTGAGCTACTTAATACAGAATGACTAGTTGAGGGAAAAAAAAAAGACTAAGACCTTGTGCAAAATGACAGCAAAAAACACGACAAGCTGCACGGACACCTGCGACGAGGCGGCAGCTGCACCCAGAGCGACACCATCAACTGAAGAGAGAGAGAGAGAGACAGTGTGAACGTCATGCAAATATGTTCCTCACAAACACAACTTCATCTGTGAACTGACAAAACACAGCAATCAAATGACCTGAGGCATCATTATTCACTTTGAGTGAAAACAGAAATGCAACACTAGCCATGAAAACCAAACCATACAATGAGTTCTGTCTGTTTTTAGTTCCCAGATTGTGTTCCTTTTTTGTTAATATAGGACAGATGCTGTGATAAACACATGATGGAAGATTATTAAGCAGAATTGAAAACCCATTGTTCACTGACTTGAATAATCATCCTCAGGACAAGCACTACTGGCATGAGTCACTGTAATGTAATCTGTTTTATCTGGGTAATGTGGGAACACAATAGTGGAAGTGAAGCCCTCGTTACCTGCGGCGTGAATAAGAAGACCCAGGGTGGCAGTGATGCTGTTGCCACTGTACATGTGCGCGCGGGATTCTGGGAAACAAGACAAACAGAAATGTTCTCAAGAGAGCAGTTGACAGCGTTTCACACCGGGTTGTTTTTCCACAGACTTCATTGTGTCTGTCTGCGGCCGAGTGGAATAAATTCAATTCATGATGCATGCTTTTGTTGTATACAATTTCAAAAATGATTAAAAACAATATTAGGCAATATACATTTCTATGAGTGTAGAAGTATAGAACTGTGTTTATAATGAGAAGAAGCATCGAGGTACCGTGCATGGAGCAGTAGTTGGCAATCTGGTCCACCACAAACATGAGTGTAAAGCCCAAGACGAGAGAGACTCCTATGAAGAAGTGAGGACGCAGACCTTTTTTTGCGACTAGATGAAGTGTTGAATTTGATTCGGAGATATTTTGATTCTCTCCCATAGTGGAGCAATACCAGACTACATGTGGAGGAGGAGAACACGTGTATTAGCAAACATTAATTATTCATGGTCTGCTCAATATGGGGTTACCTTTTAAAGGATTAGTTCACTTCAGAATGAAAATTTCCTGATAATTTACTCACCCCCATGTCATCCAAGATGTTTATGTCTTTCTTTCTTCAGTCGAAAAGAAATTGAGGAAAACATTCCAGGATTTTTCTCCATATAGTGGACTTCACTGGGGTTCAACGGGTTGAAGGTCCAAATGTCAGTTTCAGTGCAGCTTCAAAGAGCTCTACACAATCCCAGACGAGGAATAAGAGTCTTATCTAGAGAAACCATCGGCCATTTTCTAAAAAAAATACAATTTATATACTTTTTAAACCACAAATGCTCGTCTTGCACTGCTCCACGCATTACGTAATCACGTTGGAAAGGTCACGCGTGATGTAGGCGGAAGTTTGCAAATTGAACAAGCAAAGACTAAGTCAAATGTCCTTTACAAAAAAAGGTAAAACAACGATGTCGGACGATTTTGAAGTTGGAGGAGAAAATGAGATGGGAGTTTTTCACCCTACTTCCGCCTACGTCACGCATGACCTTTCCAACGTGATTACGTAATGCGTGGAGCATCGCAGAGCAGTGCAAGACGAGCATTTGCGGTTAAAAAGTATATACATTTTTATTTTTTCTAGAAAATGGCCGATGGTTTCTCTAGATAAGACCCTTATTCCTCGTCTGGGATCATGTAGAGCTCTTTGAAGCTGCACTGAAACTGACATTTGGACCTTCAACCCGTTGAACCCCAGTGAAGTCCACTATATGGAGAAAAATCCGGGAATGTTTTCCTCAAAAACCTTAATTTCTTTTCAACTGAAGAAAGAAAGACATAAACATCTTGGATGACATGGGGGTGAGTAAATTATCAGGAAATTTTTGGATAAAAGTAAACAAAGAGTGCACATGACTGTGCATATTCATTCCCTGAAAGGGAAGTGAATGAATAAAACAGAGGAAGATGGCCAGCCTCACCTTTCCATGACTCCTGCACTAACTCCACCCCCTCTGGGATGATGATTGACAGAGCAGTGCCACATAGAAGCCCCGCCCCCAGCACAGTAATCAACTGCAGTTTGTGCTGTAAGGGTGGAGAATATGTCTTAAAATAACTTTAAACTCGTTTTACAATGTCAAAATAGAGTTTTACTGCATTAACTGTTAATAGTAATGGTTTAAAATATGACACTGACAAAAAAGTACCAGATATTGCTATGTTTTTAGATATGCACCATAGTATTCTTTGAAGTACCATAGTATATAAACATGGTAATCGTACCATGTATACCACAATAAGTTTTTGTACTTTGACATTCAATTCTAACTATATAAAGTTAAATGCTTGCAACAGTATATAGATTTTTAGATCCAAATATCACGTGCAGAAAAACAGCTACGTGACTGAACTCAAATCCACAGGTTAAAGTACAGGGTATAGTAAACACCTTACCGATACAGCTAAACTTCATTTGTAATTGATGCAACAATGGTGTATTTAAAAACTTTGTTTTTATTTGCATTTGATATCTTGATTTATCGTCTGTAACGTTACAGATTACGATCTGATCCCGTTATGTTCTGCTTTAAATCTTAAGTACATCAACACTTGTTGAATATGAATATTCATCACCTTACCTCTGATAAATTGATCAATAGTGGAATTATCCCGAGCACGAAACATCCTACAAACATAGCCAGAGATATGAGAATAACACCCCAAGCTCCGTCCATGACTGCTTCTGTTCTTCAGCCCTTCCGATTAAACTTCTTAACGCACATTCAGGCTGCATCACATGTAATAAACACCCTAAAACACAAAAGGAAGACACAATATCCTCTTTGAACAAGGCATAGTGGAGTTCTCCACGTTTCAACACCCTCCATAACCTTACAAAACCCTAAACTACACCCCTAGAGTCTGTGGAACTGAATTACACGATACTAATGCTCAGAAGACAGTTCGATTCATTTAAGAGAATCGGTTCTTTTCGGTGAACTGATTCGTCAACTCCCAGATGTCCTCAGACAAATCCTCAGTCGGGATTTTACGTTTTGTTTCTGTAGTAAAATTTATGTATTAGTATGTTTTCACTATTAGGTTGTGAAGATGTAAAATTACCTATCAGTATAAAAAAACTTTTGAACTTCATTTGTGAATACGTAGTGAATATCAAAATATAACCACAATGCAAGTTTGTGGAAGATTATTGCCTATGTTAGGGGGGAAACAACAACAACATCAGCAGTTTGCAAACATAGTTTCAGCTGGCAAGAGTCACTTAAGTACACTGTGAATATTCATATCATTTAAACTTTGTGGATTAGACTCTTTTCACATTTCCGGGTTTCTCAGAAGCGGAAGTCGTCATAGTTGGGTAAACTTGCGGTGAATGAGAGACTACATTATATATATATATATTTTTGTTATATATTTTTGTTTTGTGTTCCCATTTACTCAAATAGCAAAAGAAAAACTCCATAATAGCGCTTTCACAACTTACAAAAGTGGAAAAAATAGAGAGAAAGATGTCAACTTTACCATCACCCTCACAACTATTTTTTTTTTTTTTTTTTTTTGTAATTTGATGCAAAGGTAATATAATACCAAGTATATTGTTATAAATGTACATACATTTTTTAAAAAATGAAAATATAAAAAACTTTGCAGGATTTACGATGCTGATGACCGTTAAAACGCGTCATCATCTTAAACTGATTAGAAAGCGCGCGCAGACGAGCGTCTGAGGTAAGGGGCTTTTTTCTCTACGACGAATTACTTTATTAACTTATAAAATAAATCAAAACATTCTGTGAGAGAATTGTCATAAGAAGATTGAGGTTATAACGTTATAGGTAATGAGAATTTTAAAATAATACGACTTGAGCTTTGTTAATATGGTTATCAGATTCATACCGACAGTTAGAATTCAGAACGGCGAATTCATTACTATAATAAAGAAATATAGAAATACAACAATGGAGTCTAATATTTAACCTCTATCTCTTTGTCCCGTAATTATTGGTAAACACTTTAACACATTTTGCCGACGCCAAATGCAGTCAAATGATTCGACTCGGAATCGGTTCGGGTGAAAGATTCGTTAGTGAATCAGATATCAGAGAAACGTGAGAGCTTATGACTCTGTTCCTGTTTTTCCTTCTCTGGAGACACATCACAAGACTCCACCATAAGACTAAGAAGAGGTCAAAGATTGTACTCACTGTTTCGTGGCAGAGAGAAGAAAGCTGCCTTAAAATGACTCCTTATAGGAGAAAAAGACCATTTTAAAACCATATCATTTAAACTTTATAACTGGATATTTGCATTCTTTTTCTTGTATAAATGTAAAATCGTTTGTTTTTTAGTTAATTGACAATCACATTTTAGTAAGTCATTAGTGTTCATCAACAACAAAAAGTTTCAGTAATTAAAAAATCATTTGTTTGGAAAGAAAATCGAACATTGCTTTAAAATCATACCTTTTTCATTTCTATACAAGCAAAAAAATACTCAATACTGATATATCAGTAAAATAATCATACTGTTCACTGTAATCTAAACTACACTGCTTGCTATGTTTTAAATAAGCAGTCCATGTCTGGACATGGACCTTTATGGGCCATTCTACAGAGTTGAAAAAAATGTCTTTTTCCACAAATTTTGTATGTATGCAAATTGTATCATATCCAAGGTACACATTTCTAGTAATTGTACAGTTAATTCTCATAATGTATTTTCAGAAAGTTTTGGAATATATTTCCTCTCTCCAAATTTGTCACTGCCGAAACACAATAATAGCCTAAATAATTTAATAAGAAGGGTTACATTGACCTATTAAGATTTTGTTTACATATACCTTGTAAATATGTTTTTTCCTATTTCTTTTAAAAAAAGTTTTCACAGGTAAATCAATAACAATTACAATTTTAACAATATTTCAAGTGTAATTTATGATATTTGTTGTATTTTGAATACAATCTTTCTTTGTAAAAGTCAAAGTTTATCATACTGATTTCAAAGTGAAGGATTCATTAGTTTGAATATACATTGAACCAAACACTATAATAACATCTTAGTTGATCATTCAATATACTTTATTTTTGACAAAACATCCCATGTTTCGGTCGTGACTGCACATTTTCGGTAGTGACGGTAATGTTTTGGTAGTGACCACATCACATTACAGGATTTTAACTCATACTAAAACATATTAAAATACTAATGATTTGCATAACTGTACTAAAATTGTGTTTATTTAAATGAAAATGTTTATTTAAATAAATGATTATATGTTCCCTTTTGTCACTACCAAAATAATGATGTCACTACCGAAACGGTCATGACTGAAACGTGGTGAAGTTTCAGTAGTGACAATTTTAGACACTTTTGAGCCGCTCAAAGATGTTAATCAGCACATGGTTAACTAACACAGTTCTGAACAGTTGTACAAACATAAAAACTACATTTAATGGAATAACACCCAAAACAGTTTGCTTAATTGCAGAAAAAAGGTGTTTGTTAGTGACGTTTCTTAAAGTTACACACAGATTTTCAGACTTTTGAACACATTTAACTCAAAATGATGGACCTATCTACTCTGAAAGAGAGGCTATGAGAGGGAGGGACACAGGAATATTTCCTGATCAGAAATGTAGAAGTGTGTTAAAATCAGTCTCAGACAATGGACTCAAACATACACTGTTTCGGCAGTGACATGAAAATGCGGGACATTTTTGTTTTTTACATAAGATTTCATTTTTTAAAAATAACTTTAAAAAAAAAACTTCACTCAAAAAGATATTTTTAAAAACAACAATGGAAAAATTGCAAAAAATATTTCAGTATTTTCACAAGTTGAAATTTATGGGTTAGGGTTCGGGACAGCCTCCTCCCAGTTGAAAGTACCCAATAAATGATGATTTTATATATATTAATCTTACTGATATTTTAAATATTATTGTAAAAATTCAATAGATAATAGAAGGATCTTAGTAAACATCTAAAATTTGAATACTTAAATACTTTTTAAATGTGTTTTTTGGTTGTGGGACAGCAGTGTGCACCAATTCTGCAGAATGGCCCATATACATCTTTAAACCTATTTGTAAGCAAAGATATATATAGCAGTTTTTGAATACTTGGGAAAAACAATGTGCAACAAAATGCTAGAACGGAATAAAAAAGGTCTATAAAAGTGAAACACAATTCGTGCATTTCTTTCTATCATTTCTAAATGACATGGTGATAAAGAATTTCTTCACACTTTATATGGTTTTGTCAGTAAATGTCTATTTTATTGTTCAAAGACATGTAAGAGTTTGAAGATGACACTGTACAAAAGATCATTTGAGGGGAGGTTGAGATACAAAACTATTAAAAACAGCAATCGCAAGCATAGTACGATCTTAAGGGAAATCTGAATGGACAAAAGCAAACAATTCATGGTTGACTGTACACGTTTTCGCTGACTAAGCTGTACAAATGTTAATACAGTTTAGTGTACCGAGAGCAGCGCAATGCTTCTATTTACAAAAATATTACAGTGATTTAACCTCTTCATTCCAGGTCAACAGCCAGTTAATTCAAAAGATGGAATAAAATAATAGACAAATGAAATAAATACTGTGGACAACATCTGTAACAAACAGGAAAAGTCATAAAGATGCATAAATAAATTATTGCCACCGCATCATGCTTCAGAACAGTGTTTTTCCTTAAACAGATCCGGGATGCAGTCATACGGACATTACCTACAGTATCTAAGCAGCAAGAGCGTCAGACGAACAAAGTTACTCAATGTTGTCCAAACAAGATCAATGAGAAAAACAAAAATGGCTTGAAATTGTTACATACACCATGATAATGTTACATATTTCACATGAAGTGCATAGCCTACAGTGTTATTTGCATTTAAAAGCTCCTCAGTGATTGGTAGATTAGTGTGATTATATACATAAATTAACTAAAAATTAGGGATGCACCGATACCATTTTTTAAGGACTGAGCACGAGTACCGATATTTTTTTTCTGGTGCTCGCCGATACCGATGCCAATACATTTATTAATTTCTTTTTTTTTTTTTTTTTTGGTGATGTGGCAGTTTTCCAAGCACAACACAGTGAGACTAATGAATGTAGGACAGCTTCTTTATTATTACTCCAATTAAAAAAGTAATAATTTTTATGTGCTTGTCACAAACTTAAAGCACAAATTTCAGTGTCCAATAACCTTCAAATGGCAGAATTACCAAAGTCATAATAAAAAACCTGCCTATATTTATATTTATATTAATTTAACATCTTTTGTTGTTTTATTAACATTAATGACAGACAAATATTTAATTAGGCTACTGTCATTTTAAGACCGAATCCATGGATGTAATACTGACACATATCCTGTTTTCACCCAGTGTTTACGTCCACTTAAGCCATAACTGACGTGAAATACTCCACACGATGGACATTTTGACAACTATAGACATTTGTGCTTTTTCAGGCGCAAGGAGAACTGATTGCGCGCTGTCTGAGAGAACTGGGAGAGCGCTTCTGGTCTGTCATTCAGCGCGATTTGCATGCAGTTTGCAATGTGAGGGTTGTCATCATTAATTTTGAAGTATTTCCACACTGCACGGAAAATTCTGTCAGTTACATCACGTGAGGTATCGGTCTTTGGTATCGGGGGTATTTTTACGAGTACGAGTACAAGTACACGAGCTTGGTGTCGGGCCCAATACCGATACTGGTATCGATGCATCCCTACTAAAAATATCACTGATTAGCTTCCTAATGTTCTAATTCACAAGCTTACACCTGATGACTGCTTCAAGTCAACATTTGTTGCAGAAAATGACAGTTCAAACACTGCATTGCTATTCCTGTAAACAAATGACACAATGAGAACTATTTAGGTCCACCAGCAGGAACGATTAACAAAATTAGGGACTGGACAAAGACAATAAAATGATGTTAAAGCAAGTACTCGGGCACAGCCTTTGTCTGCTCCAATAAAATATTATGTTTCCAGTTCTGACTTGCATTTCAACAATGCACAGAGAGCAAAAATGCAATTTGTATATAATGGACAAAGTAGCATAAATGTCCGAACATGGCGACAAACAGATATAAAGAGTGTAGTTGTCAAAAAAACAAAATCAGTGGTCAATAAATAGTGGTCATTGTACTAGTTTTTTTATTCTTTTTTTTCAGGCTTCAACCACTAAATGATGCATAAACCCAATCAAATGATCTCAGAACTGCAAGTGTCAGTGAATGCACACAGGTAAGAAGAACCAAAGCACGGATTCTATTATTTCCAGTTCTCTTGTAAAAAATGCAAAGGAACACACCACAATAGCAATAAAGAAGGCCATATTAAAGACACATATGCTTATATGACCCAATGAGCTCTTGCTATCATCATATATTACCCAATTTTAAGGATGTTCAAAGATTCTGGGTATGTTTCCAATGCACAGTAATTTATAAGTAGTAATATATGTTTGATGTTTAATGGTTAATGTCTACATTATCACTTGTTAGCGCCAAAAAAAAAAAAAAAAACAACTGATGAAACCATCATACCCATGCATAATAAAAAGAAAAATCCCACCTTAAGGTCAACATAGGGAATCTGCTGTGCGTTTAAGTTCAATTTGCTACAGTATCAGTCATGGACAGAACATTCCACAGTAGAGCAACACAAAGTTGGTCCATTTGGTGCCTGATTCATTCAGAAAGTAGTCATATCACGCATACTAGCGCAAGTATGGATTAGTAATGCAAAGGATTATGTTTAAACTCTTGAAACATTAGATGCGCAGAAGACGGTGGGATATGCGTTTGACTTTGACCTTGAATAGTTACAGGGATGGCGAATTGCCTTCGAGTCTGTAGGACAGTCTGAAAGTGGCTTTTCCAGTTGAGACAATTAGTGTTCAGCGGCTGTTTCCTCATAATACGTTTATTCAGCAGGCTGGAGTGAGTTTTCCATTAGTAATGGCCTTTATGTTAAATACATTCACTTTGTTAGAGAAGAATGGAAAGTTGCATGAATTAATCTGCATATTGTGCTATAGTGCCATATCAGCTGGGCCAAGAAAAGAACAATATTTGGTTTCTAAAGGTTCCCTTGTCTGTCATTCGGATGGATGTTTATTCCACAAGCATTTCTAATACATGTGATTTCTCACAATATTGTCACTGAAATCACTGAAAGATGGTAAAACAGATAGAAATTGTTTGTTATCTGTTGCCATATACATCTATTTTTGTTTTTAACTGTATAAATCTACCATTACCCTATGTAACCAATGTCCCAAGAAGAAATCTTCTGATATTTTCTTTATGCAAAAGATTTGGAGGTGATATCCGCCCTGATATGCAATTTTACTGCCCACCTGAGATGGCACTATAGTGGTTTCAATTCATCATAACATAGGTAAATTGAAATTTTAAATGACAAATTATGAGTGATCATTACTATTTTTGGTATTATTTACTAGACGTGCGCTTGTAAGGGCAAGAAACTTGGTACTATTGACCAAATGCTGTACGAACAGGGCAAACAATGAACTATGAAACTATGATGAACCAGTTTCTTATAGTTGGAGAACAATCACAAGCCACTTCAGATTCTTGACAATTGGCCATCCTGTCTCCAAGCCTCAATGATAAAGGAGTGTTTTAGCTGTCAGCCATGATGGATTCACACACACACGCGCACACACACGCACACACACACAGAGTAAGTGTAGTGAGGTGTAGTGGATCTCCTGCTAGTTTCTCTTAAGTTCAGCACATGGTGTGGCCCTAGCATGGGTCACTGATGCACCTCGTTCTCAATAAGGCTGTCCTCTCCTGACTGGAAATCACCCTCGGTCACCACTTCCTCATCTTGTGAGGACCCCTGGCCCTCGTCCTCGCCACTGCCCTTCTCGTCCTGTAGCACTTGGGCGACGTATGTCTGCTGATGATAGATAGAATATGAAGATGTAAAGCAGAGAAAATATCAGAGCTGTACATTAATGTCAGATGAATAACTACTACATAAAAACTAGGGCTGGGTCTTGACACAAATTTCACGATTTGATTCGATTTCGATTCACAAGCTTTCAATTCAATTCTGAATTCTTAACTAATGCTGTAAACTACAGAGGGAACCTGGTCACATTTATAACATTAAGGTTAAATGTTACTGATTTGTATACAAACATTTAAATTACACAAAGACGTTTTTATAATAATAACAACTTGTTAATGACATAATTATGTTTCTACTCAGGGCCTAAAACTAACTTTTTGCCACGAAATTATGAAAATTTACCGGCCATAAATATTTTTTACCGGCCATGAAACTGTTTTTGCAAAAACAGGCAGTTATGACACCAAAATTTTAGATACCAGTGAAAATTCACAATTTCGATATGACAGCTAAAATTACTAGCCTACTAATTTTAAACATTAATTAAGACAGTGCATAGTCTTCACTGTATAAATTAAACATCCTTATTGATTAATCCTTAATAAAGTTACAAAAGTTATTCAGTCAAGAGCAGTACGTGATTTTTTCTTTGTCCTTTGTTGTTTGATTAACATTAAAAACAGACGCAGGAATATTAGGCTACTGTCACTTTAAGAGCGAATGGACGTATAATATACTGATACTGAACACTGTACGTTTATATTGTCAACTTTTAACGTTCACTTAAGACATAACCGACAATGTTTACTAGGATACTCTCTATTTTTTGACAATTTTGTGTGAATTTGTCCACTAAATTGCAAGAAGACATGAAAGTGAGCTCAGTTTAGTATTCGCACGCCGTTTGACGCGGCTGTTTGGGCAAGCCCTTCGGATGTGTGCACACAAAACTTTACACACACAGTGCGCGAAAGAAATGAGCTCCCTTTCGAGTTGTCTTCTTGTCAAAACTTAAACTTTCCTTATGATGCAGCGCTGGCCCGTCAACTGTCCCGAGCGTTGTTTATGTTTATTCATGTTCATGCATTGTTAGAATTCATAAAAATGTTACCAGCCAGCTGGCAAGTGACACCATTTTATATACTCGCCGATTTATACTCTTATTTGGCGCTTAGCGAGTGTTAATTTTATGCCCTGTTTCTACTCTAATTTGTTTTTTGAAATATAACATTTTATAAATTTAAATGGTGGCTGTCATAACTTGTTTTCATGACAGATTTATTCATAATATCGAAGAACAGGTTAAGTAAAAACAATGAATATGTAATATAGTGCATATATTTAACAAAATGCACCTCTCTAGAGAAAATTATTACAGCTGACTACAGAGTTTATGCAACATTACGTGACGACATTCACAAGCTGTTTTATTGACATCTTTCCACGGTTGAAACGCTAGCTGCGTTTAAATGGACCCTAATAATCTGATTGTAATCGGACTACTAGCACAGTTGAAATTAAAATGTCACATGTAACCATGTCAATCGAAATGAATTGGCCAAATCCGAATAAAATTTCATTCGGATTGTATGGGGTTGTTTAAACCTTTTCTAACCCGATCGAGAGGACATGTAAACACTTGATCGGACTTAAAGCCGAAAACCGGAAAAATTCTGCGCATGTGCAATGACGTAGAACTGGTGTAATGACGTATGACGCGAGGAACGAGTTGTTGTTGAAAGAAGTGTCATAAATGACTATCGTGTCATTCTAAAATTCTCCTTCCACTCATCGTCTGTGAAGTGGAGCAGGACAACGTCCCACTAGTCCTTGTTTTAGACTTTCATCCACAGATGCCCTGTTTTGGGCACGGGAAGGGGCGCTTTTACTGCTTGATAAATATAAGCAGCACGACACAACGGTTCATGTGCTCGTCGTCTCATAACAGGAACTGAAATAGATAAGTCTGCTCTTTAAAACAAAGAAAAGAAGAAATTTAGGAAAATCTCGATATTCGTGCAGTGCATGCATGCAAAAAAATCAATTCCGATTTAAAGCTTGTGACATATAAACGCGCACATCAACCCGATCACTTTAGCAACTTTAGCATTCATGTAAGCACTATGTTCGGATTCATCAATGAATTAATTCCGATTGAAACAAAAAGTGTACATGTAGCTACTGATTAAACGATTACAAGACATGATACAGATTTCTGTAAGTTGTACTGTATCTTTCAACATACCTTCTGATGTTCATTCATGTTTATTGCTTTAACTAGTAAATCAGATGATCAATTCAAGTGCTGCTCGAATTGAGGCATCTACAGCAATTTGTCACGCCACATTAAAGTGCGCCAAAGCGATTTAAAAAAAAAATTGACAGAATTTGAAAGCTGAGACTTTGTTTTATATCAAAACTAACAAAGCACAAAGCTTTTTACGATTTATTGGCTGGAAGGCGCTACAAAGTTTTGTTCATTCATCAAGTGAAAACAGCATAGACTAAAAGATTGATTCTTGGGATTTAAGAATCTATATCGGTTCATCAAATTAAGAATTGATTAAAATCGAGAAATCAAACAAGAGAAAAAACTAGGGATGCAAAAATGCTTTCTTGCTCATCATGATGTGACAGGCACAGCTGTCATGATTATAAAAACTTACCACAGACTTGACAGGTGGGGATGAACCTAGTGGTTGTCCATTGTCCACACCGTCCATGTCAACCTGTTGTGAATACAGGAAGAACACTTTGCGGATTAGAGAAAGTTCTGGGATAGACTGTGTATGAAAACCGAAAAATTAGACAAAGTGGTTTCTGACCTTATAATTGTGCGCACTGAGGTATTTGAAATGACCGAAGACGACATGGGAGAGGCAAATGATGATGGTGATGATCAGAACCACAAAAGTAAACATTGATGTTGGAGCTTTAAAACCTTTAAAACGTAAAAAAGATAAGAGAAGAAAGCAGGGAGAAAAAACATATTAGAGACATTACAATCTTTGTGGAGTTAATCTGGAGTATAGTATCTAAAGCCCTATTTTAACAGTAATCCTTTTTAGCCACTGAAATGCACCGTACGGTAACTTGGGCTTTGTGGCAATGTGCAGCCATTTTAAATATGGACACTTTTATTACTGAAATACTGGAAACTGTTTACAAGAATAATATTACATCACCACACCACTACATCACACACATTAAATATACATTATATATATTAAATTAAGTATATTCATAAATTAAGGCTTGGACAAAATGACATCCATCAATTTGAGAGATAAAATGCAAGACAGAAAACCATTTAAAAAAAAATTTTTAATAGGATATTTAAATTAGGGCTGCTACTAACGATTATTTTGATAATCGTTTAGTTGGCCGATTATTTCTTCGATCTGTTTGGCAGTGTCTTACCTGTACGGACAGTAGAGAAGAAGAGAAGCCAGAAGAGGCAGAGGATGGGTGCTGCCACCACTTGGTTGACAGCTCCAGAGTGGATTTTCTTATCCAGTTTGGAGGGCAGGTAGGCATAATACATGTTATACCTGTCCACCAGGTGCTTCAGTAGCATGTACATCAAGCCTGAAGACAAAATTAAAGTCAGCCAGGTTTTTACACTGTTTGAAGATGATGTAAGTGGTGCTTGCCTGTGGAAAACGTGCCACCACGATGCAGGAATTCTTCTTCAGTGAGAAATGTGTCACTCACCAAATGGTACAATAATTGGACAGGTGATGCTGTAGGTCATGACCACAGTGAAGACGTTCATCATCCAGGCATACGCAGCTCCAAACTGGAACTCATAAGCTTGATGCTGTAACAAAACACAACCACATGTGAATCACAACATTAGGATAGATATGAATTACTGAGTGTAGGCCCGTTCACACCAAGAACGATAACTATAAAGATAACAATAAAGATATAGTTCTAAAAATCATTCCAAATATAAAAGAATAGTCCACACCACAGATATAACGATACCGATATAGAGAATCGATATCGTTGGGATCACTTTCAGAACGATTTTTTTCCAGCTGACAGCACTGACAGCCAATCAGAATCCATTCTAATTGAAGAGCTTACGCATTTAAAATGGCAGACGACATTGCGGAGAAGTTAATTCGCCAAAGTCCAGAAAAAGCCACCACCGTTTGACAAGTCAAATCTCCTTTTCAAGGATACTTTAAAGAAAATGGATATATGGAAAACAATCGGTCATACCCTCAGAATAAATGGTGAGAAGTATTAACAAGCTAGCAAACAGCGTAACATAAAACTACCTCAGGTATCCAGCGCTAGTTTTGACAACATTGTCTTGCTCCCTTTGAAGACTAGGCGTTGTTTTTGTTCCACTATATTGACTTCATCAGCTAAATTCACTGTTAGATTAGATCGATTACACTAGCTATTCACTCAAAACATAGCATGCTGAGGACATCTGCTGGTTAAAGCCGTGTAAATGCAACAAGAACAGCAAAAACATGTTGTACACACTTTGAAACCGCAGCACGTGAGCTTACAATAAACAGACCGTTATCGTTTGTTGGTGTGGACGCATATATAGTTATCGTTCTTGGTGTGAACGGGCCTTAATGAGAGGAATTCAGAAAACAAATCATGTTTAAACGATTATAATAGTAAGGCTGAGAGTATCATGTACACTTGCAAACTACACAGACCTTCTTTACGTTGCGCCTCTCGGCAGCTGAACGTGCCAGACACAGTCGGATCATGTACATGAGAAAATAAGGAATGCGTAACAGGTCCATGGCGTTACCAATGAAAGCAGACGCGATAACATAGTTCACAAAGAAAGCTCCATTATCTGGAAGGAAGACACACCTAAAAGAAAATAAATCAAGCCATAAAATCTTGTATCTACAATCTCATAAATATGTGCATAAACCAAATGTTTGTAAATCCTTTAAAGAAACAAAAACAGGATGTAATCCTCTCATTAACTTACTCGAATCTGACTTTTGCCTGGTCAAGAAATGTCTTGTCAAAGAGCCAGCGGAAGAAAACATCCAAACTGCATTTGGGAAAAGATCATATGAAATGTTTAATGCAAATGAGAAACAGGTCAGTCCAAAATTACCTGGATTTTTTTCATTTTCTATAATCAGAAATAAACTTTATTATGTGAAAATACACAAAAAGGCAATATTTGTATTTGTAAAAGAATTTTCAAAATATACAAATTACTATCATTTCAAATTAAAATATATCAACAACTCTTTGTCAAAAAGTTTATTCTGGAAAATGCTTAATAAACATGATTTTAACCCCCTTTTTAAGAATAAATTCACCATTAAATTGTTAGGATGCAAAATCTGAAATTGGGGCTCAGTAGCTATTGTGAAACATTGTTGAAGGATACAGTCAGTTTTATTTAAAGGCATATGAAAAATTAAACTTAAAAGATGGGATAACTGTATTTTCTCTAGCATAACACCTGCAGTTCTGGCTTTTCAGTGTAAACCAGGTGTGATAAAATACCTGCTCAGGCCTAGAGATGGCAGCAGCAGAACCATAAAGATGAGGAAGGTGTAGCATTTGTGCATGGTGGTTCTGTTCTCTCCAGATCTGAAGAGCAAAGGTCACATACTCTCTGAGTCCACCAGAAAATGGTTTAGTTTACTATCTACAAATGATGAAATCATTAAAAACACATTGATATACAGGGTTTGGAATTGTACCGTGTCCAGTGGGCCTCAAAGAAGGCAGAGTAGTAGACGATGGTGGGGAGGAGGGCTGAGAAGCACCACAACAGCAGGGTGGGGAAGAACTGAGTGATGATGGGGTTCTAGAGGAACAGACACAGAGGAAAAGGAGGGAGGTGATGAGTGATTCATGACCCCCATAGTAACATTGCATCGTGATGTGCATTAACTCTGTTCATTAATGCCCAGTTTAACAGTCTCCTTACGTTCAGGTACTCCACGGGTTTGGTGACGTTGAACTTGTCCATGGTGGTGATGATAATGGCAGGGGTGGTGAGGAAGAAGAGCAAGATGAAGAGAAAGCAGTTGATGACGAGGCAGCGGAGCCACCAGTTGAGGCCACCAACGGACAAATGCTCCCTGTGGAGAACAAGGTACAACTACTATAAGTATATCCAGCCTTACCCTGATACATACAGTACACTTACATTAAGCAGCATTTTCTGTATAGCAAATCTCAACTGCTTGATATTGTCGAAAAATTCAAATAAATAGTACAACCTATTTTACTTGCATACATACAGTATATTCACGTAAAGCAATATATACACCGATCAGGCAAAGCATTATGACAACCTTCCTAATATTGTGTTGGTCCCCCTTTTGCTGGCAAAACAGCCCTGACCCGTCGAGGCATGGACTCCTCTAGACCCCTGAAGGTGTGCTGTGGTATCTGTAGATGTTAGCAGCAGATCCTTTAAGTCCTGTAAGTTGCGAGGTGGAGCCTCCATGGATTGAACTGGTTTGTTCAGCACATACCACACATGCTCGATTGGATTGAGATCTGGGGAATTTGGAGGCCAAGTCAACACCTCAAACTCGTTGTTGTGCTCCTCAAACCATTCCTGAACCATTTTTGCTTTGTGGCAGGAGCATTATCCTGCTGAAAGAGGCCACAGACACCAGGGAATACCGTTTCCATGAAAGGGTGTACATGGTCTGCAACAATGCTTAGGTAGGTGGTACGTGTCAAAGTAACATCCACATGGATGGCAGGACCCAAGGTTTCCCAGCAGAACATTGCCCAAAGCATCACACTGCCTCCGCCGGCTTGCCTTCTTCCCATAGTGCATCCTGGTGCCATGTGTTCCCCAGGTAAGCGACGCACACGCACCCGGCCATCCACATGATGTAAAAGAAAACGTGATTCTTCAGACCAGGCCACCTTCTTCCATTGCTCCGTGGTCCAGTTCTGATGCTCACGTGTCCACTGTTGGCTCTTTCGGCGGTGGACAGGGGTCAGCATGGGCACCCTGACTGGTCTGCGGCTATTCAGCCCCATACGCAACACACTGCGATGCACTGTGTATTCTGACACCTTTCTATCAGAACCAGCATTAACTTCTGGAGCAATTTGAGCTACAGTAGCTCGTCTGTTGGATCGGACCACACGGGCCAGCCTTCGCTCCCCACGCGCATCAATGAGCCTTGGCCGCCCATGACCCTGTCGCCGGTTCACCACTGTTCCTTCCTTGGAGCACTTTTGATAGATACTGACCACTGCAGACCGGGAACACCCCACAAGAGCTGCAGTTTTGGAGATGCTCTGACCCAGTCGTCTAGCCATCACAATTTGGCCCTTGTCAAACTCGCTCAAATCCTTACGCTTGCCCATTTCTCCTGCTTCTAACACATCAACTTTGAGGACAAAATGTTCACTTGCTGCCTAATATATCCACCCACTAACAGGTGCCGTGATGAAGAGATACTCAGTGTTATTCACTTCACCTGTCAGTGCTCATAATGTCATGCCTGATCAGTGTATCTCGGCTGCGTGACTGTCGCAAAAATGTAAACTGTCGCAAATATCATTGCAAAAAAGTAAACCATTATCGTACAGCTCTATATAAAAAGTTGGATATATTACATCCAACTGTATTCACATACATACAATACACTCCCAAAAAGGGATATAAATACTGTATAGCAAATCTTAGCCGTCTTGATTTTTTATTTCGTTGCGAAATGTAATTACATTCTTGGCCAGCTCTTTATATAAAGGTGGATATATAAGTCTCCAAATACATACATCTCAACTTCTTGATTGCTTGTATTGACACAAAATGTAAACTGTAAAAATTATCGCCCAGCTCTAATCTGCTAAATGCGTCTATAGGGCATGAAGATATTAAAATATTATAAACATTAACATCATGATTATTTGTAAAGCTGCTTTGAAACAATGTGTATTGTGAAAAGCGCTATACAAATAAATTTGACTTAACAATACTAGATACATATTGCATATTAAAATGCCAAGCCCTAGTCCTTATCATATAATAAGTAATAATAATAATAATAATAATATGCATTATGCAGTCCACAATGAAATATTATTGTGGTATCATCGATTTCAGATTTATCTGCATGTAAAACTAACTATGGTCAGTGTGTTCCTGTGTAAGTGGGCAGTTCTTGGCCAGAATAAACAGCAAAGTGGATCCTGTCTAGCACTGTGAGACTACGATCATAATAAATTCATGAGATTTAAGAAGAGGATGTTACCAGTAAACATTCTGTGGATCTGGAGCATATGTGACCGTCCAGTTGAATGTGCTGAGGCCGTTGCTGAAGGGGGAGGACTTCGGCTCTCGTCGACAGTGACAGCCGTGACACTGACACGCATTAAAATCTTTCAGGATGCTGGGAAGGGAAAAAAAAACAGATATTAATATTTTTTTCCCCTTCTGAAGTATTGTCAAGGTGAAATGATAGTATCACTAGGTAATATACCAGGATACTGAATACTACCATGATAATTTTCAGTACTTTTTGGTTAGTGTCAACACACACACAGACCAAAATGTCTATTAGACTTACAGGGCTGTCATGGCTTCATTCTGGAAGGTAACAAAAGCCATTCCCAGAGGTTTAGTGTTGACTTTCTCACGTTCTTTTCTGTATTCTTCCTTTAGTTTGGCCTCAAGCTTAGTGTAGTAGTGGACAGCCTCTTCCTGCAGGGATGGATTAACATTATAAGAGTTAGACATTTTAATGCATTTTGTTTTAAAGACTGCATGAAATAAGAATGTATGATATTCTGGTCTCTAGATATGGCACAGGTCCCTTCCTCAATGCAATTTTTTGTGATTTTCGGGACTGTTTGATCAACCGACACAAAATGCACAAAATGAAAGGTGGTTTGAAAGAAAAATGTCCTTATTTAATGTGAATTAATCAACAAACCCTCTACTTAATGCACTGTACACCTGCAAGTTAAGTTTTTGTCATACTGATTTCAGCATTATAGTCATAGTCCAGAAGGGGGGGATGTGTACTACAGAAAATATCTGTTGTGACAAATTGGAAGTCTGTTTATCTAGTGAGGACACTTGGGAGCTGCTGAATATACCTGCGCTGATGCTGAACATGTCTCACAGCAGCAGAGCGAACATTATCCTGACTAATATGACTGTAAATATAATGAAGCGACAGGAGCTGTGACATACTGACTGCGTGTCTAATGGGGAAAGGTTATGCATTAATGATTTACATTTGAATGTGACATGAAACGCATGATGGTTCATGTACTAAAATGAGATCTAGATACCCGCTACTATTCAAAACTCTTTGGGTGGAGTGACTTGAGAGGTTATAATGCATGTGAAGCTCCCATGAGCCTCAGGATGACTCTGACCTGCTCGCAGCCATTGATGATGCAGCAGCAGAGGTGTCCGCAGGGTTTGGGGTTAATCATAGTGGGGATGTGCTCCTTGGACATCAGGTCCGTGTAGAACTTTTTGCTGCGTTCTGCCTTTTTCCTGTAGCAATTTGTTACAGTGTACATTAAAACATGAAAATGTCAACCAATAAAATAAAAAATTCAAACAAATAACTAAATTAAGTAGCCGAATGGCCAACAGGCCCAAATTTACCTGTAATTTACTATAACTTCCTTTCTCTCTGTTTGTCTGTCTATCTATACATATATCAATAATATATATATATATATATATATATATATCATAATACAAATTAGTATATATCAATGCTTCTATCACAAAAAATATAGTAGATATCAAGGCTTTCTTCCTTTTTTCATTTATTTACTTATTTATCATAATACAATTACAATGGATAAAGACTTTTATTAATCCCAATAGAAATCCACATCCATCCACATTCCATCCATCCACCCACCCATTCATCCATAATCCATCCACCCACCTAGTGTTGTCAAAAGAACCGGTACTTCGGTACCAAGTTGGTACTGAAATTTTGAAAATGTGACGATACCAGCATTTCTGTAGTACCGGGAGTACCGGGAGTACCGAGTATCCGGGTATATTTGGTACCCACTGACAGGGCTGTGCCAGTATTTTACGTGAATATGACACGAGTGAAGCACAAAGCTTTGTTTACAGAAGAAATAGGCTAATAGGTTAGCAATTAAATGTGACATCGCAGCCATGGAAACATTTTGGTTCATGCCGAATGAGAGAGGTACGCGTGTCCATACATTTAAGCTTTGTGGGCTTTGTATTCTGTTTTGCGAATCGCAATCTGGTCACCATTTTTCCCTCCCATCCATTATCCATCCTCCCTCCCATCCATTATCCATCCATCCACCCATCCACCCATCCACCCATCCATCCATCCATCCCTTAAAATGGTGACTGAATCTCAGCTTGTAAAATTTTTACCTTTCAGATTCCAGAGACATAAGCTTGGCAACATCGTAACAAATGCGAGCATCCAGAACTACGCAGTTTTCATATGCTTTCCTGGATATTAAAACAAAGAGATAAACATGAGAAAAGAGGTGTAAGAGAGACATGAAACTCCCATGAGGGGGAGAGGAAGTATTTCAACTAATTTCCACTTTCTCATTTAACCAGGCACTGGAACACAATGTTGATAGTCCAGCAGGAGCCAGACTTCAGTATTGTCTGGTGCACACTGTAGTTTATGCTAGCCCAGAATTGCTTACTTAGACAGAAAGTGACTGACTGACAAGTAATATGAAACCACTGTTTTTTTTATGTGATGCATAGAGGCGAGTAAATCTAAAATCGATGGTACCAAAATAAAGGACTGGCATGCAACAAATTGGTAGGCTTTTCAAATAATGACACAGCAGTCTCTGTGAGACGATGTACACACTGAAGGCGTGAGTGGTAAATGTGTACACTATGAAGTCAAAATTTCCATCCGTTCTAAAGCAATAGGTCTGTGGGAGTCTACAGGGCTGATGACCCTTTTCCCAGAGGGGCAGACTGCAGTATGCTTTAAGATGCCTGTGAGACTGAAATCTGTTCTACTTTATTTTGAGTTTGTTCTAAGCATCCTCTTTGTCCTCTATCTACACATCCTGCCTTGAAAAAGACATGTATTGTCCCCACACATTCTTCAGCAGGAAATGAGATTAGACAAACTAAGTGGATGGACACACCGAGCGTCTTGTAGCCACATGACCACTTTCGAGCAATTAAAACAGTTAAGGTTTTCATTGTCTTACATGTCTCAGGACTAAGCCTAGGCATGTCAGCTTGCTTGAATTTACTGTGTGGATTGGGAACTCTTAAAGGGACAGCTCACCCCAAAATTTAAATTCTGCCATCATTTACTCACCCTCATGTCCAAACCTGTATGACTTTTTTCTTTTGCCAAACACAAAAGAAGATCCAGCAAAAGGTCCAAACAACATTGGACCCCATTGACTTTCACTGTATAGAAAAATAACCTTCTCTTGTGTTCCACAGAAGAAAGAAAGTCATACAGGTGCATAAATTACACACTTCTCTTTTACCGATGATGAGAAGGTAGATCCTAATTAGCATTGTGATATAAAATTACTATTTTCAGCAAGAACTTACTCAAAATGCTGCTTTATTTCACTGTTTTCTGCATATTTGGCGATCCCGTTAATGAATAAAGTGCGTTTCACCTGTGAATGGAGACAATGTGGAGACATCAGAGTACAGTTTATTAGCATTAGCAATATTATTTCAACCACAATATTGATTGACGCTTATTGTTGATCCCCATTAAAAGAGAAATATCACGCACCACTAAACTATGCCTTAGTCAGGATATACATTTTTAATTTGACACAAAGGACAATGAGTCTGTGAAGGGACATATTATATCTGTTCATATCATATTTTCAACCCCTTTTTCACTTTTTTAAAATTTCTAATGGATAAAACCAAGTCCCACCCTTCATTTTTTTCAGGATGAATATCCCGTTTCAAAAACTATGCCAGATTACGCAAGTAAAGTGGGTTACAATGGGCTGTTTACCCTGACTAAGGTTCATAACTCACTCTCAGGGAAAGTATTTGGAAATAAAGAAATGTTCCTGGTTCAATTTCAAATTGTTGTTACTGTAAGGTACTTAAAACTGAATTCAAATATTAAAATGGGCCAGTGTTCTTGAGGGTTTAAAATCAGAAATGTGATGCTTATAGTTACAATTATTTCATGTGGTACAGGACATTTTGCCAAATATGCTGTGTATACAGCATTATTTTAGTATCGAGATATTAGTATAGTTTTTATTCCTATTTTGAATTATTTTTATTTTCCATTTTCTTTCTCATTTTAAAGGGGACATATCATGAAAATCTGACTTCTTCCATGTTTAAGTGCTATAATCCGGTCCCCGGTGCATCTTCCAACCCAGAAAACGTGAAAAAGGACAACCCAGTAACTTTGTTTTGGCAAGCCTTTCTCTGCAAGCATGTGAAAAAATGAGCCGCTCAGATTTCGCTTCCCTTGTGACGTAGGAAGGGGATCTTATTATAATATTACCGCCCCTTAATCTGCACATTTCCACCCACGGCGCCACCATTTTGTTTTCACAAGCGAAAACGGTGTACTAGTTCTAACGCCATGACAAAAGTTGGAGCAAAGCATGCTAACTGTTCTGTCGTTGGCTGCACAGACGAGCGCTGAACACTATTTAGTCTCGCTAGCTTGGATAGCTGCAAGTTGAGCCTGGCAAGCTTGATTGCTAAAAAAGGAGCGATATTTTCGAAAAAATATTAGACCATTCACAGCACTTGATAGCAATCATAAACGTTAGCCTGGTGTGTATGACTCTGTTTGGCAAACAGGTACACTTATGTATAGTGGGCGTCCATACGGGTTTTGCACAAAAGATTAACATGACGGCACATGCTAGTGGATGAGTTGAATCAACTCCACAGCAACTACATAAATTTATCCACTAATCATTCAGAAACGTCCTAAAAGTTGTAACTTCTTCCTGAGTCTCTCCATCAGTGTCGACTCCGGTTTGAACAATGTAAGGCTGAACACCGTTACTGACAATCCTCATTTTGGCTGCGTGAGATTTTCCAGCTTTGTTGTTGTTGAGCAACCGAAGCGTACATTTTTGTTTATTTTGTTGTGCGTTTTTGTCCTTTGTATTATTATTATTAATTTTTAATATATATATTATTAATTTTATTTCAGTTTTAGTTATTTTAGTACATCATGTTAAACTAAATGAAAATGAGAAATGTTGCCTTGGCAAGTAGCTAAAAAAATAAGTTTAAGTTTTTAAAATATTTTATTATTTTAGTTTATTTTAGTAAACTTTTTCCTTATTTCAAGTAACTATAAATGTTGTTTATAGTTTTAGTTACCTATAATAAACCCGGCTGTAAATAGAAACTTGTATTGAACCCAGAACATTTCTCTGAAGTGTTTTGGGTAAGTTGTGTCTGCTCACCAAGTCATCCTCTTTGTAGTGCATCTTTGATGTGTGTCTCCTCATGCTGTACACAGTCAGTAACAGATATAAGCAGGCAAATGTAGTGTGTAGCCATAGCAGGTTATTACTGAAAGAGAGCGAAAAACAGAGCTGATGCATTCATCAACAATCATTCAAGGGTCAATTCAGTGTCATAGACATTAACTGGGACTTACTCTGATTTTAAGTTGGCTATTGTAGTTCGCCCAAAACTGTAGGCATTATTTTCTGTAGGAAGAAAAGACAAGAAACGGATTATAGGGAGTCTTTAGTCAAATAAACTAAAGGAACAGAAACTCGAACGGCTGCATTCAGACATGTAATCCTTGATGACTCACTCTCAAACTCTCCTGACTCACCTAATAGGTCTCCTGAGAAGTTGACAGGCAGGACAATTCCCACAGAGAGCACACCCACCACCACCAACAGACCAATGATGTGCCGCTGGAATGAGAGGTAGTGCACGGCATCCTCGCCACACTTCTCCCTGATCTCATCATCTCTGTAAAGGTGAGAGAGATGTGTTAACAACCTTCCGTTCTCTCTCTTGAATCCAACACAGAAGTGACTTAAACTGCAATTCATCGACTGGCCGCTAGAGACAGGCTCCAAAAGGGAGTCAATCCCAATAAATGTTAAAATGCCCAACTTTACAGCAAAAAAAAATATGTTTACAGCCTGGTACAAAAAGTGGTTTTGGTCTATACGGCTAATTTTGCCCTTCATGACAACTGTGAGGGGGTGATTTTTTTTATAACTCATCTGTTTAAATTATATTAAGCCTTAAAGTTCTGCGTAACTTAGGGCGTGGCCACTTGAGTGACAGGTGGATTGCCGCTGCTGTCACTATTAGCCGTTTGTCTGCTGTCGGTTAGCCGTCACCTCAGCTAATTCCAGCCACTGAACTTAGTTTCTCTGTGTACGTCTGTGTACATGTGCACACATGAGGAAGATAAACAGAACACATGTTGTTGGATCATCTTGGCATTGGCTAAACGTTTTGTCCATCAGATTTACTACTGGAGAATATGCCTCTCAAGACACCACAAAATCCAACAGCACTGCTTGGATATTATAAATAAAACTGCTGCACTATTTTACAGGCTCATTTGTTTGTGAGAGTCCAATCAGTTTTACAACATAAACGCTGCTCAGATTGCATAATTTCTTGAAGAACGATGATGGAGAGCAGATCGTTCAGAAGGAATATGACGCAAACAACGGACAATATATCAATATTTCATGGATTTTGCGTACAAAAAGTGCTGTTGGATATTTTTCAATGGACGCTAATCATGGACATTTTACCCAAGTGCGATGGACTGGTCTTATCTCGCAAATCGCCATTTCATTCCAAAGGTATGAAGTCCCGTTTTGATTTTGCGTGTTGTCATTTGCACACCCGACACAAATTACAATATTACTGTTGCTGGAGCATGACAGTAAACCTTTAGAACTTTCAAATGTTGTATAACTTGTTTTCTTTATTAATATTTTAGATAGTATCTAAGATAGATAGATAGCTCCTTAGTAGGGCTGCACAATTTATCGCGATAAAATCGCATGCGATTTGGCAAAGGCTGCGATTATTTAATGCGTAGCTTGTCAGAGCTTTATGGCTCTGTGATCAGTAGTAAATGCATCTCCATCTTAAAGCCAGAGGGCGCTCTTGCGCAGAAACTCAAAATATGCCCTGCTGCAGAAGAAGATAATACGCATCATATCGCTGTAGCTAAATAAACAGAAGATTGAAGCGCTTTGATTAATTAAACATGACTAATAAACATGTTATTAAATGTTGTCTTCTGTTGGACAAGATGCTAATAAATGCTTCTCATGTCTGAAAAGATGTTTGACGCGTTGCTTTTTCAAATGTACATTATAAGCGATTCAAACTCATAGTGCTTTCAGATGGACTAGCATTTGGAGCCATACTTCATTGACAAGCTGCGCATAAAAAAAAAAAAAAATGATCGCAGCCTTTACGAATTTATAAATCGCACTAAGAATCACGTTTAAGCGATAATCGCGTTCAAGTTCAATATTATTTTTTGTATCATGCGATAAATCGTGCAGCCCTACTCCTTAGCCTGAGCTAACTTGATCACGTCAAGCTAGGTGGGCGTGGTTTCAGCAACCAGGCACCTCAGCTCCACCCACGTCCTGCCTCTTTGCCCATTTTCAGTTATCCGGGTGTGGCGCTATAACAAACTTTTGGCTAATCTTGTTACACCAACTGCAATAATTGGAATAATCTAATCTTTCCTACTTCCTCATTTCCTCTACTTCTAATTTGAAAAGGACCATTGACACTGCTGACATGTAAATGTGGTCATGTGTTAATGTTTTTGGGTTTGTGATTAAAAAAAATCACACCATTTTGGATCGTTTTTGCAGCACAGTTCCTATAGTTAGCATGTCTTCATTGTTGTTGAAATAAACAGAAATACAGTATGTTCATACAGTAAAAGCAGAAAGGACTCACTTTATCCTGAAGATGGCTGTTAGCCAGGAACAGAAACCCTACAAACAGAGACAAAGAACATCATATTCAATGCACTCTAACTATTGCCTGTCAGTCACCTTAACATTCAGAGACAATGTCTCCGATGCTGTTTGAGGAGTTGTTAGAGGCTGCGTGGGCACGTGACACCAGTTTACATAAGTGCAGTTATTCCAGATCACAGCAGGGAAGGGAGAGGCAAACAAACGGCTGTCAAAAGGCGTTGTGTGTTCCATTATGAAATCCACAGGTGTGTGTGCATTGAGAGACATAGAGCTGTGTGTAGATGACAAGAAATACCGCCTGTGTGTGCTTTTAAAAACCGTGAGAGAGTGAATATATGCGAGCAAGGAAGACAAAGGGAATGTTGAGAACGCTCTAACTTTTATATATACCAGCTTTACTAATATTTCGGTATATGCAGTATGAATACTGGTCATTCGGGTTTCTGTGCATATAGAAAATTTGCATTTTCGAGAGTGAACTCCCTTTCAAATGACTCATGCCAGGGCTTGCACCTCTCGACATGGGGCATGTGCTGCTTTGACCTTCGCAAAAAACACTGCAGATAGTTTTAAGGCCTGTTCACAACAAGGATAATAACTATAAAGTTTTAATAATTATTCTAATTCTAGAATAAGGAAGTCCACACCACTATATAACTATAGTGTTATTATCATTGATATACTATTATAGTTTTTATTCATATTTAACATTTTTATTTTTTCATTTTAATTTAAGCTACATTTTTAGTTTAGTTTTTAAAAAACATGTCTACAGAATTCTTATTAATTTTTACTTCAGTTTTCGTTACTTTAGTACTTCAAGTTAAACTAAAAGAAACTGAGAAATGATGCCTTGGCAACTAGCTGAAATAAACGTTAACTGAAATAAAATATTATTTTTTTTTAAAGTAATGATAATGTTTATTTTATGCTTTTAGTTTTAGTTTTAATTATAGTTAACCCATTTATCATGTTGGAATCACTTTCGGAAAGACTGATGAACGATAAACATTGACAAAAACATTAAATGAAAAACATTTACCCGACTTTAAAGAACTCAAGCATTTAAATTGGCAGACGACATAACTGCAGTGCACACTTATAATTAACATAATGTAGTTATCGTTATAGTAATCATTCTTGTGAATGGAATGCGAATTTACACAGAATAATACATAATTATTTATTAATGTACATAGAATATCTAATATGTTTAATACTATGTGTTGATTATTCTCTGTAATGTATCTACAGCTTGACTCCCATTGTTGCATACTGAATGCCGTTTCACACAGGTTTTAACAAATAGACTGTGCAGTATGCTAGTATTCCATTCTGAACATAGCCATAAGCATCCACAATAATGACATCGCGAGCTACTTACGTTGTCCCTTTGGTCAAAGTCGACCGAGCTGGACACAGAGGTGAGACGCTCGTATCGGGAGTCAGCAGGCGTCTGCATGGCGGAGGCCACACTGAACAAAAACACACATGATCAAACACACGCCCTCTCTGAGCACTGAACTTAAGCTAACATATAAGTGTACAGTCACTTAATGGCATGCCACTTCATAAAATATCAGACATACTGTAAGATTTGAGCTAATACTAATATTTTCAGCAAATAACACATGCTAATTCATTAATAATTTTTTGGGTTTTTTGACATTTATTTGTATAGCGCTTTTCACAATACACATCATTTCAAAGAAGCTTTACAGATAATCATGATGTTAATGTTTATAGTATCTTAATATCTTCATGCCTTATAGTCACATTTAGCAGATTAGAGCTGGGCGATAATATAGTTTACATTTTGCGATGATACGAGCAATCAAGCATTTGAGATTTGCTATATAGTATATTTTTTATATACTATTTGATTGCCAGCTAATTATTAAATACCTGTGGTGAAAATCAAGTTTTTAATGTTGTTTATATGTCTATGTGGTGTTTTTAATCTGCTTTAAGATGAACCATATGCAAATCCATCAGTCAACACCATATTTTTCCCTTAAAACTTTCCCTTAAAACTTGACTGGTGAGTGGATTCTGACTAAATTAAACACCCCTGATTGGCTACTGTGTTCAAGAGATCAACAAACATGTCTGTGATTGGCTACATTGCTCACTGCTGCAAAAACACATTGTAAATAGAAACATTTGACGTTCTCCAGAGCGAAAACACAAATACGCACAGCGTTTGCCGAATTTGTTTCGTCAATTTGATGATATTACAGTATCAACTGAGGGTGCTTTTGCTTTTGTTGGAGGGTGCGTAGCACGTTTACTACAGTTGATCAAGTGGATCAGGTAGTCAGAGCTGGTGCGACTGAGTGTAGGCGGGGACTAATTTGCATATGCATGGCTCCGCGTACACTAAATGAAGCAAGGGTGTAGTTACATTCAAGCTATTTGAAGGCACAAAGACATTATTTTCACCGGAAAAAATGTTTAAAGGATTAGTGCACTTCAGAATTAAAATTTCCTGATGATTTACTCACCCCCATGTCGTCCAAGATGTTTACGTCTTTCTTTCTTCAGTCGAAAAAGAAATTAAGGTTTTTGAGGAAAACATTTAAGCCAAAGATTAAGCCAAACGGCCTTTACAAAAAAAGGTAAAACAATGATGTCGGACGATTTTGAAGTTGGAGGAGAAAATGAGATGGAGTTTTTCGCCCTACCGCGGTACTTCCACCTACGTCACGTGTGACCTTTCCAACGTGATTACGTAATGCGTGGAGCATCTCAGAGCAGTGCAAGACGAGCATTTGTGGTTAAAAAGTATATAATTTTTATTTATTTTTTTAGAAAATGGCCGACGGTTTCACTAGATAAGACTCTTATTCCTCGTCTGGGATCGTGTAGAGCTCTTTGAAGCTGCACTGAAACTGACATTTGGACCTTCAACCCGTTGAACCCCAGTGAAGTCCACTATATGGAGAAAAATCCTGGAATGTTTTCCTCAAAAACCTTCATTTCTTTTCGACTGAAGAAAGAAAGACATAAACATCTTGGATGACATGGGGGTGAGTAAATTATCAGGAAATTTTCATTCTGAAGTGAACTAATCCATTAAATATGTCATTGTGATTATCAAAGATAAGTTTTAAGGGATAAGGGAATGGCTAGGCCTTCCAGGCTCAGATTACTCCAGCTCCATCAGGGCATATCAAGGCTAACCACATGTTGGGCATGCAGCAATAAGTGACTGTGCACATACAAACGCAAACACAGAATTAGCATCAGAGGCTCAGGGGCGTTACACACAGATTGTTCACAAAGAGACTGCAGTAAACCTAGAAAGGAGATGAACATGCAGAGAGAGGAACATAAATTTGATTAGAGGCAGAGTGTGTTAAACAGAGATACGCAGAGACAATGATACAATGACCTCCAAAAGCTGTAATTCATAAAGTATGAACTAATATCCGAGAAAGTGGCATTTAGCTTGTGCTGCCAGTCAAAATAAAAGTCAAATGGCATTCTGTTTGTTAATTTGCAATCTAAAGCATTATGTAAGTGTGCCTTAAATATCAAAATAGATTTTGGGGCCAGTGTATGTGTCATTCTCTGGCTACAATATCCACAAACATTTGGATTGCTTCTATAGGGCCACTTCTAATAAGTATCAGTACTTTCTGCTTGTCAGTGACAAAACAATCAAACAACTGGACAAATCACAGGTATTCATCAAAACTAGGTCTTACAGTCACACAGGGGTTTTCTATGCCATCACAGGATGCTTTACCTCTCCCTGTAAGCCTCTTCCCTGTGGGACCTATAGGGTGCAAAGACCCTGGCCAGAAAGTGCACGCTTAGAGGAACGAAAACATATCATTTAATGGTGAAGTGTGTAGTTTTTGCAATGATACAAAGAGAAACTAAGTAAACAATTTGTAGTTTGACTTCCTAATTTTGCTCTGTTTGTTTGAGCGGTCTGTTATGTCAACAACAATGGAAGACAGAGATGAGAAAATGTAGTAGAGGAGTTCAGGAATCTGTTGGGAAACAATTATTTTTGCACCAAACGATGATGCGAATGGCACGGAAATTACACACTTCACCTTTAAAAGACACAAATCACACAATTATATTGATTAGCTCAGGTAAATGTGATGATTTATCTTGAGAAACCCTCAACCAATGGACTCTAGGAAAGAAGTAAAGTAAAAAGGACAATAGAAAGAAGTAGAAAGAGTTATTAGGAAACAGATACACAGTGAACGAATTCACCCCAAGTCCACCCGATAGAGCACACAGCAGAGGAAATGCCAGAGGGTCAATTCAAAAAGCAGACACAAGGCGTCCTTGGAAGAGAGAGCTGAAGAGTAAAAACACACATACTATTCCTCGTCCAGACGTTGATAGTGCTGATTCCGCCTACTGAGGGAAAAGAAATGATTCAAGTTCATGCTTAACAGAAACTAGTCAAAATATGGGATCATTCATTCAGAGGAAGAAGATACTATTACTCAGCTGATATGCAATGACACTAATAATTCAACTTTTCCTTTGACTCTGTGGTGCGAGTTATTACATGTAATCAGACCAAATCTTTGAGGAATTTTGCATTATTGGTGTTTAAATAAAACTAAAATAAATATGAGAATGAGCCATACTAAAAAAACAAACTATATTAAAAATACCACAAAATTGTTAAATCCTTGATTCTGATTGGATGTGGCTAACAGCACGTATATCCAGTTTTTTTCACTTTCAAACTAGTAATGGTGGCTTGACCTGTTTGTAAACAAGATAAATCTGCGACATAAGGAAACGGTTCTACACACAGGACTATTTTAGGGACGAAAACCTGAAAAATGTCTTGGGACATGTGGCCACCATGATATGCAGTAATTCACTGTTGAATCATTTATTAAAAATGTAATGCACAGCCAAGTTGTAACAGGCATTCGGCTTCTTGATCTGGCTTTTCAGGATTTCACTTGACCCCATGCAACTTTTATAACGTTTAAATAGATGACTGGAAAGGTATAATGTAGGTGCTGTAATTCAGGGAAATGTTTATGGAACCAAATGTTCAAAATAGATCAATGAATGCTGGGTAGGTACACACAAAACAAGCCATTCCATGTATTTAAGGGTTGACACTTCCTTAAATGACTACATGTCATCCCAGAGTTGGTCGTAAAATACTGTAAATGGATCTGACTCGAGCTGAATCATGACTTTGTTAAAATAGATGTGCTAGCCTGAAACATGGAGAAGTGGTTCTGACATCAGAGATTTTAAAATGTGACACGACAAAAAACAGGTTTGAGATGCTTGGAATATAATCAGATCTCCTATAAACACAATCTCTCGTGCACTTAAATGCCGCTCAAACCAGTTTCCAAATCGCAGGATGTGAGTGTGATTGAAAGGCAGGGTCATATCACTAATCGAATAAGACTGGCTGAGCTGTCTGAACAAGCAATCCATTGGCTAAACCCATTATGCAGCAGTTGAGAGCATGCTGTTGTCTTACACAGCGTTCAATGCATTCCTGCAGGAGGCATTTTCTCTTCTATCTGGGCAAATCAAAGGTCTACATCATGAGTGATGAATCAAGTGTCCAGCTGTATATATTTAGTCTGGCAGAAAATGCCAGAAAATGTTACTCAATGTTGGAAAGATGAGTGTTTGTTTGGGGTTAGATTGGGGCCAAGAGCGTGCTGTGATAATGCAGCCAGCTGAGGCCGCAGTACGAGTCGCTGGAATAGTGCTGTCATCATGATTTTACAGTTTTTTTTTTTTATTGTGCTATAATGAAATTGACATCAGAACATTTGAAACAAACACTAATATTGTGTACTACAGAAATCTACTGTATGGAATATAATTATTTTTACCTGTCGGCATCAGAGACCAATGCGAGACGGCCATAATCCCACGCCACCTTCCTCAAGACAGAGAACACACACAGCAGCACCTGGAGACCCAGAACATACATGTTACACAATCAAATTCACACATGCATTCAAACACAAATACCTGTTCATAATGCCGTCCAAGATGCAAATTAAGCACAATTATGAAACGCATTCCTAAAGTGCATAAATTTAGAACCGCAGCAAAACTAGAACATCACAGATTTAATTGAAGACCCAAGATTACCAGAAATATGTAACTGTAGTGTGAATGATAAAGACTTCCACAGAACTTAAAGCATTTTTACACATCCCCAGTCAACATGAAAATGGCTTTCGCAACCTGCTAATTTTACTTTTATCCATTGGGAATTGACTGGATACTGACATGAATGTGAATTTGCAGTTAATTGAACAATGACCTCCATTTATTGCAGTTGACTCCCCTCCTGAAACACCAGTGGCACCCACTTATGAGGAGGCATTTTGACTGAAACATGGAGGAAGTCAAGTTCACCCTTGAGAGCATCTGGATGTAAGTTAACACTTCTTTTTTGTTATTTTTACATTATCATCAATCAACATTAAAGGGTTAGTTCACCCAAAAATGAAATTTCTGTCATTAATTACTCACCCTCATGTCGTTCCACACCCGTAAGACCTTCGTTCATCTTCAGAACACAAAGATATTTTTGATGAAATCCGAGAGGTTTATGACTCGTCCATAGACAGCAATATAATCAACACTTTTAAGGTCCAGAAAGGTACTAAAGACATCGTTAAAACAGTCATGTGACTGCAGTGGTTCAACCTTAATGTTATGAAGAGACGAGAATACTTTTTGTGCGCAAAAACAAAATGAAAATAACGACTTTATTCAACAATCTCTTCCCTGTCATTATCCTTACGCAGGTGACGCAGTAAGCACAGTGAAGACTTCAGTGTTTACGTCTGAATGCCGGCTCAGTACTGGCCAGCTCTGGTCATGTGATCAGCACGACGCATGCGTGTGATGCTGACGCAGGAGCCGGCTAATAATGAGTCGACGTTCTGACGTAGAACCTGGAAGCGCTGGACGTAAACAACATATGAGAATGACACAGAAGAGAAGAGATTGTTGAATAAAGTTGTTATTTTTGTTTTTGCGCACAAAAAGTATTCTCGTCTCTTCATAACATTAAGGTTTAACCACTGCAGTCACATGACTGTTTTAACAATGTCTTTAGTACCTTTCTGGACCTTAAAAGTGGTGATTATATTGCTGTCTATGGACGAGTCATAAACCTCTCGGATTTCATTCATGGGTGAACTAACCCTTTAAAGTCGCTATGAAATGGAAGTAGCAACATTATTTTCTCTGTATTGTGATGTACATCCGAGTGTAACGGATTATTGAAAATGTAGGGCTTGGTACTATCCATCAGTTGTTGACTGGAATTTGAGATGTGTGCGTTGCTTTTAAAAATGAATGCAGTATTGTTGTTGATTGTGGAGAGGTGGTGTTTAAAGGTGACGTTACAAAAATAAAGCGTATTTTGGAAAAGCCTCTTTCGCATCGCGCCTCCCCCAACTCAAACATCACAAATACAGCTCTTACGGGTGCATGTTACCTCAACAGGTAAAAGTAGCTACTTTCAATAAAAGGTTCAACATATTAGGAATACTTTTAGCTGTGTGTCACGAGTGAGAAATTGAGTAGGCTAACACTCTGTCTGAAGCGACCGTGACCGTCTCGCATATAATAAACCCTTTCCGATGTATCTGCACTGGTGCATTTTTTGACATGACATGCCTGTTTGAGGCTGTCTACACTGGACACATCAAAGTAAACATTATAAAGTGGTACATTTGTCTTTCTGAAAGGGTGCATGATGGTGGTGTATTGAAGCACCCCACACCGGTGTCGTGAGAAATCAAGTCACCCCAAACTCACGCTATTGGTTGAGCTGGAATGGCATACTAATAGTAGTCAATGAACAATAAACTGGGTTAAGAGAATGTATTGTAACATAAAAAAATCTTAAATCACCTTTAAGTAGTCTAAATGAAATCACCAGTGAAGTCTCAAGTCTTTCATTTTCACTGGAAGATTGAGTTTACAATAAAATCTATAACATGCATTTACAAAATAGTGCAGGAACGTGTATTAAGAAAGTAAACAGGGTCCAGATTAATTTCATGTTGACTTTAAATGACAAACCCCATTACAAATGAACAACAACTGAAAACTGCAAGCTTTTGATGCGCACCAAGAAGCACATGAAGTCGAGTGCGAGTACGGTGGGCACTCCTCCGAAGGGCAGGCCCTGGAGCACGGTGCTGCGGATCCGGGCCGTATAGCAGTAGTCCCTGGACTTGTTGGACATGTTGGAGCTGTTGGAGCTGGAGCAGTCCTGCTGGCCTGTGCAGCCCTCTACTTCACTGCTCCCAGCCGTCATGAGCAAAACTAAGACAATCAGCATCCTCAGTACTGCTGCATCCTGAAACTCCACCTGTTAGGAGACAAGAGGAAGAGCGTTATAAATTACTTGCATATAGATGACCCAAAGCTAACAAAAATGGACAAAAAGCTCTAATACTGATCACCTGGGGTCTTTAAAGGGATAGTTAGATGTGAAAACGATGGGAAAATAGTCTGTCATTCTGCCTGCCATCTTTCATGTTTTACAAAAGAAAGAAATTCATAGAAATTTGGAACAACATCAGGATGAGTTTTTTGGGTTAACTAATCCTTTAAGATCGTAGCTGAACACATTTAAAGATCGAAAAGGCTGAAATAATAGCAAACAATCAATCTGTTCTCTTTAGTTTTCAGAAACTAAAGAGAACAGTTTTGCAAAGTATCTTACAGGAAAGACCGGTTCTGTAACCTAAGAGAGAATGCATTAAGAGGACACACCAACACACATCAGCAGTCGCAGCTCGATATCTTAAATCTGCCTTGTGTCTATGACTATGATGTCTAAAAGTGTAACCTGGCGAATTACGTAACTGCATGAAAGCTTTGCTGTGAGTGACTGAAAACGGGCCGGATTCACGAAACATTCTTAAGAATAAAATTCTTCTTAACTGCTAATTTCTTCTTATTTTCAAACTTAAGAAAAAAGATACGAATATTTTGTATTCTCAAAAACTTTTCTTAAGAAAAGAAAAATCTTTTTTCTTAAGATTGTTCTTAAGATCAAATTTAAGAAGTATTCATATTCCCGAAAAGAATGTTCTTAAAAATCATCGTAAATAACTTCTTAAAGTTAGGATAACCTCCAACCTGTCTTAAATAGATGCTCAATGAATTTATTGGGTCGTTTCAAATATTAAGCATACAACATAACACTAGCTAGCTAAATATAATACATATTATTTGTACCCTGAATGTGGACGAGCACTCTAAAGTCTGAAAATACACTATTGATCATTTGCGCTTGTACGGAGAACGGCACAAGACGTTAGCACGATTTACTAATTCGTTTCCTCGATTTATAAACAGTGTGCACGATTTAACAAATCGAGGGAAAGAATTAGTAAATCGTGAGCATGATTTAGCCTACTATTTTTTCCTGCATGTCATGTGCAGGGCTCCGTCAGTACAAATGAATGGGAAAGAACGTCGCATCTTGAGACAGGTTTTTTTTTTTAAATAACGATTTTAATTGTCCATTAAAAACATGACAGAGTGATTAGCTCCCGTCAAACAACCACAACGAAAATAGTCTGCGCGCTCATTATGATATCTACGGTAGCCTAATCTACATACAGTGACAGGCTTTGAGCTGTTTTTCATCCAGCAATTACCCCCTTTCAATCAAATAAACACCTTTCATTTTCTTCTCAAGTAAAAAATTAAGATCTTGCCCAAAGTTCTTAAGAAAATATTTCAGAACTTCCTAAGAATTTTTCAAGAATTGAACATTTTTAAGAAGATGTTTGTGAATCCGGCCCCAGATCTCTACATTAAGAGATTTGTGGACCTCCAAGGCTGTGCATGCTGTGCTCTGGCATGCTACCGCTGGCTCAACACAGACACATCTATATTCCTCCTACGGTGAGATCAGCCACCAAACGGATTGACAATGGACAGTCAGTTTGAGGCATCTCTCTGAGGCCAAATGCACCAACTGTACCAAGTTCTTCCCAGAGGGAACACTGTCTAAAAATCGCCAGCCGGTACTGTATATTTCAAATACTAAGGAATATTTCACTAAAAACTATAGTAGTATCTTAATGACACTAAAATAATACTGCTTTAAATATGCAATCAAGTGGGGTTAAATTGAACTGATTGGCATCCATTGCCTGGGTGAATGAGTTTAAAGGATTAGTTCACTTCAGAATTAAAATTTCCTGATAATTTACTCACCCCCATGTCATCCAAGATGTTCATGTCTTTCTTTCTTCAGTCGAAAAGAAAGTAAGGGAAGGAAAACATTCCAGGATTTTTCTCCATATAGTGGACTTCACTGGGGTTCAACGGGTTGAAGGTCCAAATGTCAGTTTCAGTGCAGCTTCAAAGAGCTCTACACGATCCCAGACGAGGAATAAGAGTCTTATCTAGAGAAACCATCGGCCATTTTCTAAAAAAATAAAAATTATATACTTTTTAACCACAAATGCTCGTCTTGCACTGCTCTGTGATGCTCCACGCATTACGTAATCACGTTGGAAAGGTCACGCGTGACGTAGGCGGAAGTACCGATCCAGTGTTTACAAAGCAAACGTGCAAAGACTAAGTCAAACGCCCTTTACAAAAAAAGGTAAAACAACGATGTCGGGCGATTTTGAAGTTGGAGGAGAAAATGAGATGGAGTTTTTTGCCCTACCTTTTCGCTGTGACCTTTCCAACGTGATTATTTAATGCGTGGCGCATCTCAGAGCAGTGCAAGACGAGCATTTGTGGTTAAAAAGTATATAATTTTTATTTTTTTTAGAAAATGACCGATGGTTTCTCTAGATAAGACCCTTATTCCTCGTCTGGGATCGTGTAGAGCTCTTTGAAGCTGCACTGAAACTGACATTTGGACCTTCAACCCGTTGAACCCCAGTGAAGTCCACTATATGGAGAAAAATCCTGGAATGTTTTCCTCAAAAACCATTTTGACTGAAGAAAGAAAGACATAAACATCTTGGATGACATGGGGGTGAGTAAATTATCAGGAAATTTTAATTCTGAATTGAACTAATCCTTTAACAAATATTACCATTTATTCCACATTTACATTTGGTAATATTTGTTTAAAGGATGCAAGGAATCTGCTAAAGGAACACACACACACACACACACACACACACATAATGGCTGTCCAGTGTGTATTAATGTCAGAACCAAAGTTATGTTAACTGTGACAGCAGGACTCTGACTTTTCCAATGGAAAATAAATACAGCATATAAGGGTGATGGGGGAGAGAAAGTCACACGCTGCGTTTCGTAATAAACCAAACTCTGTGCCAAGCCAGCTGAAGGTGAGGTTACTTATCAGCATATCATCTTTGACACCAATTCACTTTCAAATTCCAATACTTTAAAAGAAAAGTGAGCACTTTAAATGATTGTTTAACAGCAGAATTCCTGCGAAAAAAACAAAAACAAAAAAACATTACCCATGAATCTCCACCAATCAGAGAATCACAACAAGCAATTCACACACTTTAATGCCCATCCACTCCCATTGAGAACTGCAAATGATGCTGAAAGCTTCATGGGATTGTAGTTCTTTCCCTCAATAAAGCCGTTAAGTATACATTTTTGTACTTTTGGCTTTTTGTTTCAAATCAAACACTGTAAACCTGAATAAGTTGGCAAAAGTCAAAAAAATTGAGGCAATCAGTTGAAGTTTAAGTAAGCAGAACTGGCAGATTTTTATTTTGTACTTATATTTTAATTGTTCTTAACTTGAACACTAATTCATACATTTAACTTAAAATTATCATATAACCTCAATGTAAACATTTTTATTAGTGTAAACTTAGCTAGCTATAACAAGCTATTTCAGAAAATGCTAATTTGCTAACATGTTAACAATAGCACGGTTGCTGAATGAGTACAGCAATATAAAACATTTAACATACTTGCTCTCAAACCTGCACCATGATGGTAACTCTCCAAAAACTCACATTAACAGAAACTCTTCTAAATTAGCATAACAAAACATTAATCACTACTGAATCTCACACTTAACATTAATCTTGCACAAAAAAACACTATATAACACTTAATTTTAGCATTTACTCTCCCTTTCGAGTGCTATGGGCAAAGCATGCTGGGAAATAGAAATCCCAGCCCAGTTTCAGTTAAACTTAAGTTCGTCTAAATTAAAAGAAATAAGTTCATTAAACTCAAAACAATGAAACCGTTCAGTTTACTTAAAATATATCAGTTCTGTTAACTTGAAAGAAAAAGAAAGTGCTAAATACTCATGAAAGTTAATTTCACTGAACTAATTTGTTTAATTTAAGTTTGTCCTACTCAAACCAAGTAATTAGGGTTTACAGTGAAGTATGTAATGTGATTCACCTCGTAGCTGGTTTGGTTCATGGCGTATCTCTCTTAAATTAAGGCTTTTTTTAAAATGTGAAAAATACTTCAGAAACCAAGACCACTGAAACACAGTCAGTGTTAGCGGTTTGTTCAAACTTCACACAGAACACAATGAAACCATTAAAACGCCAGATTAGATCAATCAGTTAACTGCATTAAATTCAACGCATTTAATTAACCACAAATGTAAATGCATTGCCTCTGGCAGCCGCGAAGAGTTCCTTTGGGACAGATGGCTGGGACATCCACCCCGCTGCTGTTCCTCTGAACTCATCGCTAACGCCGAGTCATGAAAACAAACAGCGCATGACAGCAAACGTTACAAGCTTGTGACAGCCAAGCTCTAATAAAAGCATCAGGTTGCAAATGATCCATATTACAGAGACTCATTCACTGACTGACTGCCTTTATTTAAGTTCAATTAGGCCTGCTGCTACACGGACAGATCTTGTGATTTCCTGGCATCGCCATACTCAAAACTCATACTGTTGAGCAGTGCGCCGTCTGAACATATACAGTCAGTCTCATGTGGACAAACCTTATGTTGTCTGGCTGATGTCGTAAGGTTGAGCGCTGATAGATTGTTGCTCTTTCACCTGTTTTTGAGATGTCTGGAAATGTGGTCAACAGATCAATGAGAGAACTGATTCTGAACGGCTCACTGGAAACTACATCAAAGCATAAGCCTTCCCGTAACATGCTGACACTTGTTAAGTTCTGACTTCAACAAGTTTGACAACACTATAAATCACTGCTGATTTGTTTGTTATAATCAATTATTTGTCTACCTCAACAATCTTGCTTTCATATTATCGATGGAGAGAAATTATATTCCAGTCTGCTTTCTATGTTGATAAGGAAACTTTAAAGCAGATGAGTATATCAGACAAAAAATATGATGTAACATGTCTCCAGTGCTGCTGACCTCCTTCGTGCAGGTTTTATTCCACTGGGCTCAGCAAAACTCACATGATCTTTAACAGTAGTCTGCGAAAGTTCATCATCTCAGGCCAACAGGTCACATTAGAGTATTGATCTAAGTTCACAACACCTGCAGCATTCACTAATATCAAACTTGAGAATTTAAAAAAAACTGGCTCCTATTCAAATCATGAGTGTGAATTCAAATTGAATGCCACAGATATCACATGACGCTGAATTGGAATGCTAGGAAAAGGAAGTTAAAAAAATTCAACAACAGAGGAAGTTCATTAAACTGTGAAAGGATAATTTAAAGGATAATTTGACTAACTGTGTTATGTAGGATAAATTATATCAACATATTTCTCTAAAATAAGTTCAATACTGTCAAAACAATTAACAAAGCGAACAAAACCTATTTTAACCACAAAATGTCCATCACATTGTTTTCAAATGTCTAACTTTATAAAAATGAATACAAAATATTCATTATACAGTATTTTGCTTAAATTAGAGTATTCTGGGAAATTTTGTGTTCTTGTACAATAATAATTCATTTATTTATATCATTATATTTAATTTACATTACAAAAAAATACAAATTAAATACACATTTCAAATATGGAAATATCTAAAGTTTCTTGAGATGTCCATATGGTAATGTTTATGGGTAATTCATACTGAAAAAATGAAATATTCATAAAAACTATATGGACAGAAATGTTATGAATTTCATTTAAACAATTTTAATAGGAGGCACGATATATCGGCCACCATATCGGTATCGGCTGATAAATGTTCATTTTTAATGTTATCGTTATTGGTCTGATAAGAAAATTTGGTCGATATATTAAAGACGATAAATAATGGATTATTTCCTCCAGCTGAGACACTTCAGATGTTTTGAATTGCTTAAAATATGATTGAAAATACAGTAAGTGCAAGTTTGTCATATATGCTAGATAAAATTATAATGAGAACATTATAATTGTGTGTTTGGGACATGGCTTTTAATGGTGCGACTTTTGTTTTTGTAATCAGGCTCTCAAAAATTATATACAAATTTTGATTTAGATTTATCAGCCAATATATCGGTTATCGGCTTTCAAATTTAAAGAATTATCGGTTATCGGTATCGGCCAAAATTTTCATATCGGTGCATCCCTAAAAAAAAGAAAAAAAAAGAAAAGAAATATTATTAAAAAAATATATGGACATAAATGTTTTGAATTTAATTTAAAAAATGTAATCATAATTCTGCATTAAATTTCATGGTATTCGTAATACAATTCTGAATGGTGCTGCACAACCATAATAAATAATACATTAGCCTTTCTACTTTTTAAGAGTAGTAACAACATCAACAAGTGACCTTGGATCAGCTCAAACAACTGCTATTGCCTGTAAAATACTAACAAACAAACAAACAAACAAGTGATTTCTACACCCAAGAAACACTATCATTCTGCCCTGTTGGACTACACTTTAGAGTTTGGCTTTCATGAGACAGACAGACAAATCGAATGCTGTGGATAAGAATGTGCCGTTCTGATAATCTGTTCTTTCGGGTTGTTGGCCTCAAGGTGAAAGGAAATAGTCGATCATTAACCACATTACAAGAGTGAAGTAATACTGGCACCATTTCATCGTGCTAAGCTGTAAATAACATATTATAACATCATTTCCAAGGTCAAAGTCATTCCAATTCACAAACACTACCAGCAGCCTTCAAGGGAACATTAGAAAACTTTCACAGAGTTTGTTTTACTGGACTGTAATATGATATACAACAACAATTAATACCGTGGTATCACTGTCTGCTACTGAATTTCACCACCTGTATACATATTTCCTGATCAAGTGCTAAACACTTTGCCACTTTATTTTTAACTTGTACTCTCTATATTCATTTTCATATAGGCTACTTATGTCTGAATGCAATTGTCTAGTGTCTCATGTTTCAGCAAACTGATCCTCATCACAAGAATTTACATGTCCAGAGACAGGACTTAAAGGTAGGGTAAGGCAATGTTTTTTCATAAACACTTTTTGTTATACTGGTTTTGTTATACTGGTCTGTAAGGCTACGCAGAGTTGTAGACACAGTCACAGAGCGCCGCAAACAAACAGCAGCACCTTTTACACTTCCTCCTGAACCAAAACAACAAACTCATGCTGCGTTCACGCCATGTCATAACCGTAATTGCATAATGGCAAACTGTGACATTGTACACTGAGCTGTTTACGTCCTCAGACTCAGATTTATGCGTTTCTATGTCAATACTATAAATGTGCTGAAATTAATCTGCAGCAGTCAGGTACAAGTCAGAGCTCTGTAAGTTGTTTACATTCATTATTATTATAATGTTATGTGCTTTAAGACGAGGTAATTTAACGCTGTCTCTCGTGATGCTTTGCAGACTCTGCTGTGGCTGTGCGCGTTCATGCGTTTTGGAGGAGGCGTGGCTTTGGAGATGCTCTGAAAGGAGGGTGGAGTCTTTTGCCTTCAAAGGTAACTTGCTATTGTTAGCCTCTCCGAAATTGCCTACGCTATCTTTAAAAGATGACAACTGATGGCTGTGCAGATATCCTGCACACCCTAAAGTTTTACAAGTATTCCGCCTACGTCACGCGTGACCTTTCCAACGTGATTACTTAATGCGTGGAGCATCACAGAGCAGTGCAAGATGAGCATTTGCGGTTAAAAAGTACATATATATTTTTTTTTTTTAGAAAATGGCCGATGGTTTCTCTAGATAAGACCCTTATTCCTCGTCTGGGATCGTGTAGAGCTCTTTGAAGCTGCACTGAAACTGACATTTGGACCTTCAACCCGTTGAACCCCAGTGAAGTCCACTATATGGAGAAAAATCCTGGAATGTTTTCCTCAAAAACCTTCATTTCTTTTCCACTGAAGAAAGAAAGACATAAACATCTTGGATGACAGGGGAGTAAATTAACAAGAAATTTTAATTCTGAAGTGAACTAATCCTTTAAAGACATCCGTCTAGTGCTTAAACAATGGCACATTCCGAACCAGGTGAACAAAAATTGATAATACTGGCATTTGCGAAGTGCACAACATACGAACAGTTTAAAAAGGCATAAAGAAATAACCGACACGTCACGTCTCATTTATGCAAATATATGGTGCCCACAAATATTGTCAATAAAGCCAGCTTCCAAAAAATGTGGAGCTGTACGTTTACTTGTAAAAGACTGCAATCTCGATTCAAATACTCACGCGATCTTATTCCTAAATGTCAACGATTCGACTGTCTATTAAATCTTTGAAAAGTACGATCACAGCGAACATTCAAATGTGTTCACGCTGCCGCTGAGCCAGTTATTATAGGTATGAAAGAGCTTCACAGTCTTTTCAACCACACTGTATCTTTATTTCTGTCTCACAATAATTCATATTATCACAGAAGTTCTGGGATAAAAGTTTATAGTTTGGATATAAACTAGAGCCCGACCGATATATCGTTTTGCCGATTTTATACAATACTTCCCATTTGTGTGTCCAAACTTTTGACTGGTACTGAACTATAATATACACATAAAGAATATCGGCTGATATATCGATATCAGACTTTTTTACTTCCTAATATCGGCATCGGCCCCCAAAAACCCATATCGGTCAAATATGAGTAAATCATCTTTTGAATTTGAAACTTGACGCTTCAAATAAAGATTGTATCAATTACATCATTGCACCAGTAGGTGGCGACAAGACTGTTAAAAAAAATGTATTTGTCATCAATCATTCAAAGAAATTTATTCATAAACGCTGATCTAGTAATGAAACAAGTGAAGTCTTTATGAGTGAGTCATTGAATCATTCATTCAACCCGATTTTTAAAAAAAAAAAAAAAAATTTGACTTCAAATTACTTTTGTTTAGTTGTCTATTCAGAACCGCGAGAGAATCGTCATCTCTATTTTAAACAAAAGTCATGATTCTCAATTTATCCAGAATCGTGCAGCTCTAAAACAAATGATACGGACAAGTATGTGTTTAAGGAAATATTGTTTCAAAATTGTGATTAAAATCGAACTTGCAATATTGATCAAAAAATCATGATAGTATTTTTTTGTCAATATCGCACAGCCCTAATTGAAATACTGATATGTTAATAAATCAAAGTACTAAAAACCATTTTGCACCTATATAATACTGACAACCATCATAAATACACAGGTGGTGTATTGCGTTTCGATGATCATTTATGTTTCCACAATAGTTCATTCTAAGCTGACATTGTATAAAATAAGTGTTGATTTTGTGTCAGCAATTAGAGCATGGTCAGTCTTTCACCCTGGGCTCTCAATATCAGTACTGGCCATTGAAAGCCGGTCGACCACTAATAAAGCACTCCAAAGCCTGAAGGCAACATTACTAAGGCTTACGTGGAGGATAACACATTTGAATCTTGTTTGCTATACCATGCAACTGTACATTTGAGTCATGGAGAAGACAAGATATGAGGTGTGACAAATGGAACGTATGCTGAGCCCCAGGAGCAGTTGTTGCTTTCCTGAACAAGACCTGGTTGAAAGGAGCTTTGTAAGATATGACATTCTCCTCAGTTTTATCAAATCCAGCCAAGCCCAAAGGGTAAACTTCATTCTGTCTCCTGAGACAATATTAAACTTGGAGTGAAGCCTTCTTCCTTTTGAAATGCACTAAAATGGTTTTAAAACTGTATCCAATTTCTAGAAGCTATCTCCAAGACACCAAAGAGCTCAATATATTGATTTTCGTTGCACTAAGATCTGTGCCAGAGGCCAAAAACAAGGATCAACCATCTGCAACAGAACTGAGTGATTTACCACAGGATAATCAAACTTTGGCAAACTAAAGGTTTTTTATAGGGACACATGATATATCGGCCACCATATCGGTATCGGCCGATGTATGTTCATTTTTAATGTTATCGTTATTGGCCAGATAAGAAAATAAGTAAATAGTGCACAAAACAAACAATAAACCACATAATCGTATTCCTCATTTAACTACAATAAAAAGGCAGCTTTATTTTTTCATGTATAAAGACCCAATTTACATGGTGAAAATATTAAAAATATGTGGAAAATATTTCTATTATGTATTCACTTAAAAATTACAATTTTCTACTCACTGTATTTATTTATTTAAATCAAATTTATATTATTTTTATTGTATTTTTTTTTTGGGATGCACTGAAAATTTGAAAATGATATGAAAACAATAAAAATTAACATATATTGGCCGATGCCGATATTTCGTGCATCCCTAGTTTTATTTATTTATTTTTTTCCAAATGTATATACTTGGTTATTTTATTTATTACATTTTCTTGTGGCTCCAGTTTGAAAACCTCTGTTCTAGACTGTTTAATGCATTATCCAGATTTCCAGACAATAAATTTAGAAATTCCAGAAGCTCAAATTCAACGTAAACGAACATAAAACAACCCTTTAGATACACAAATGTTTATGTTTCACAAAACACTAGTCAGATGGATCAGAATGTGTGTCACTAGAGCCATAATCTGTCATGATGCTGGTGAGGATTGACACTAATCGGCAGATTAGCTATGCCACATATCACCTCAGTACCTCAAAAATAACCACATAAATAAAAACACCATGAACATTAAATAGACTTTCGGAAAAACAACTGCGTCTGTATAAGATGAGGCTAATCAATCCACGCCATATAACGTCAAACTAACCATATTAGCTATAGACTGGTTGTGAGTGAGATCACTATATTTAGTCATTAAAGATAAATGACAGTGAATTAGGTACTGATCTACCTTAAGAATATTTACTAATAAAGTTAAATAGTTGTTTAGTTAGCTACAGCTAAGGTGCTTAGCCGAACTGTTAGCCACTTTGTTGTGATTTCTCATCAACCGGATTAAATTATTTAACATTGGTATAGATTTACTTATACTAAATTTATCCGCCACAATGATCAGACTGACAACACTCAAACTAGTTAGTTCAGATGGTACAAGTTAAGTTAACTCACCTGGCCGGAGTGGTCAAAGCCAAATAGCTCTCGGTTAGCTACTGCTGTAATATCCCAAAATATCCGTAATATTATCAAAATTCCAGTTCAGGATTTCCTCGGGAAGGTTTAATAGTGTTGGGAAAAACAAAATGCTGAGGATTAGGCCATCATTCAGTTAGTGTCTCATCTACGACACTGACACTCAACAAGCCCTAGCATGGCTGTAATGGATCGGGCCGGTGACGGTGTATGTATGGTTGATAGGCAACCCACGAACTGTTTCTCAGCTGGGGCGTCGTCCATGCTCGGGTGTTTTCGGATTCTTTCGGTCATATTAGACTCCGCTTCCGAATTCTGTTGATCGCGTTCGGAATTGTTCGGTCACATTCGTCACATTAAATGGATTTGTCACCTGGTGGCAGTTGTTACGCAGGAATTTACCCCAAATTAGCTTGAAATCTATTGTTAAAGTCAGCAGAAACAGAAACGCATCTTTCCACACATATTTAATGTACTCCCCCCCAATTCAAAGTACTTAATTGGCATGGTTATGTTTACATATAATATTGTCAAAGCGTCACAAAACAAGTAATGACAAGAAAAAGAAATGTACACTCTAAAAAATGCTGGGTTAAAAACAACCCAAGTTGGGTTGAAAATGGACAAACCCAGCGAATGGGTTGTTTTAACCAAAGACTATAACAACACAAGACGCATCACTCTCTTTTTTTTTTTTTTTATGCAATTATGTACAAAATTAGTACAAACATATACATCTCACAACAAATATGAAAATAGAAAAAAGATATACAAACATTTTGCAGAAATAAAGTAAAAAAAACAGGGTAAAATTGTAAAACAATTAATTAACCAAATTAAAGTGACATAGTGCCTCATAAGTGTTTTTTGCTTTTTTGTTTTTTAAAAATTGTGTAAGGTAGCACCGTAGCTTCACTCATATTGTTTTGAATGGGAGAAAGTGCAACGCGCAATATGGCGGAATAAGTCCCGCCTTCTAAATAAGAGCCAATCGGCGATTGGTAAAGTCATCGCGTCACTGCAGCGGCCATTAGAAGCTCCGGTTCCTATAGAAACAGTCAGACATGCAGTTAGGACTGCGCATGCGCATTAATCTTAAAGGGACTCTGGTTTTAACCCAGTGGTTGGGTTAAATGTTTGCCCAACCTGCGGGGCAGTTTTATTTAACTCAGTTATTTTATTGCTCGCTTAAAATGAACCCAAAGTATATTGGAAATTAGCGTGTATTAATAAGTTTAATGAATAATAATTAAACAATAAACATTTATTAAATTGCTTATTAATAAATGTTCACCTTTTGATTATTATTGTTGCCTCTAGTAATTATGTGTCTGATTTTTAATTTCCAACCTATTTTAAGTTCATTTTAAGCCAGACATATAGTAATTTTTAAACAGTAGTTGAGTTAAATAAAACTACCCAGCACGTTGGGCAAACATTTAACCCAACCGCTGGGTTAAAACAACCAAATTGTGGAGTTTGTCCATTTTCAACCCAACTTGGGTTGTTTTTAACCCAGCATTTTTTTAGTGTACAATATTACAATAATAAATAACAATAAAATAATGCGCAAAGAACTGAATAAAATAAGATTAAAAAAAATATATAAATATATAATTTTAAAATATTTTAAAAAGAGTCTTAATAAACAATAATTATGAATAAAGTTGTACTGCCATCTAGTGGCTATGTAATCATTTCCATCCTTCGATCATGTTCTTGTTTTGTAGAGCTGTCGTATCTCGGCGTTTTCGATCTTTTGTGAATATTTCGCTTCTTATTTAGATAATTTTGATTTAATTTAAGCTTACGTGTAGCCTGATGTTTTGAATGCACCATCACAGGCTGCATATAATCCAAACTGGGATTTTACAGTATACATTTTTATTACTACAGAATCAAAGTTTTGCATGGCACATACTATAGACGTCAGTAAGACGGATCCCTTGGGAAATGTACACCATAGTGGAGCTCAAAGGGGTCAAGTGTGGATATCGCTGTGGCTACTGTGGGAATGAAGGAGGTAAAGCTTCATACGGTAAGTGAAGCTTGCATGGTTTTGGATAAATAAACACAGATAAAGTATTTGCACAAAACAAATTAATGAATTACAAACACATAATAACCTTCACACTTCCGTGTACAGTACAAACAAAACAAGTTTCTCTATTTTGTAAGGTAAACGGCGATAGTTTTGAATCATTAATGTTTTTATTCCTCGCCAGTAGGGGGCTTTTACCACTACAGGAAATGTAAATCTGTGCTTCCGGGTTATGTAAACCCTTGTTTAAAGCGCTCGAATCCTACTACGGTGAATGTTTTGTTCGTGAATATTAACTATGTCCCGTTGACGTCGTTTGCTTGACTTTTTGGGACGTCCAGTCACGTAACCTCATTAATATTAATATTTGTATTAGTATTCTAGCGCCCACCTACTAACGGCGGTTTTACATAAAATCAGACCAATCAGATAGGCGCGCTGGGCGAACGTCATGTAGCCTAATTAATATTCATGAACCAGGCCTATCCAATAGTAGGGTTCGTTAATGCAGCAGCTGAGCGAGCGTGGAAATGGCAGCGGGTGGATCTTACAGTATAGTGGAGTATTTCGGGGGAGATGACGGATATCGCTGCGGTTACTGTAAACATGAAAATGGCAATTTCTCGCACGGTGAGTGGGCATTGATCTGTTACTGATGGTCTGTGGTAAATATATCAGTGAATCGACTGAACGTTTGAGGGAAGCCGGTCTGTTTTGACTAGCGTTGACCGTTTCATGAACTGATTAGCATAGTTTGTCAAATGCTTAAACGCTTTATTAATATTATAGTATTAATTATATAGTTCCAAATGAGTTACTTAATTGTCAAGTTAATTATAAACAGTAAGATGGTCTCATAATCTGTGGTGTTTGTGGTAGACAGTAAAGACCTTGTCCAGCTGTCAGACAAACGTCTTCAGTCATTGAATATTCAACATCAGAATATTTTTTAAAACAGAGAAGATATTAATAAATTCCTGATCTGAGGGAATAGCAGAGGCCTGTTCATTGTTTGATTTCCTCCTATGTGCCATCCTTGAACTTTTACAGTTCAGATCTTTACAAAAACAGTGTCCTGGATTCTGTATGCTTTAACTGTTTATTAATCTTATAATAAAGTGAAGTCTGATAAGTAAAGTGCCTGTTTTGTGTAATTGAGGCAGTTAGATACAGGCCTGGGGTCACTGAGTTTATACTCTGCTATAGCAATGTTTCAGCCTTTTAGATGTCACAGATCATATATGATGATATGTTTATATATTAATTATGTATGAAATATTATTTGGAAAATATTTTGTTTCTATTAAGTTACATTATTATGTTTATAGTATTTATTTACTTATTTTAAGCTAATAATTTTTATTTATTTTAATCTTATTTAATCCTATTTTTGTTCATTATTTATTAATTAAATAATATTTTTATTATTTTTAATTTAAAGGCTGCCATCACACATTTCAGTCTAGTCATGCAGGAGAATAGAGTTTCATTCATTGCTTTCACTTTCAAATGTATGAAAGTGAAAGGAAGTATCAGAACCTTTTAAAGTCAACATGAAATGCAGTTTGCAGCACATTTTACTTTTATGATGTGATGCGTTTCCAATTGAAACTGGGTATTCGATTAGAAGTAATGCTGGGCAGGACTCAAATTTATTCATTGCAAATTAATTTGGGGAAAATTGGTTATGGAGCTGAGGTGTTGAAATATACAGTATAAGAGGGCTGTGATGATGTAGGTTAAAAAGAAAAACACAATACTGTAAGTGCATTGAGGAAGTGATTGAGGTCAGTTTTGGTTTCATCTTGACTTTTCAATACCACTTTATCTCTTATTTGGAAGTTAAACTATGCACAACTTTCTTTGCAGTATACTAATCAGTTATCACACTCTAGTTAAAATTCAGAAACAGCTGGTGCTGCATGACTCTATCTAGAGGTGAATGACTCGTCATGAACTTTTGACTTTATAACTCTCCATCGAATTTAGATTGCAGATTGCATTATACCAGGCTAATGCTTAAAGGGTTAGTTCACCCAAACATGAAATTTCTGTCATTAATTACTCACCCTCATGTCGTTCCACACCCGTAAGATCTTCAGAACACAAATTAAGATATTTTTGATGAAATCTGATGGCTCAGTGAGGCCTCTATTGACAGCAAGATAATTAACACTTTCAATGCCCAGAAAGCTACTAAAGACGTATTTAAAACAGTTCATGTGACTACAGTGTATGAATGTTATGTTATGAAGCGACGAGAATACTTTTTGTGTGCCAAAAAAACAAAATAACGACTTTATTCAAATTAAATACATCTTTAGTAGCTTTCTGGGCATCTGAAAGTGTAAATTATCTTGCGGTCAATGGAGGCCTCACTGAGCCATTGAATTTCATCAAAAAAAAAAAAAAATTATTTATTTATATATATAATATATATAATATATTATATAAATATTTATTTATTTATTTATTTTTAATGAGGAGATCATGCATTGTGTTTGAAATGATTACTCGCCTCTTCAATCTTTTCAGGGCTTGTTATCTGCTTGTTTATCTGCCTCAAACCGAATCAGTAGCTATTGTGTGTTGTTCTGAAGAACAGGTGCCCTTTATGGGTTAGATTAATGGATGATAAGTCGGGTAAAAGCAAACCTCTTGTTTCTGTTGTTGCGGTGATCTGACTGATGTTGCATAATGGGTCTTTCTGGATTGTGTTGTGTTCTGTTCTGTTGAATCATTTGTTTGTTTGTGCTCTGAGAGCCATTGGCCTGACCTGTAGACCTCAATGAGTGCCTGCTTTCCCTGGCCTGAATTCTGGAAGTATTTTAATTGTAAATATTTTGTTCATTTTACATTTACATAAGGGTTTTTTGAGCAGTTTTCCTCCTTAGCCAACTCCAAAATCAGTCCCAATTCCCAACTTTAAAATAGATTAAAACCAGAACAGATAATCAGAATAAATCATGCTCTTAAAATGTTGACGGGAAAGTGCTAGATTATGGAAAAGAGTAGTATGGCAAAAGTACTTGAAAATGCAAAAATTAAATATCATATCATTAAATATCATGCATTGCTATTGAAAGGTTTGGACTGTTATTGCTCAAAGTCAATTTTATATATGGAGATTTGGAACATTAATTTTACAAGCAATAAATCAACTGATTGTCCTCTAGCCATTGGCAGATTAGAGGAGCATTAGCACCCCCTTGTGTCAGTGTCAAAATCTACCAACAACCTTATCAGTCATTTCTGTTTTGAAATATTTGTTAGTCAATTTTGACTAAATATTATATAAAAGATGTGTATGAGTATATCTAAAATGTCATAATTATTGTATTGGTTTTCTAGCCTATTTCACATTTATATATCAGACATCCTGCCCTCTTGTTATCAATATTAATATTGCCATTTCCCATTCCGTCACTCATTTTTAATTTTTGTAGATATGTGTCTTTTTTAATGTCTTGTCAATATTGTGTGGTTGTGATACCACAAGGTAGTGATAAGAGTCTCTTTAATCTGACTTTCTCCTTAGTGTTTATATTGAATGCATTATAGCTCAGTCTACATAAAGAGACATCTCAACCCCACAGCCAAAAAACCGAGAAGATTCTCAAAGCTTTGAGGACAGATGTCCTATACGTGTCCTTGTGTGGGAGCTTAATTCTCCATGACGTCAAAGGAAACATTTTCCCTTCCTGAACTGTGTGTCAGAGAGCTTTGCTGTCCGGGGTCCGTTTGAGGCTCAGAACACATGGCTATAAGGATCACATGCCCTCCTGTTCTCATGATCATGCTTGTCTTTATTTCAGAGGTTTACCTTGATAAGTTTGTGTTGTACATGTTCTAAACGTTGTTGTTCTCTCTCTAGGGATGTGGTCCCATACTATGACAGTGCAGGACTACCAAGATCTCATCGACAGAGGCTGGAGAAGGTGCTGATATGACCTCTGAAGTGTTAAATTCTAATGAGTGTTTTATAATACAGTCTTCTGACTTGACTTGACGTCATGTGCTGCATGAATAGGATTTCTTGCATAATGTCTTAGCAGGAAACACTTTTACACATTAACAGGATGCAGTGTAATGAGCTTAACACAGTGACAGATTCAGGGATACTCCCCTGAGCTCAGTCTCACAGACTTCTTCAAACAGGACAAATGGGCTTTTCATTCACTTGACGGGCACACTGACTGAGTTTCTTGAAGAAAGTGGTTCAAGTCAACATGAAACCACTTTTTAATCAGGATATATTTGGCAAGATGTCCGATGGCCAGTCAGAAATGCCAAGTTGCTCTGGAATACCCATCCATTCCTTCTATCCTAAGAGACTCTTGCAGTTTAAAAAAAAAATGTAACACCTAAGGAGTCATATCATTGTTAAATTTCCCAAGTACTGATTTTAGATTGGGAGAAATTCTGATTAATCCACAAAATTGGACTTCATGCATCACTAGCTATATTTCAGCTACAGTTCATACTATTACAGTAACCTTTTTTTTGGCTGTAAATAAAAGTATTTGTGTTATTAGAATGTAATTTGCAGTTATGTCAAAAAAGTAATCCGATCACGTAATGCACGTAATCAGATTACTTTTTTAATGTAATGAGAAAAGTAATGGCTTTTCCTGCCCTCTTTTGATTGACAGGATATATCGGCCCTGATTATTGGCTGTTTTTAAACTATCAGCCGATAGCCATTAGTGTGAAAATTTGCTCTCGATATATCGGTGCATCTCTAGTTACTTTACACATTACATCAAAAAAGTAATCTGGTTACGTAATGCACATTACTTGTAATGCAGTGCTTTAATCGTAACACCACAAAGTAATCTGGTTATGCATTACATGTAACTTGTAACGCGTTACTTTACTCGTAACATCAAAAATGTTATCTGGTTATGTAATGCACGTTACTTGTAATGCGTTACTTGTAACATCAAAAAAGTAATCTGATTATGTATTGCATGTAAATAGTAACGCGTTAATTTACTAGTAACATCAAAAAAGTAATCTGGTTATGTAATGCATGTTACTTGTAATGCGTTACTTTACTTGTAACATCAAAAAAGTTATCTGATTACATACTGCACATTACTTGTAATGCATTGCTTTAATCGTAACACCAAAAAAGTAATCTGGTTATGTAATGCATGTAACAAACTTGTAACGTGTTACTTTAGTCGTAACATCAAAAAAGTTATCTGATTATTTAATGCACATTACTTGTAATGCATTGCTTTAATCGCAACACCAAAAAACTAATCTGGTTATGCATTGCATGTAACTTGTAACATGTTACTTTACTCGTAAGATCAAAAAAGTTATTTAATGCACGTTACTTGTAATTCGTTACTTGTAACATCAAAAAGTAATCTGATTACGTAATGCACATTACTTGTAATGCATTTCTTTAATTGTAACACCAAAAAAGTAATCTGGTTATGTAATGCACGTAACAAACTTGTAACGTGTTACTTTACTCGTAACATCAAAAAAGTTATCTGGTTATTTACTGCATATTACTTGTAATGCGTTACTTGACTTGTTACATCAAAAAAGTAATCTGGTTATGGCATGTTACTTGTAATGTGTTAGCCCCAACACTGCTCTTTTCAGATGAGATTGAAAACACCTGATCGCTAGTTGTTTTCCCACAGTCTGAAAACATCAATAGATCAATGTAGATTTCAGTCAGAGGTTTTCTCAGAGAGGAGAGACACGGTAGAAATGTGTCCATTTTGAACAATCAGAAGGTTCAGCTAATAAGGGTAAATCGACGCATGAGTGTTTTCTACATAGTCTGAGTTGGGTTTCCTCCACCAGATCTTTGATGGAATCACGTCTTCATGTTCTGATATCAAAGACATGCAACGTTTAACTTGTATGAAGTTCTTCTTTGTCTGCTGTTCGAATAGGAATGTTTTCATGTTTTCAACATGATTTTATATAATTTTACTCATTGGTTTGTTAAATACATACAGTATTACTGTGTTATTACTGTATTATATTTAATACAGTATCTCTTCAGCTAAAACCAAAAACGCATACAATTGTGATTTCATCATATTTAAATTGATCTCCCCTTTGTTCTTTTCATGTTTTTTTGTTTTGTTTTGTTTAGAAGTGGCAAATATGTTTACAAGCCAATCATGAACAAGACATGCTGCCCACAGTACACCATCAGGTAAAAAGATTGCTTGTGTAAATAGGATACATTCAAATAAATATCTTATAGTTCAATTTAGACTATTGAGTGATATTCTTAAATGTGTATAATTTGGGAAACAAATTGTGTGTTTGGTCTTTCTTTATACGTGAATATGTTGTTGGACTTACTGTTTGGCAGGTGCCATGCCTTGAACTTCCATCCGTCAAAGACTCACAAAAAGACCTTGAAGAGGTTGAACAAGTTTCTCTCCAAAGGAGAGATGCCAGTAGAGCGGTGTGATGAGGGACATGAAGGTGAGCAAGTGTCACTGGCTGCTGGTGGTCATTCACAATAACATCTACCTGCAGTACATATATATTTATAATGAGACATTTTAATATATGAGAAATGCCACAAACGTATAGTTGAGTGATGACACAAACGTATACTTTGGAATATTTCTGTCCATTTTATAATTCACAAAAAGTTTAAATCACAGATTCTATTAAAACATCTCATTACGGCACTCTTACCTTGGCAACAAAATCATATCTGAATATATCCGACTCAGTATATAGCCCAGTCTTAATTTGAGCCAAAGTAAGACGAGTTGCATCCCGAAGGCAGTGTTTTCTACAGGTATAGCCTCTGTCTGTGTCTTATATCTTGTGGTCTGGTCTGATTTAATATGCCATCCCAGGAGTTTTAGAAGAAATCAAAGGTCGTCTAAAGCCCTTCTCTTCCATACTTCAGAGGACAGTGGCTATAGCTGCAGGAAAAACCCAGTCGTTTTTGTCAGGTGCGCTTTCTGTGCTGTCGGCCAGACATTAACCAGACGCCCCTCCTATCACCCATGTGTTATCTCTCCCATATTTCACTGTTTTCTTCTCGTTTTGTCTTTTTCTACACGTGTTTCTTGTGCTCAGTTTGTTTGTGTGGTGTTGGGCATGACAAATTTTCTTAGTGTTTATGAACTAAAATTTCGTTTGCAAGTACAAGATCCATTTCATACCTTTGTATGTTAATGCGCCCAATTGTGGTTTTCTTTTTAAAATGATCTGGGCTCTGTTTCCCAAAAGCATTGTAAGCCTAAGCTGATCGTAGAGTCCTTTGGTGCAGTTGGTTTATGATCAACTTAGGCTCACAATGCTTTTGAGAAACACAACCTTGCATAATTTGATGGCTCCAAGTAGCAGTGTGATTGGAGTGAATCCCTGTAGTAGACGGCATTGTGATGATGGCCATCTTAATGAACATGTGTTGATTCTTTAGGAGAGCCCATGGACTCTGTGCATGAAGAAGATGTTCGACCACCTCCTGAAGATCCACTGAAAATAGACCATAGTGAAGTACAAGACATCACCACCAGCCCGGACACAGACTCCACCAACTCAACTGCACCCACAACACCCAGAGAAGACACAGCGCCCGCTTCAGCAGAGAAAACCCCAAGTGTTACGCCCAAACCGGGTCAGTCTCTACACTAATTTAAGTCTCAAATAACACTGCCACAGTTCTTGGTTCTTTTCGATCAAATTTCGAATTTACAGTATAACATGAAATGTCACGGAATTTCATGTAAAATTTTTGATCAGTAAATAAAAAGTAGGTCAGTACACTTAAATCAAATCGTGACATAGACTAGTATTTGTGAATATTAAACCGCAAAAAGACTATTTAAATATGAATCCTGCCTGTTCTGTCACTGTGTGAATGAACGGTGCAGACGCACGCATGACGCTCGTGGTGTTTTCAGCGTCTGCCGCCTCACTATATGAGGACACACATGAACTTCATCTCCAGAGCCGCTCTCAAAATCACTTCATGAGCATTTTACAGTTTCATTAGAGAAAAACTATTGTCATATCATAAACACGGCAGCCCGTCAAAATAAAAGTTTGGTTTAACTTGAAGAAATAGTGACAGAAATATATTACTGTTGTACTGTTGTACGTCTCAATGTAATAATAATACTAACAATAATAATAATAATATTATATTATTATTAAAACTTTATTCTTTAAGTAATAATCACAATTTGTCTTCCATGTTTCAATTATAACAGTAAAGCTTTGTTGAGCAGCACTTTCAAATGATTAAAAGATAAATTAAATTAATGTTTTATGCCTTTATTTGATTGCCAGAAAAATTAAAATACACAACACAGAATTTCTGAAAAAACAAAAACAAAACATTTAATGGAAATTTAATAAATTTTGTTATGTTTATGAACTCAATTAATTAGACATGCTTTTTGATTTATTAAAAAAAATTAATTAAACCATTAAAATGGAATCCAGACAACTATAAACAGAAAACACAGAATTTGGTAAAAATAAAACAGAATTTGAGGGGGGGAAAAAGATTTCATAGGGCCCTAAAAAATGTAATTTTTGTTAAAGTTTTAATAAATTGTTAAATTGTATAAGTTTCATGATTTCAGTTAATTAGACATGCTTTTTGATTACTAAAATTTAATTTCACTATGAAAGTGGAGTCCAAAAAAAAAAACAGAATCCAGAAAAATTTAAACTGAAAAAACGGAATTTGGGAAAAAATAAAATGGATTTCGTAGGGACCTATTTATCCATGAATCTACGCAAATACCACACAATATTCAAAGGCCCAATGACTTTTCCAGTTGTTTGTGGTTTACTGGATAAGTTTTTCTTAAAAAAAAACTTTACTCACAATTTCTACCCGAATAGTTTTTTTGGAACTTGGCATAACTAGTAAAATGCATATTCATTGTAAAATTGCTCATTGCGTTTTAAAATTTTATGAATTTACATGACTTTTCCAGGTCTTAAATTCACATTTGTAAAGTTAGGCTTCCACATATATACATGTTTTTCAAGACCATTGGAACCCTGGTTCTTCAAAGAGAAAGCAAACAGCTGTTAACAGGGTGAATTAAAATAAAATTGTAGTTGTTTTAGCTTATTTTAATGCTTGTTTTATCTTATCTTAAATCGCTTGTGGTTGAGAACCACTGCATAAAGGGAAATTAATGTTATTAAAATCATCTGGGTCCAAAAATAAAACCAGTTCTGAATAAGATCCAGTTGTCAGTTCCCAACCGGACTAGTAAGTGTCTGATAAATGACCACTTGTCTTTAGGATAGCAAAACAAGAGATTCCGCTGAGGATCAATAGAGGGCAGCATGTGTCCAGAAATATGTGTGGCGTCTCCCTTGGGATATTATTTTTTTTTTCCACATCATCTGTGCAAGATAGCTATTCCTGTAACTGTCACTTCCTTTGTTAAACAATTTCATCATCTTATCCTTTAGTTAAATGTAATTGTAATAATTTTTTTTTTTTTTTTTTTAAGCTTTATCAGAAGTATCTACTTGCTTTCCTGTGAAAGTGCTGTGAGCCAAACCGTAAAATAAATTCCCTGTAGACTTGAGGCACAAGGACCATACATCTTTGAATATGAATTTTAGACAAATTAAAAGTCCTATATATCTACAGGCCCCTGGAATGAGCACCCCCACAGAACAGTCCGGAAATGGGAAGGATTTATAGAGGTTCCCAAAAGGAGGAGAAAACTCTCGCTCTCTACATCTCCAAACGGAAACCACCTGGTGACAAATTTATCGCAGCTTGCTTTATGACCATCTTTACGTCTGAGTTATGTCTGTTGTTAGCGTTGACGCAGACGGAGCTAAATGACTGATTCCTCACAGGAGGTTAACGCTCAGGTTATAAACAACAGAATCTGTAAATGGTTTCTCTGGGTATTTGAGCTGAATGTAGTGAAGCGAGTACATGCGAACAGGCTTAGACCTTCACTCGTAATTCACGTTAATGAGAAACTAAGAAGGAACAATTAAAACTAGATTTTTTTTGTGACCCAGCTAAAAATCTGCAGACTTTTTTTTTCAGGGTGGTTGCTAAGTTATTCTGTGCAGTTTCTAATGTGTTGCTAGCTGGTTGCTGCGAGGGTGTTTTAGAGTATTTTTAGTTGCACTACAACACATGACAGTGCCATCTGCATAAAAGTGAAAATTTGCATCCTGAATATCACAATCAAGACTATTTATGTAGATAAACGCGGTAAATAAAAAGGGCCCCAACATAGATCCTTGGGGAACACCTTTAACAATCTCCAGAAGTCTAGATTGTTTACCTCCAGCCTGTACACACTGAGTTCTTCCACTGAAATAGTTTTTAAAGCAGAAAATAACATGATTTTGAATTTGAATTTACTTAATTTGCGGATTTGTTTTTACATTGGGGTCAGGAATTTTATGTTTTTGAATGTCTCTTATGCTGCATTTATTGGATCAAAAAATCATTAAAAAAAATTGTAATATTGTGAAAAATTATTGCAATTTAAAATAACTTTTTTCTATTTTAACACATTTAATAATGTAATTTATTCCTGTGATCAAAGCTGAATTTTCAGCATCATTACTCCAGTGTCACATGATCCTTCAGAAATCATTCTAATATGATGATTTGCTGCTTAAGAAACATTTCTGATTATTATCAGTTGAAAACAGTTGTGCTGCTGCATATTTTGTGGAAATTTTTCTTCAGGATTTATGATGAATAGAAAATTCAAAAGAGCAGCATTTATTTGAAATAGATTTTTTATTTGTAACATTATAAATGTCTTTACTGTCACTTTTCATCAGTTTAAAGCATCCTTGCTGAATAAAAGTGTTCATTTGTTTTGAGAAAAATAAAAAATAAAATCTTTCTGACCTAAAACCTTTGAATGGTAGTGTATCTGTAGCACAAGTAATGTACAAAAATAAGAAATAAGCAGTGGTGGAAAGAGTACTGAAAATTTGTACTTAAGTACAAGTACTGTTACATTGCTGAAATAATACTCAATTACAAGTAAGAGTACTGGTGTCAAAAAAGTACTCAAGAAAAGTACAAATTACTCTTCTCAAAAACTACTCAAAGTACTAAAATTACAAATTACTTTTTAGCCGGCGATATTTAATAAATTATCAAAAAATATTCAATCAAATCATAGATCTAAGTAGAAAATAGCTACTTTAAACAACACTTTCACCTTATTGACGAAGTGCATGAATTAGTGGTCACAATACTGGAATTTCTAACTTCAATACAATACCTTGAAAATGATCAATATTCAGTATCATTTTAAATACCATGGGGAAAACCACCACATACTGTATACCGTAGATATTTTAATATCTAACTTTTTTGTCCATCCATTTTGTCAAGGCAATCATTATTTTCTCGTAAGACTCGTAACAGTAATCAATTTAAATGGAGCGGTTTAATTCAAGTCTTCTGAAGAGACACGTCCGCTTTATACGATGAACAGATTTTAATTTAGGCTTTTATTTGCATATTTAAACATTGATCAATTACCATTACAATAATCTCACTTAAACATTTGCTCACTCTGTGTATTTGTGTCTTTACAGTATAGGGTAACTTTGGTGAAGTAGCTCACGTGCAGCACAAGAAAGCTTGATTTCAAACTGAATTAAATTTACAAAAAATACAAGTAAACAGTCAGTAATAAAATAAGAACAAAAAAATTACCTAAATTCAGTTCAGGTATTCAAAATATGACAACACTGAATTTTTAAATGCCTTGTATCTTAAAGGGTTAGTTCACCGAAAAATAAAAATTCTGTCATTAATCTTCAGAACACAAATTAAGATATTTTTGATGAAATCCGAGAGCTTTCTGACCCTCCATAGACAGCAACATTATTACCACATTCAAGGTCCAGAAAGGTTGTAAAGACATTGTTAAAATAGTCCATGTGACTACAGTGGTTCAACCTTAACGTTATGGAGCGACGAGAATACTTTTTGTGCGCAAAAAAATAAAATAAAATAAATAAGGAATTTATTCAACAATTTCTTCTCTTCCATGTCAGTCTCTGACACTGTTGACGTAGTAAACACAGTGCAGCACTTCCAGGTTCTACGTCAGCTCATTATTGGCTGGATTCTGCGTCAGCATCACACGCATGTGTCGTGGTGCTCACATGAACAGCATCAGAGAGTGACATGAAGAGAGGAGATTGTTGAATAAAGTTGTTATTTTTGTTTTTTGCACAGAAAAAGTATTCTCGTCACTTCATAACATTAAGGTTGAACCACTGGTAGTCACATGGGCTATTTTAACAATGTCTTTACTATCTTTCTGGGCCTTGAAAGTTGCAATTACGTTGCAGTCTGGGGTCAGAAAGCTCTCGGATTTCATCAAAAATATCTTAATTTGTGTTCTGAAGATGAACGAAGGTCTTACAGGTTTGGAACAACATGAGGGTGAGTAATTAATGACAGAAATTTCATTTTTGGGTAAACTAACCCTTTAAGAGCCATATAATATTTAGATAAAAAGAACATCAGAGGGGTTTGACCTGTAATATCTGTACAATATAGCGATGCAGTTAGACAGACTAGGTTATTTTTATGTACAAATCACACAAATGCCCCATTCTGAAACATATACATTGTAAAGAAATTAAAGATCCACCTTTGATTGTTGAGACTTTCTGGTGCATTTCACTTATAGCCAATAAGATTCCCTGTAGCATTTCCATTGGTCAGGCTTGGAGGTCTATTCTGATTGATAACTTTTGACAACGTTTAATTTAAGAGCACGGAGAGATTCACGATCGTACACTACACAGTCTGACGGCGCGCACGAGGAGAGGCAGTTCACTTGTATATTTGAGAGCTCGCGTTGTTTTCTGCACGTTACAAAAATGCGCTCTCGACATTTGTAATTAAAATACGCCATAGAAACCTGAGGTTGTGATTAAAATTATGTGCAATACCTGCAATCAGGAGGAGGCGGGTGTGTGTCAAACTCGCTGTCGCGGAGATGAGAGAATGAGAACGTGCCGCTGATAAAATATCAGGGTTTTCATTGGTCCGTTTATGATCAGATTTCTTTATTGGCTACCGATATGCCGGTCAAAGGTTTGAATATTCAAATTGTTGGCGTACGCACTAACGGAATGTGATTTTACAAGTAGCGAAGTAGATTACTTAGCTTAATTTGTACTTAAGTACAAGTAAAATTACAGATTTAAAAATGTACTCAAAAAAGTACAAAAACACGAAAAAGCTACTTAATTACAGTAACGTGAGTAGTTGTAATTCGTTACTTCCACCTCTGGAAATAAGTATGTCTAATTTTCTAATTTGATGGTTTGCATACAATGAAATCTGTTTTTGAAAGCAACACGTGACTGTGTTTGCAACCCCTTTTACTTCAATTTGATACATTTCTGAGTGAAACAGGATATTCTATAAAAAAGCATGTGGGATGGAAATTGAAAAGTGGGTGTTACATACCAGAAATAGTGAGTTTAGAGAGAGGGATTGAAATGAATCTTGCACTAAAAGACCAGGAATGTGTATTACGAAAGTACATTTTGATTTCATGTTGTCTAAGTTGAGCCTTGTGTGTTTCAGTAAAGGCTGGTCCAGGTAGTAAAAGTGTTTCTCTTCCCCACGCCCCACTGTTCTTCTTTCCATATGTTTTCCTCTCATAAAGGAGTGTGCCAGCTCTAATTCACCCAGCCCGAGTCATCCCCGCACAGCAAATATACCTTACACTGTCCCCTCAGGGAGCCTGTGTGTGTGTGTGTACATACATCTGAAGGAATGTGTCTTTGAGTTGCTGTTACATGTACATGTGTGTCCATGAGTCCTCAAGGAAAGGCAGTTCTGGACTTTTTACGAACTGTTAACTGCTAGAGAGGGAGAATGTGTCTTCCGCAGGAACGGATCTGTCAGAGTTTATCTCTCCCTTTGCACACAACGGCCCGCTTGCAACAGCACGTGTCTATTGCTAAAGGTCTGTCTGACCTCAGTACAGTCCGCTCGGTGTTTTTATTCAAACGTGATAATATTCACTGTTATTTATTTATTTTGTTAATTTATTTTTTAAAGGGGACATGTCATGAAAATCTGACTTTTTCCGTGTTTAAGTGCTATAATCGGGTCCCCAGTGCATCTTCCAACCCAGAAAACGTGAAAAAGGACAACCCAGTAACTTTGTTTTGGCAAGCCTTTCTCTGCAAGCATGTGAAAAAATGAGCTGCCGCTCAGATTTCGCTCCCCTTGTGACATAGGAAGGGGATCTTATTATAATATTACCGCCCCTTAATCTGCACGTTTCCACCCACGGCGCCGCCATTTTGTTTTCGCAAGCGACAACGGTGTACCAGTTCTAACGCCATTGCAAAAGTTGGAGCAAAGCATGCTAACTGTTCTGTCGTTGGCTGCACAGACGAGCGCTGAACACTGTTTAGAGTCTCGTTAGCTTGGATAGCTGCAAGTTGACCGTGGCAAGCTTGATTGCTAAAAAAGGAGCGTTTCTGTTCGAGCGATATTTTGGAAAAAATATTAGACCGTTAACAGCATTTGATAGCAATCATAAACATTAGCCTGGTGTGTATGGCTCTGTTTGGCAAACAGGTACGCTATGTATAGTGGGTGTCCAAAGATTAACATGACGGCACATGCTAGTGGATGAGTTGAATCAACTCCACAGCAACTACATAAATTTATCCACTAACCATTCAGAAACATCCTAAAAGTTGTAACTTCTTCCTGAGTCTCTCCATCAGTGTCGACTCCGGTTTGAACAATGTAAGGCTGAACACCGTTACTGACAATCCTCATTTTGGCTGCGTGAGATTCTCCAGCTTTGTTGTTGTTGAGCTGTTAAAGCTCCGCCCTCTTCTGGAAAGGCAGCTCATTTGCATTTAAAGGGACACACACAAAGTCATCAAATACATGATGTCAGGATTTTTGGGTGAACGATCCCTTTAAGAAGATTTTCCTTGCTTTAGTTGCCTTGCTGGGTGGAGATTATAAGTCATTGTTTTTTTTGTTTTGTTTTGTGAAGCTGTTTTGGAATGAAATGTATTTTGAAAAGTGCTGTACTAATACTTTTAAGTGAGTTGAAATGCATTTGTGTCATTAACATAACACTGTCGTAACCGGGCGGAAAGTGATAAAGTGATTAAAACTATCTCTTCCATGTTGATCCTAAGCAGCTGTATTGCTTTCAAACCAACTGCGAATTGCACTAGGGAACATGAACCCTTGTCAGCCATCTTGAGGGGTTTCTTGGTGTGTGTTTGAGTAGTGTGAAGATGAATTCATATAATACTCTATTGTATTATAACCAAACAGAACCAGTCTGGCTCCGATCCGCTCAGAGTTCAGTTAAACAGTGTAAGAAACAGAACGCAGGCTGTCTTCAACCTGGATCCGGCCCAGCATCTGCTCTAGCTCTCTCGCTCGTGTTTACTCTGGTTTGGAGGAAAGCCATTCAACATCTCCATCATCCCCGTGCCGTATTTACAACCCTGGCCGGAAACATTCCCTCCTCTAAGTCAACTGGAGGTATTAACAGGAAAAGAGGGAAGAATGAATGTTAAGAAAGAGCTAATTGTCTCAATGACTTGGAGGAAGTCACAGAGCAGCGCTTGGAGGTCCTGAAGGAGGTCCCACGTCTCATGTGAAGCGTGTGAAGGCCAGATTTATTTGAGGAAAGTGTAAATAGTCTGTTATCAATGTGCTTTTGAAAGCTGGTCCAAATTTGCGCTTTGTGTTGCGAGTGTAACTAACAAGTTGCATCCGGTTAATGCTGCACTTCTAAAGATAACTTCTAAATGTTGTTTTTTTTTTTTTGTAGTCTTAAATTAAAGAAGGGAAGTAAACACCATTCTTTTGTTGTTCATGAGTGAATCCCTTGAAACTTATCCAGAAAATCTCCAGGTCATATTTCACCCCAAATGCGGGTAGATTTCAGCTGTGGCGGGTAAGACAGCCACTCCCACTAGCCACTTCGGCGGGTTGAATATAATTATCTCGCGTGAATACAGTCGGTTATGGCTTAAAGGATTAGTTCACTTTTTATATAAAAATGTCCTGATAATTTACTCACCCCCATGTCATCCAAGATGTTCATGTCAAGGTTTTGATGAAAACATTCCAGGATTTTTCTCCTTATAATGGACTTCAATGGCCTCCAAACGGTTGAAGGTCCAAATGTCAGTTTCAGTGCAGCTTCAAAGGGCTTTAAACGATCCCAGACGAGGAATAAGAGTCTTATCTAGAGAAACCATCGGCCATTTTCAAAAAAAATGTAAATGTATATGCTTTATATAAACAAATGATCGCCTTCCAAGTGCTTCCGCCAAAACTGTACTTTCGTATTCTTCAGAAAGCTTACGCTGTTTGTCCTACACCTTCCCTATTCTACTTACGGAACAAACGCAGCGCCAGTTACATTTTTTCCGTAAGTAGAATAAAAAAGTTCATGTCAAGCCCTGACCCCAATCCAAAACGATTTTTCTTTTTTTTTTTAAAGTTTTGGTTTAGGACATTCTATCCATCTCTCTATTTTTCTTTATCCATCCATCCATCTGTTTGTATCCATCCATCCATCCATCCATCCATCCGTTTGCATCCATCCATCCATCCGTTTGCATCCATCCATCCATCCATCCATCCATCCGTTTGCATCCATCCATCCATCCATCCATCCGTTTTCATCTATCCATCCATCCATCCATCTGTTTGCATCATCCATCCATTCATCCATCCATCTATCCATCCATACGTTTGTATCCGTCCGTCCTTCTGTCCGTCCGTCCATCCATCCATTTGTATCCATCTATCCATCCATCCATCCGTTTGCATCCATCCATCCATCCATTTGCATCCATCCATCCATCCATCCATCCATCCGTTTGCATCCATCCATCCATCCATCCATTTGTATCTATCCATCCATCCATCCGTTTGCATCCATCCATCCGTTTGCATCCATCCATCCATCCATCCATCCATCCATCCATCCATTCATCCATCCATCTGCATCCATCCATCCGTTTGTATCCATCCATCCATCCATCCATCCATCCATCCATCCATCTGCATCCATCCATCCGTTTGCATCTATCCATCTGCATCCATCCATCCATCCATCTGTTTGTATCCATCATCCATCCATCCGTCCATCCATCCATCTGTTTGTATCTATCATCCATCCATTCATCTGTTTGCATCCATCCATCCATCCATTTGTATCTATCCATCCATCCATCCATCTGTTTGCATCCATCCATCCATCCATCCATCCATCCATCCATCCATCCATCCATCCATCCATCCGTTTGCATCCATCCATCCATCCATCCATCTGTTTGCATCATCCATCCATTCATCCATCCATCTATCCATCTATACGTTTGTATCCGTCCGTCCTTCTGTCCGTCCGTCCATCCATCCATTTGTATCCATCTATCCATCCATCCATCTGTTTGCATCCATCCATCCATCCATCTATCCATCCATCCATTTATCCATCTATCCATCCATCCATTTGTATCCATCCATCCATCCATCCATACATCCGTCCGTCCGTCCATCCATCCATCCATAAGTTTGTATCTATCCATCCATCCATCCATCAGACAGGATTTTTTTTTTTTGGAATTGTGACATATTTTAATGACAATGCTAATTTTCCTGTTCTTTTTTTAAAATAAAGGCAAAAAAGCCCCCAAAATATCTTTAAAAAATCATTCTAATATGCTGATTTGCTGCTCAAGTAATAGTTTTTATTTTTATAAATGTTGAAAAAAGTTGTGCTGCTTCAAGTTTTTGTTGAAACCGTAATTATTTTTTCCCCTCTGTGGTTTCCTTGATGAATAGAAAGTTCAAAAGAACACCATTTACTTGAAATAGAAATCTTTTGTAACATTAATAATGTCTTTACCATCACTTTTGATCAATTTAATGCGTCCTTGCTGAATAAAAGTATTAATTTCTGCCAAAAAAAATCTTACTTGAATGATAGTGTAAATTGTAAAGTGTTCATCATGTCTTGTGGCCTTGATTTATGAAGATATAAATTGTCACAATGCAACAAATCATAATAGTTTTAAAAATAGGCTTTCTTTTTTATGCAGTATATAATTGCTTATTTTAATGAGTTGTTATTTGATTTATACGCTCCTGACAGGTTTTGTGAGATGCAGACAGTGCTCTTATCCCTCGCTCTCTCTTTCCCCCAGCGGGGTGAAGGGTTTGATGGCAGGCGGGCAGGCTGACGCTCGGCGGCTGGCACAGGGACAGGCAGGAAATGGCCCTGCTTTCCTTATTGCTCCAAACAGGATGTCGGCGTGTAAACTGTTGACATGGGATGCCGGGAGCACTCCGAGGGACTGGCGTTGATCCAGAGAGATTGAGGGGGGATGGAGAGAAAGAGAGGGAGTGAGCAGGTTACTGTACTGTATACACAGATATATACTGCCAAAGATTAAAATAGATTATCACACATAAACTGTTTTAGCTTGCACAGTCCAACAAATGGTTCTTGACCACTAGGGCAGGATGTGAACCATTTCATTTTGCGATTACAAACACTTCTTGTGTCAAATATGTGCGTCTGTTTTCATAATTGCCAGTTAATCAGCTCAGAGTTGCCTGCAGCCATGTCTAGAGACCAGAATATCACAGAGACTTTGGCAAATGCATTGCAATCCCCAGACAAGCATCCTAAAATCAAATCAGCAAGTTTTGCTCCAGCAAACACCACTTAAATTATCCTCGGAAATGTAATTATAGCTAGAAATGCTTCAGAATATGAACATTTTTAGGTGACATAAGGTGATGGAGTAGCTGACGGTTGTCAGAGATAAACTGCACAGCTGGAGTGTGTGTCCGAGTGTTAGCTTATACACCATATAGCACTCTCTCTAATCTTCTCTCAATAGTAAATGGATGGCCGACTGCCAGGGCTGCTGCCGCACACTCTGAAACAGTAACTGATGCAATGACCCTATTCGTCCCTCTTTTCCTGACCAGCCCTGCCTGTCGTTCTCAATCTGGGATTACCACCTCCTTTGGTTTCCTTCAGGGAAAATGAACAACCATCTTGACACTTTCATTTAAACGTGCGAGTGGTCTGAACGATCCTCGCAAAAGCAGCGGGAGTCAACAAACAGAGCCCGTGTTGTTTTACAGCTGCGATGATGTCATGATGTCAGAGGAGCGCAAATGACTTCCATCGAAACGGGAGGACTCGGCCCTGCCTTTACTAACTGGACGACTCATTGGAGTGCACATATCGTTCTCGTAACTCGCTCAAAGGATCACGCACTCCTACGGTTAGCGAATGTGCCCGCAAGCCGCTTATGGAAACATGCTCTCACACCCAGCAAAACGGCTCCAAATGTGGGATGAACTCAAGACCTGTTGTTGATTATACCTCTCCTGTAGTCTTCGCCCCTCTACCAGACATCACCAGCAACATGCCGCACAGTTTATGTGGTAGTCTGTAAATGGAAGCTTAGTTTTGTTTCATTGGGGATCTCGGCCCTCAGGTTTTTAGACTCCTGCTGCTGGTTTTCTTCTGCTCTTTTTGGAGATGTCAGGTTTTCCACTGTGCAGAACTATTTATTTGACATATTTTAGACTCAGGGTGTGCCTCTGCCTGTGGGCATACATTCTTAAAAATTACACGTGCCACATGTAGCTAACCAAGTCAATGTAACATCAGAATTGACCTTACTTAATGTGCACAATTCATCAGTGCACATTTTTCTAAATGCAAAAAATTTGAAAAGTTTAATAACTTGTAAACACACCCAGTTGTGTTTAAAGTGGTCATGACATGGATTTTTTATTATTTTAATATGTTGCTTGAGGTTCTCTTATAATGTTAATGAAGTCTTTTTTGCACACACAAAAAAAACAAAATAAAACAAATGTGGAAAAACCAATTCTTTTCAACCTTCATTCTGACCCTCTGTCTAAAATGATCGATTTTTAAGGTTCAGTCAGTTTACAGCCACTGTTATGACAGTATCAACACCCACTCGCTGTTGCACGCGAGTAAGGGTTTTGAAAACATTATCCATATAAAATTATCCATTTTATCCAATTATCCAAAATATCCATATTTGTCATTTACAGACAAAGCATTAAGAAATCATTTACTTGATTTGTGATGTAGCTGCTGTCAGATTCAATACAGCTGACTATGGAAGCTTGTTTCTGCCACAAAGTAAAAAAAATAATAATAAAAAAGGTAATTGTGACTTTTTATCTCACAATTCTGACTTTTTTTCCCCTCAGAATTATGAGATTTAAACTGCAATTGCAAGTTATAAAGTCAGAATTTCGTGATATAAACTCACTATTGCGAATTATAAAGTCAGAATTATATAGTCAGAGATGTATACTCTCAATTCCAACTTTATAACTCTCAATTCCGACTTTATAACTCGCAATTCTGACTTTATATCTCGCAATTCTGACTTAATAACTCGCAATTCTGACTTTATATCTCGCAATTCCAACTTTATATCACGCAATTCCGACTTTATATCTCGCAATTCTGACTTTATAACCCGCAATTCTGACTTTATAACTCGCAATTCTGACTTTATATCTCGCAATTCTGACTTTATATCTCGCAATTCTGACTTTATATCTCGCAATTCTGACTTTATAACTCGCAATTCTGACTTTATAACCCGCAATTCTGACTTTATATCTCGCAATTCTGACTTTATATCACGCAATTCTGACTTTATAACCCGCAATTCTGACTTTATAACACACAATTCTGACTTTATAACTCGCAATTCTGACTTTATAACTCGCAATTCTGACTTTAGAATTTAGGACGTTTTAAACTATGAATCTTGCAGGATGTTTTAATGGTACAAAGAGCTCTAATATGTCAAAAGATTAAGGCAAATTTGATTTCTCATGTCATGACCCCATTAACAAATTAAAACTTTTCCTTCATTTTATTTTGATAATGCCAATAATATCTTGACAGTTCAAGGTTTTTATCAGTGATGGGTTTCTAATGGTCAGTATTGACAAAATTGTATAGAAAAGTTTTGAAGTCGTGCCTTACTTTGTAAAGCATCAATAATAAAACAAATTCTTCATCAATAAAGCTGCTCTTGTTTTGCTAAATTTACACTACCATTTAAACGTTTGTGTTCTGTTATTTATTTATTTTTTTAAAGAAAATAATACTTTTATTCAGCATAAATGCATTAAATTCATAAAAATTGATTAAAGACAATTATAATGTTCCTAAAGATAAAGTTTCTATTCATGAAATGGTTTGGGGAAAAAAAGGAATTTTGGTTTCCACAAAAATATGAAACAGGACATCTGTTTTCAACATTGATAAAAAATGTTTCTTGAGCAGCAAATCAGCATATTAGAATGATTTCTGAAGGATCATGTGACACTGAAGACTGGAGAAATTCAATGCAATAATGCTTGTACTGTCATCGAGTTGCAAATATCTTCTCTCAATGTTGTCTTCTTAATTCTAGGTAATGGAGCCGACCCCAACAGGCCTCTGTGTCGGAAAGCTAAGGACATTAGGAAAGAGAGACGACTTCAAAAGGAGCAACAGAAGCAGCAAGAAACTGTGTCTTCTTCTCCAAATCCAGCCCCATCAAAATCTTCATCTAATCAGCCCAAATCATTGGAGGAATTCATTACGGAGTCCTTACCCAATGACCCGCTGCACCGTTTAGAGGTAAGTCATGAACTTTGCTTGTATGTAATCCTTCTTTGAGGTCAAGTAACTAAAACGGGCCAAAGCAAGAGAAGATGCACCAATAAAAACTGACCCTGCACCAATCTCAAAAGTGCAACTATCACACACAGTGGTTTGAGTGTCCTGGGTAAATATTCCAGGCCATTCTCTTCACAAACAATCCTCTCCTGCTTTTGCTGTGATTGCTTGGGTGAAGTCAGCATGGGTAAACAGCCAGTGTTTTTGCGTTCTAAGCAAGTCTGTATGAAAGGCCATCTTATACCCCAAACGTCATTGTCCCTGGAGACGGCGCTGGGCCGATTCATCCCTCAATTAGCTTGTTGACTGGATTGATTTGATTGACTTCAATATGTCATTCAATTATCTTAAGTGGATAGCAGTCAATGTCACTGTCATCTGAACAAGGTTAGTGGTTCACTTTAGAAACAATAGCCTACATGATGAAATAAAGCAAGCTCTTGTATACAAAAACTCTCTTTTTTTTTTGTCATTATGAACTTTCTCATGCAAACAAACAATTCGTGCATTTATTTATTCAACAATGTAATTTGCGTGTCAGACCCTTGCGTCGAAATATAAACTGCCAGAGTGTAGTTTGATGCTGGTTAAGCTTCGTCCTTGAAGTCTGTTTGTTACCACTTATCTCTCTGGCACATAATGAAAACAAATGCTATTAAAGCAGTGCGTGGAGTATCACACATCTCCTCTCCAGACTTCACTTTATCGCTTGTGAAATGGGTGTTAGGGCTAATTTCAGTAAATCTCAGTTGTGGGGTCGTTAAGCCCTCGGAGAGCGACCTCAGAGACAGCCAGCCTAATGAGATGTTTACATGCACACGTGGAGTGTGTTTTATCACACACACACTACAATCTAAGTGAAGAACTCATTGTTTGACAGGGAGAAGATTACTTTAAGAAGCCTTGGCACATTTTACCTCTAGCCTTCACTTGGGCTTTTGATGCTAAATTCGTTCAGGGTTCAATGTTGAAAGAATAGTTTTCCCAAAAATGAACAATTTAGAGCTCTTTTCTTTCATCTGTGACATGCAAAAGGGGATGCGAGCAATGTTTTTCTCCATACAATGAAGGTGCAATGATTTTTAAAGGGGACCTACTATAATGCCCCTTTCACAAGATGTAATATAAGTCTCTGGTGTGCCCAGAATGTGTCTGTGAAGTTTCAGCTCAAAATACCCCACAGATCATTTATTATAGCTTGTCAAATTTGCCCCGATTTGGGCATGAGCAAAAACACTCCGTTTTTGTGTGTGTCCCTTTAAATGCAAATGAGCTGCTGCTCCCGGCCCCCTTTCCAGAAGAGGGCGGAGCTTTAACAGCTCAACAACAACAAAGCTGGAGAATCTCACGCAGCCAAAATGAGGATTGTCAGTAACAACCGACATTTAGACATTTATAATGTTACAAAAGATTTCTAATCGGAATAAAATCTGAAGCAGCACAACTGTTTCTTTTCAACATTGATAATAATAATAAGAAAAGAGCAGCAAATCATCATATTAGAATGATTTCTGAAGGATCATGTGACACTGAAGACTGGAGTAATGATGCTGAAAATTCAGTTTTGATCACAGGAATATATTGCATTTGAAAATATATTGTAAAAATGTTTTGCAATATTACAGTTTTTACTGAGCATAAGATACTTACTGACCCCAAACTTAAACGGTAGTGAATATTTGATATATTTTAATGATGCATTTACTTTAATTGCAAGTGCTTGACTGTAACCTTGATTTTTTTATTAGTTTAAAAAAACTGAGCGTCGAGTCGAAAGACTTTCTGCTGAAATCATTATTGTGCTTTCACTCTAGGTTAACTTCTACTGAACCCAGAACGTTGCTTTAAAACATATACATGCCTGTGTCTTCTCAAGATTAATGATGATTGAATATGGTTATCAAACCCCCCATCTACACCTGCAGAGGGCAGTAGAGGCACATTATAACTTTCCCCATGTTCTTTTCAAATCCCAATTTGTGAAGCCGTTGCTTCTGCCCTCTTTCACCTCACATATAAGTTGAAATCTCTGAGCTGTTTTGACAGCACTGCGCTCTCTTTGTCTTGGTTACTCCTCACACACTTAATCAAATATCCACATCTCAAGAGAATCGCCCGGTAGATTAAAAGACTCTACTTATGTTTATCTGAAACAAAAGTCGCAAATATCTTCATTAACTTGGCCAAGCAATAATAAGAGATATTCATTGAGGGCCAAATAAAATAAAATTGAATCTAAATCCCCCAGTCATGTTCTTCTGGGGAATTTGTGAACCATATCACCTCTTCCAATGAAAATGTCTCAGTGAGAGGTCCTTTAATTAGGAACAGCTTTGCCAGTCAATTAAATGTTTTTTGGAGGATTGGATTTCGATTTGCCGCCTCAATTCTGAGGCCAGTTTGTCCTTGTGCAAACACTGATCCTGTTAGATGTCAAGCTCAGTTTTACTAATCAAACGTATGATGTCGTTCATGTCGTTCCAATCCCGTATGAGAATCAGTTATGTTTGGTATTATTATTAACAAATTTAAACATGTACTACTTTAAATAACCTATTCATATATATATATATATATAATATACAAATAGCTACTTTTTAAAATAATTTTTAAAATGACCTAAAGTATCGTTTCCTGTGTTTGACTGTGGTTGCTAATGTGATATAATGAAAGCCAGTTCAACTGTGCCTAGAAATTCAGGACGTTTCCTTTGTAACCGTATACAAGGAGACACTTTGAGACTGATTCACTGCAGGTCTGTGTTTAATCATTAGTGCAGGAAGTCATGTGCTCTTGTCTTCTCTATAGTTTGCCTCACATGGAAGACCAGGAAGTGGTTCTTTATTAAAGAACAGGTTTCTGGACACAGTAACGTTCTTCTAAAATCTCTTGAGAAAATACACAACTAACTGCATTATATGCACTTGATTTCTCTAAATTATATTATTGGGTGAATCTCATGAAGCCTGTCAAGAACATGTCCAGGTCATATTTAATATTTTGGGTCATATATCATAATTTGTTAATGCAAAGATACAGTTTTTGCTTTAATTTTAGGTTGAAATATGACCTGGATATGTTTTCATGAGAGTCACCCTTTCATAGACACATAATCTATAATCTTTTCTTGCTGAACTCATGCTGAATATCACCCAAACAATCAAAGGCTGTACTATGATGAATATGTGTCTCTGTCATGTGTTTCTTTTTCTTTACATCTTCATACATGTTTTCTTAATTTGTTGGGGCGTAAGCATAAGGACTACTGATTTGGAGGTGTATGAGTGAATCTCGTTAAAATTGTGTGTGTATATATAATATATATATTAGAGATGCACTGATATATCGGCCAATAATCGGTATCGGCCAATAAAAGCAAATTTTCACACTATTGATAGTTTAAAAACAGCTGATAGTCAGGGCCGACATATCCTGTCAGTCAAAAGAGGGCAGGAAAATGCACTTAATTTGTGCTTTGTGTAAAGAAAATGCTAAGAAACCAGTTTGATTTTCCATATTAATAGTAATTATATGAATTAATAACATTCAGAAAGTAAAGAAATATTAATTTAATCTTCAGAATTTAGTTAATGTGTGTTAATATTAATTTGAGTAATGTTTGTTTATAACTGATACCAGTTACCAGTTGAAATGGAGAGAATAAAGTTTTTATTTGCATTTCTTTCAAAATATAATAATTAAAAATAAAATGATTAATTATTAATTATAATTATAATGAAATTATCATTAATTTAAAAGAAGGTATAAAAGGCAGAACCCCCAAACTATCGGTATCGGCAGATGGAGAAATTTAGTATCAGTGCATCTCTTTTATTTATATATATATATATATTCTCATTACTATAGAGCAGCTTGATAATTTACTTTTTGTTATTTCCATTATTTTCATACTCATTTTCATCAGATTTCCATGACTGTAATACATCATTTTTGAATTAATGTGAAATTATTATTTATTTTTTTAATCTTCATGCTTTAAAAGCAGTACTGATTTATAAATTTATGGTAACACTTTATTTTAGGGTCTTTTAACTAGTTGTTTATTAGCAGGATATTACTAGAATATTGGCTATTTATTAGTACTTATAAAGCACATATTAATGCCTTATTCTGCATGACCATATTCTACATTCTTAATCCTACCCAATACCTGAACTTAACAACTACCTTACTAACTATTAATAAGCAGTAAATTAGGAGTTTATTGAGGGAAAAGTTTATATGTGTCCCCTATACTAAAGTGTTACCAAATTTGTTTATACAGTGTTTTTTGTTACATAAATTATGCTTTTTTTTTTTGCCTTGTGATAATGAGATTTGGGTGTTAACTTTCTTTAATAATGTCATAAAAATTGTCACAATGCAAAAATATTTAAATTACAAATGTACAAATTAGCTTTATTTTCTTTAATGCCAAATATGATTTCATATTTCTTCATGTTTTTTTTTTTTTGTAATTATGGGCCGAACATGTTCTTGACCTGTTTCATGAGATTCTGAGAAATGCATGTACACCTTTTTTATTCTGTTTCCATTCCAAATCATAAGATGTTCCATGCTCTCTGTTCTCCTACAGTGCTGTACTATTAACTTTTTCTTGGCTTGTTTCTTGGAAAGAATCTGTCATTTTTCTGTTTAACCCTCTGATGCTCATCCTCATGTTGAAGGTGAGGCTAGTGCGCTCCAGCCCTCCCAGTCCACAGTTCAAAGCTTCGTTTGACGCCTCGTACCAAGTGTACAAACTCTACCAGATGGCCATTCACAAGGACCCGCCTGACAAACCGACCGAGAGCCAGGTCAGGGGATCCAGAGCTGAGGGGCTTTCTCTTAGCCATTGAGCACATTTGACATGGCCATCTTTAAACCAAATAATATTTTGAGGATTGTGACGTCAGCTTACATTTGTGTGTATAAGACATTCGACAAGAACAGGGGAATGCATGGGGAGGAAAGGGTCCGAGATGGGTGAAAATGTGAAAGAGCATGATTAGAAATCATGTTCACTTGGAAGCAAAAAACCCACAGTGCACTTACATTAATGAGCAGTGTTTTAAAACAGCAGTGAGGAGGAGGAAGCCGAAAGCAAGCAAGACAGGAAATGAGAGCAAGAAATGAAATAAATGGATGTAAGCCATGGAAACTTCGCGAAACAGTATGAATGTAGTCCTGAAAAGAGGGCGAAAGAGAGAAATTGCAAGGAAATGAGGAAAAATGCTCCTATCCGCACTGTGTGGGCAGTGTTTCTACAGGTGCCCATGTAAAATGAGGAGATGTTTGGGTTCTTACAGTTATTTTACCTCCTCTTTCCTCTTCTCAAGCCAAACTAACTGCCATTTTAATCAAACATCTTCTTGTAGGTAGTGCACCTTCATTGAATCTTCTGTTTGTTGGCTTTTGCTCATGATATGCCTGTGCAATTTTCATACAGCCTCAGTTTTTTTGCTCTTATGAGTATGTGGCATTTTAGCACTGTTGATGTAAATGGAAGGAAGATAGGAATAAAGGATGAGCAGAATAAATGGGAATGATATTGGGAAATCCCTCACATGAGCACCACAGCTTAATGCTCTGATTGTTCTACAATTTTCTTTGTGAAGTTTGAGTAATTTGTTTACTAATGTGAGAAATTACAATCCATTAACATAATTTCTGTCATCATCAGCGTTTCCTGTAGCAGCGCTGAAGCTGAATCAACAACACGGCGGCTTAACAGTTTCATATTTTAGCATTTCTAGCAACTTGTCTGAATGTAAAGTGATGAAAGAGTGGGCAGTGCGCACGTTGCTTGTTTCATGTTGTAACAAACACATGCTGTGATGTTGTTCTATTGGCTCTTTTGAACATTAATGAGTAGCTCAAACTAATTGCAAATCAGTCTTGGAGACATCTTTGTGTCGCTCAAATACAGCCAGGATCTCAAATAGGATTGTGACTGGAACACACCTGTATAAAATGCAACTAGAAAAACACCTTAGCTTACTTGAACAGCTTTTACTGAGATATTTTATTAGATTAGAGGACATATAGAAAGCTGCGTATGGGACTTTTATTTTGAGTTGGATTGAATTGGTGTTATACAGTACTTCAATCTTTGGCTTTTCTGTGTGTGTGTGTGTGTGTGTGTGTGTGTGTGTGTGTGTGTGTGTGTGTGTATCCACTAAAGGATGTCATGGTATTAATGCATTACCGCTTATTTCTGCCTCAGACTGCTGATTTTGTTTGGCTCAACACATTGGAAGAGGTAGAACAAGCTTAGATTGGGCTTTGTTTTTAATCTGTCGAGGGACCAGTACTTATCCCACAACCCCTTCAACATGAAGTGTTAACCTGTAATTCTTCAGGTTCATTGATTAGTCTAGGGAATGTGATTTTTAGACTTGCTTCACGGCCTCAGTGCACCAGCCTCACCATCAGCCCCCCTTCCCTACATTTACCCTCAAACTCTGAGTTTTAATCAATAATGCACATTCCCTTTCCTGTCTTACTCAACACAGAAACACCAGGCGTGACGCAAGTGTTTTTTGCTAGTTTCAGTCCGACGCAGTTATCGTTTTCACGTCCAGCGCCACGTTGTTTAAATAGCAAATGCACTCGCACCCATCTGTTCGCCCATGGGCGTGCTGGTCTGAAAACGAGGTGTGTTCAGGTGCATTGTTGGCGTGTTGCTGTTTTGAGGAACTGAAAACGACTGCGCCATTGACCAACTGCTCTAAAGTCAATGGCGCAGTATTTTTTTGTTATTTAAAGAGCGCGTCAGTAATATGCGCACACACACTCTGCTTGTTACACACACAGGGACACGCAGCAGCACACAAACATGCCAAATATTACAAATAAAAGTGTTCACTCTTTCCGCTTGCAAATTCCGCCATGTAAATAGTGAATCCGCCATAACTGGCTTTCAAAGGAAATGGGAGATGAGACTCTGATTGGTTTATTGCACGTTACGCCCAAAACACACCCATGACTCATTAAGAGACTAGGTACAACCCTTTTAGACCATGCGCCGGGCGCACCAACCATTTTTTTTACATTGTTAAACTAGCAAAAGTGGATTCGGACACGCTCTAAGTGCACCTGCGCCGTGCGCTTCAGACCATGCGCTTAGATCGAGAAAATAGGGCCCAAATCGTTCATCGCTTTCTTTAAATGGTCTGAAGCAATTCTGGAATGCTAAATTAAAAAAGTAAAGCGTAAGACAGCTTGGGAATGCAGTTTAAAGTTTATTTTTGGGTTCATATTTACTGTCGTCACACTGAATCTGACAAGTTTGTAAAAGTCTTGAACTGTTCTTAAAATAACTTTTTCTTTTTCTCAGTGTGAAGAACATGAAGGAGTGGAAATGGATGTTAAATGTTCTTCATGGAGCCATAGATGCCAATAAAGAAACTTTATTTTTAAGAATAATATTTAATTATTTTATTCGTTTAAATTGTGAAATTTGTGAAAATGTGATGATGAATATGAATAAGCATCGCCTGTTCAGACCAGTGCCTGATATAGGTCACATTTCAGAGGTCTTATGAACAGAAAGTTGTAATGGGTACTTTGGCTTGCAATGTGAATATGAACCCAAAAACGCTGCATATGTGATGTATGTTCTTTAAATCATTTCATTGATATATTTGTATTAACCATTCCCCTTATCAACACATTTTTATTACCCTCCTCTCTTTTCCTTTCCCTCCAATCTCCCCGTCTTCCATTGTTTATGTCTCATCTTTTTTCACTAACCTTTACTCTTCCGTCTCCCTATTTCACCTGTCTTCTCCGCCCATATCTTTTCGTTGTCCCTCCTCCCTCTAATCATCCCTCCATCACTCTGAAGGTGAGGCTAGTGCCGGTCAGCTTTGAGGACCCGGACTTCATGGCATCGTACAAGCAGTCGGCGGCGCTTTACGCCCGCTACCAGATGACCATTCACGGCGACGCTCCGTATGAGTGTGGGGAGAGTGAGGTACAGACTTCAACATGGCCCATTCATAACTGCATGAAACACACAGCCGACTAACCTAATGCTCTGCTCACTAACTCACAAATATATGCACACTTCTCTCGTATGCATTAGCTTTTGCTAGAACTACACAGAATCTGTGCCTGCAAAGTGCTGACCGAACTTCTGCTCATGAGTCTCTAACTCAGTCACCAGCTGTCCAAAGTTGCACTCACATTTATGCTAATAACTTTTGAACCGTAAGGGCTTGAAACAAAATTGTTTTTTCCTTTGATTCCTTGGCGAGACGATTCGATTGCACTCTATGACAGCATGTTCCATCATGAAAATTTTCCCACCGTTTAGAATTTTCCAAAAAACCTACTTTTTCTAACTCCTCCTAGGCCGTTGCTCCGATTATCACGAAATTTGAAGGTCAAAACATGCTGATTAAAAAGTTGTGGAATTTAAGTCTTTTTCTCAAACCGTTTTCGAAAAACCCGCAAACAAATTTTTACATAGAGCTTGTGAAAATAGACACAAGGCTTTATCTCCGCAATGCTTTATTGATTCAGACCAAACTTGGTACATGTCCTCACAAGGCTACATGCTGCGTTTCGGCTCTGCGCCACCTACTGGTCCGGAGAGACGAAAAATGGCTACTGAACTTCTGAACAGTTTGTCCAAAAATCATAAGTGGTCTCGTTAGATTCGGGACGGCATGCCAAGTCGAATGATATCCAATTTTCCCATGTCAACCATTTTGGGCGTTAGGGTGTAAAAATGTTGTATTTTACGAACGCATGAACGTATCATTACGAAACTCGCTATGGGTCATCAGCACAATGCCCTGAAGGAGTCTGAGAAGTTTCCAGTGCCACCTAGTGGTGAAAAAAATTATTTACATGCTTATAACTTTGGATGTGGTTGACTTATTCTCACGGTAGTCATCTTGAATCCTTGCCGAGTTCAACGATACCAAACATGCTAGGTTTCGCCTTATGGTTATGGCAACGTTGTGATTTAGCGTTTCAACAACATTTGCGAATATCTTCAAAACCGTTAGTCAGATTGAGACGAAACCACCATAATAAAAACTAAAACATAGGTCGTTGACTATACGTTAATGGCCAAATGTCAAAATTTTGATAGTAAGTGGCAAAAAAATGCAATCAAATTCAGGTGTGGGTAATTTTTTATGTGTTCATACATATAAATGTCAATAACTTCTAATCGAAATGAGATATTTTCACCAAATTTGACACGTTTATGTATGGGGGCACTCTGAGGACACAAAAAAGCGGTGGGACTGTGCCACTTGGTGGCGCTATAATTGAACAAAACATGAAATTGGCTCTAACTACAGCACTGTTGGTCACTGTCGGTCTTTATCTCAGTTGCTATCATAGTCCATTATGACATTGTTGGTCTGCTGATAGCTTCCTTGTTTGCTTCTGTTGTGCTTGGCCCCTTAATTGCTGCTTGCAGCTATATTCCACATTTGTGTCTGTTCTCATCAGTGTATATTGCACGATGAAAAAATTTAAGTATATAGTGCTTGCAGAACTATTTTACAGTGGCTGAAGACTTGAACATTGTCTGGATTGGCCAATAATTCACCTGTGTTTTGCTAGAGAGTGAATTAGGACTGGGTGAATCTGTTGAGATGTAGGCGAGTAAAACTCTTCTGTTGTGTTTTTTCAGTCTTAGCCTGGGCCGGGCCGCATACACACACCCTGCTCTGTGAAACACAGCCATAACTCAATTACATGTCATAAAAGAAGCAACATTCGCAGTCTGGGAGCTTGTAAGGTATCTTTACATTATTAAAACACTGTCGGGAGGACAAAGGGAGGCCAAGATAAATCAAATTTTATACAAAGAGTGATTTAAAAAAAAGCTTTGGTGGTTTGGTGGTTCAACTACACTGAACAATGTCAAACAGGTCATGATGATAGTGGAAGTGTGGTTTCATCTCAAATGTACTGGGGAGTTTTTGAGTATAAAGAGAGAGGGGTTGTGGTGTTGAGGATGAACCAGATGTCTAAAGACACCAAATCTTATGCATTCTTGGTGCTTTGGAAAGAAAGAAACTCTATCACCTTCTTGAGACCTCAAGGTTTGTTACCGCCACAGTCTTGCACTTGCATTGTTTTGACTGCAATTACGTTTGAGTATAGAAGCTCTTTCTGGCCTCAATCACTTGCTCACTGTTAAGACGACTTGGTACACAGATACTGAGGGTGAACTGGATGTGGGCCTACTTGACATTCTCAGTTGCCTGAGAGAAGTAATAAAGTCATCAGAGCCGTCAGTCTCCCACCAGATTCTTTCCTGGTGCCATAACAGAGCTCTATTTATAGTGCGGAAGGTGTGCGTATGTTTGCATTAGCACAGCCTCGAGAGCATTATAGCCGAGACTCCGATATGAGACATGGGTCTGTGTGTATAAATTGAGTTGGGGACTTCCTGAAGTCACTTGTCTTATTTTTCTTTCTTCGTTCTTTACCTCCTCGTACCCTTTGGTGGTGGATCTGGCCCTGAAGAAAATGTGCTGCAAAGCTATTTCAGCAAGATTATTTCCCTGTCTGTGTGAAATAAAATTGATCTTGTGATTTTTGATTCATGTGAACTTACACTACCCTTGAAAAGTTTTGGGTTGGTAAGATGTTTTAAGATGTTTTTAAGTCTCTTCTGCTCACCAAGACTGCATTTATTTGATCAAAAATACATTAAAAACTGTTTTTTATTTGAATTTTTTTTTAAAATGCAATTTATTCCTGTCATCAAAGCTGAATTTTCAGCATCATTACTCCAGTCTTCAGTGTCACATGATCCTTCAGATATCATTCTAATATGATGATTTGATGCTCAAGAAACATTTCTGATTATTATCAATGTTGAAAACAGTTGTGCTGCTTCAGATTTTTGTATTAACCATGATAAAAAATGATCAGGATTTTTTTGATAAATGGAAAGTTCAAAAGAACAGCATTTATTTGAAATGGAAATCTTCTGTGACGTTATAAATGTCTTTACTGTCACTTTTGATCAGTTTAATGCATCCTTGTTGAATAAAAGTATTAATTTCTTTATTAACTTACTGACCCCAAACTTTTGAATGATATATTAATAATTGAATGAATTCTTAACATTACATCAAAGTCAGTTTGTGATAATAAAGTTATACTTTTGGATGTTAAAGTAACTTATGGAGCAAGTTTGTGGGCTGATTATGCAGTAACTCGTTTCCCTCAAAATCTGTGGAAATGCAGGACTTCTGGTCATTTTGTTGCTTGAAATCAGTGTGAACACCCTCTTATTGTGAGTGGAAGATCGTAATTGGGACACACACACACACAATCACACGGGCAGGGATTTCTGTTGTTGTAGTCTAGTTAGGTGTGACTGAGCTCCTACACATGTGGCACTGATTTTCAGCACAACAAATCCTGTTAAAACTGTATTTACTCCTAATGGCACACTAACTAATTAAATGGAGTACCTCTGGGGAGGAGAGGAGGAACACAAATCGATTCACACAGTATGTGTTTATTCTTACTAATGCCATCATCTTGTAGGGTCTCAGACTTTCTATATTAATGTATGTTAATGAATGCATTTGACGTTAAATTTTTCAAAATTAGCAACTCCCCTTCACTTGAATATATTTCAGTGTACAAGAGTATTACCTAGTTAAATGAAGTGCGGTGTTACCTTATTACCTCTCTGACAGACGTAGCTTGATCTAAACGGCAGATTTCATGGTCCATTAAGGACCAGTCCCTAATGTTCACTATGTTCTGCTTAATTTCAAATCCCTGCTGAGCCATTTCACTTCCTACTTTTGGTCAGAGTTCACTTTTTTGCTTTCACAAAAGGCCATTTTGGTACGTCTCAGAACAACATATTTGAAGAAGGGCTACAGAGAGAGTAAAGCCATGGTGAAAGTCATGTAAGATATGGGTAGTTGACAGGAATTGATTGTGAAAAGTGTCTCTAATATGGTTGGCGGTTGGAGGGGAGAGGGTGAGATGTAAGAGGGCTTGGTGATGTTAGAAAAGTTGTTTCGGAGACAGAGCAAATTGATTTTCTTGTTCTTTTCTGTTCTTTTTTTCTTGTTCTTTGGTGCATGTGTGTATATATATATGTATATCTGTGCATCCTCATCCTATCCAGTCTAAGTTAATAACCAAGCAGAGTGTTCACTGCCAGGCTCCAGGAGATCAGCAAGAAGACTAATGGAAACGGCTGCATTGCCCTTTCTCATAGAGCTGTTACCCACAGACTCCCACTGTTGAGTGTCTGGCAGCACAGGAGAGAGTCTTTGCCAGGTTTTACCCCCCGAGTGACTCACCGCAACCCTCTCCCATATCCCATCTTTCTCAGTTCCACTTTCCCAACAATACATTTCTCTTGCCGCAAATTGAGTCTTATTGCAAAAAAGCCATTTGTTAATTTAAGTTGTACAGTTTTAAGTATATATAACACAGAAACAGTTCTCTGTTCAAGAACATTTAATGGAAACAAAAACCATAAATTGTTTTGTTGTTGATTCCCAACCCACATTTGCTGTTAGTTCTCTAAACATCGCAGAAATCACCATATGGAGTTCGTAACTGCTGACTAATTCTCTCCAACCCTCTCGCTGTCCAATAAGCGAAGCTACTTACTGTTGTTTTGTAGCATTTTAAACCACAGGAGCCTGGTTTTGCCAGATTACAACCAGACTCGCTGTGTGTGTGTGTCTGTATATTAAAGATGGAGGGGATGAAATGTGCATTTGTGCGAGTTCGTTACATGGAACCAAATGTAATTCCATCAGACTTATTCTGATGAAGATCTGGAAGCAGCAGCTTCTTTTGAAAGTTCATTCAAGTCTAAGTGGAAGTATTGCCATCTCTCTTTCTCTCTCACTGGTTTGATGTTTCACCATTATAGCAGGGTATATTAGTATCTCAGGCCTGTGGATAAACAGTGACAACCAGCTAAAACAGCCAATGCACACATGCTACAAGTGCCAATGATCATGGACCGTTTTATGGCTTTTTCATGCATTTCTGTGGTTGTGGTTTGTATGTTTGGATAAAGAGCTTTTAGGTGCTTTCAGGTGAGCTCATAGCTGACAATATAAGTATCTGAGACATCAGGGTTGTCATTACATTTACAGGATGCAGCGACAAAACAATTGGTCATCATTAATTTTCAGTATCGATTTGAGATGACATGAGAGAGGATTAGTTCACTTCAGAATGAAAATTTCCTGATAATTTACTCACCCCCATGTCATCCAAGATGTTCATGTCTTTCTTTCTTCAGTCGAAAAGAAATGAAGGAAAACAATCCAGGATTTTTCTCCATATAGTGGACTTCACTGGGGTTCAACGGGTTGAAGGTCCAAATGTCAGTTTCAGTGCAGCTTCAAAGGTTAAATTTAGCTTCAGACTAAATTTCTGGAGCATATGCGACCAAAATGGTCTCAATTTCGAGCCTTATAAACAGCGCGACGAATCGACGCGTTCTACGCAAATCGACTAATTTTGTCAAGTGCATTATCGTTCCAGCCCTAATTTGTACAACTAAAAGTTGCAGGAAAAATAACACTTGGTGGCAAACAAACACTTTTATTTAAAAATAAAAAATTACCACTATAACAGTAGATGGCGGCAAAGGAGCACTTATTGGCTTATTAGACATTTCCACTCCCTAATATATTTTTTCACACATTTTCTTATGCTTTTGAATGTATATTTAGACATTATGAAATCACTATTATAAAATAACAAATCATCATTTTTGTACTGAAGTATGAAAAGTCTGTTTCTTCACACTGTAATCTGTTTTTAGTCCTGTGTGTGCGTTAAACAAAGATAAGTCAGTCATCGATAAAGAAATCAAGGACTTGCAAATGACGGCTTTAGCAAAGATAAAGTTATTTAAAACCTTTTTAATAAACTTTCTTCACAATGCTAGCCAGTTACTACCACCTCGCTTCGGCCAAAACAAACTAATGAGCGAACAGCTACTCGTTTTGAAATTAAGTAAATAATAGTAAATGTCTTACATCACTGTGATTACAAAAGTTGCTATTGTGTGTGTTGTTAAAGAGCCAAGTTTATTTAAACCCTCTTAAATAAAGCAGAATTGAAAACAGTTGAACGTCAAATTGAAGATTTAAAGCATTGATTTGTTTTTTTGGGCATCGTGACTAGCCCAACACTGCAACATGTTGTCTGCGGACGTGTTGTCATTAATCTTTTCTCACTTTGCTATGTGCATGATTGTGTGTGAGAGCAGATCGTAGCTACGGTTAAGCCTAGTCTGACGTTAATGCACAACATAACATTGACAATACAGTACAAGTCTAAGCCTTGAATGATTTGGTGATGCAACAACCACAGGAGAGATAAAATGATACAAAGGCCATATCAAATGTGTTCAACTGTATACATGAGACTGCCCACCAACTATAACTGTTATCTTGTGTACTTTATATTTTGTCATGTAGTTGAATTTAAAGTAACGCTGTTCTTTTTTACTTCTTTCCTCTCACAGTTTAAGAGGTTCCTCTGTGACTCTCCTTTAGAGGTAAGTCTTTTTTAAAAATTTTCAAATGTACAATAAGATTTGCCTCTCTTGCCAATGTCTTGGCCATTCTAGAGGATTTTCCTTTGAAATTGCACAGATCCAGTATAGTCTCAAAGCAGATGATTTAATCATATTCATCAGTAGTTCCATGCGGTTCATAATCATACAATTCTGGTTTCTTCTGAAGAACTCAAAGTGCACATATAGTTTGCATTGGCAGTCATAAAAGTTAGATATGTATTTTGTTTTTCCTTTTGATTTTGAAGGAAATATGACTGGCATCAGGCATCATATATTCATATTAAACCTTAGGGTAATACCACATATGAGTAACAATGTTAAATTTACGCAGCTCTCTATAGGAGTCTGATGTAGAGCCGCAGTGAGACAAACAACATGTGGAAATGGCTCTCGGGGTAGCAGTGTAATTGTTGGGTTATTTGTTTGTCATGAGACGATGGAAAAAGTTCAATGTGTTGTCCAGACCAACCACATTTCTGTGCAGCATGGCATGGCCACACACACATGGGACGGGAACGCAAACAAAGAGTTGACTGTGATGTGAAATTGTCCCTGACAGATGATCATCTCTGTCACGTCCAGCTGCCGTCATCAAGCGATCCCTTTGTGGTAATTCCTTGATATTGAGGAGCAGAAGAGGACATTAAAGAGCAAATGTGACTGGGCAAATGTTTGGGATGTTAAATTGTGGTGAGGTTGAACAACTTACTGACTTGGCTTTTCCATTCAGAAATCAAAAATCATTCCTTTAGAAAAAAGTACTGTGGCATGGCACAAATATTCTTTCATTTTATGTAAATGGTACTAAGTGTGTTTCCAGTCGAAGTGGGTTGCAGAGGATTCGTAGCCAAGTCCACCATTAGACTACTCAATCAGATGGGAGTCTGAGGACGTAGCCTATGGCAGGCCTTCAAGTGCCTCTCAGAAGCTGCAGAGAGAAGTAGCAACTAGCTATGGCTTAAAAGAAAGCATTATACATGGGCTGCAAGGTAAAAAAAAAAAGGGTTAAATAGAGAGGGAGGTGACCTGTGGCTGCAAGGTTCACCGTTGAGCCATCTGGAGACGTTGTGGGCTTATCAACGAAATATCAAGGAAAGAGGATGCCCACGTGAAGTTTTTAACCCTTGATTTTATTTATGTACTATTAAAGTATTTATTATTATTTTTGATATTTATTAATATTTTTATTAATATTTATTTTATTTTCAGTTTTCATTTTAGTGTAAATTTTAGTAATTTTATTTTTTTTGTAATTTTTATTTGTTTTTGTTTTTTTAAATTTCTATTTAGCTTTAATATATATCTTTTTTTTTTTTTTTCAGTTTTAGTAATTTCAATACTTCTGCTTAAACTATTTCAGTTGTTGCCAAAGCACTATTTTTAATTTGATAAGTTTCATAATTTTTTAATTTTTCTTTAAATGGTTAGTTTGCCCAAAAATGAAAGTTCTGTCATTAATTACTCACCCTCATGTCATTACAAAGCTATAAGACTTTCATTCGTCTTTGGAACACAAATGAAGATTTTTTTGATGAAATCTGAGAGCTTTCTGTCTCTTCATAGACAGCTACGCAATTGCAACCTTGACGCTTCAAAAAGTTCATAAAGAGGTTGGAAAACTAATCTAAATGAATTGAGTGGTTTAGTCCAAATTTTCTAAAGAGACTCTATCGCTTTTTATGATGACCAGATTTAAAGGGGTCATGAATTGAGAAATCAACTTTTCCTTGAGCTTTTGATATATAAGAGGTCATCGTACTATAAGAATATCCTGTAAGTTTCAGAACTGAAAATGTCCTTGTTAGTCCAATAAAAGCTTTTATTGACACCAACGAACGACTGATCCTGGAATGTGCCTATAGATAGGTGAAACTCCGCCTCCGCAGAAGAAATCAACGCCTACTTCATCATTGCAACGTTAGCCCCGCCCACTGGTGTGTTAGTGAGATGAGGAGGAGAGAAGAGCGATACAGGACTAAAATAACATTACCTTTCAAAGGATCCTAATGCTAGGAATATGGTTATTTATTTTCAACAATGTGAATGTCTCAGTTGAGCTTTATTTATTTGTTCTGGACTCGTGCCAAAACTCCCGTTTTATTCAACGAATCTCTTAGTTATATCACGTTTGCACTGTTAGTTGTGATGAAAACAGAAATTGAGTTGCAATGACGAATTTTCATGTGAAAATCAGAGTAGGAAAAATGCCTTTTTATTTCTAAATTATGACAATTTTTTGATAAAATCATACTAACATTATAAGTGCACCCCAGGAAACATTCTAAAACAATAAAACAACGCAGTTCATGACCCCTTTAATTTAGGCTTTTACTCACATATAAACATTGATCAGCGAACATAAACAGAAGCTCAACCGAACCTGCTTGACTCACGAGAACAAACCTCTTTAGGAAGCTCAAAAGTGCTGCGTAAGATGAGAATGAACCTCATTGGTTACGCAGCACGTTTGAGCTTCCAGAAGAACCAATGAGATTCATTCTCGTGTGTTACGGTTTGTTCTCGCACGTCATTCAGGCTGTCTATGGAGGGATAGAAAGCTCTCAGATTTCATCAAAAAGATCTTAATTTGTGTTCTGAAGATGAACGAAATGTCTTACGGGTGTGGAACGACATGAGGGTGAGGAATTAATGACAGAAATTTCATTTTTGGGTTAACTAACCCTTTAAGCTTTTTAGTTTTCATGTTATATATATATATATATTTTAGTTTTATTTCAATGAACGAAAATGGTTTTTAATAGATAAAAAGAAATGATAAAAATGATTTTTTTTTTAGCAAATTTAGTTAACAGTAACAACACTGGTACCATGGTACTGCCACAGTACTTTAGTAAAAGTGTGGTATTATTATATCCATGGTAAGACCAGTTTTAGTATCTGCAGATTGCATTTGATCCTTAAATAGACCAGCACCACCGATCATAGTCACATTAGTCTCTGTGGTGAACCTATTGGTGTACAGCTGTTATATTTGTATTTTAAGTTGTGCCTTTTTATTTCACTCTTCCTAATTTTTCCTTAAAAAAGGGGGGAGGATGTAGAGGGAAACATATGCACTCTGCTTCCCTCTTTGTGCTAATGAAGATTGTTACCATTACAGGAAACATGCTTTTATCACCTTGTCAAGGCTGTTAGCCAGACGCTCCAACATCAGCGCTGTTGATGCCATACACTCACTCATACTTTTTAGTTTACATTCTTTTCCAAACTTCCATTTTTAGTTTAATTAGCAAAATATACACTACCTTTCAAAAGCTTTGAGCAACAGCTGAATTTTCAGCATCATTACTCCAGTCTTCAGTGTCACATGATCCTTCAGAAATCATTCTAATATGCTGATTTGCTGCATATTAGATCAATATGATGAAAACAGTTGTGCTTCTTAATATTTTTGTGGAAACCGTGATACAGTTTTTTCAGGATTATTTGATGAATAGTAAGTAAGTAAATTTTATTTATATAGCACATTTAAACACAGCAAAGCTGACCAAAGTGCTGAATAGAGTATAGGAAAAAAAATTAAATCAGAATAAAACAACATAGAAGACAATACTACAGTGACACAATACTAAAATTAGATTAAAACGCCTGGGAGAAAAGATACGATTTCAGCCTCTTCTTAAAAATGATAATAGAAGGTGCAAGGTGAATATCCAGTGGCAACTGATCCCATAAGCGAGGGGCAGCAACTGAAAAAGCTCTGTCGCCCCTGGTTTTTAAACGTGATCGAGGGACAAGAGATACTGATCAGAAGACCTTAAGGATCTGCTGGATGAGTGTGGAATAAGAAGATCTTTTAGATAAGAGGTTAAGCATAATTCTGAGTCCAAGATGACACCAAGGTTCCTAACCTGAGAAGAAATTGAGGGGAAATGATTGCCAAGTTCATTTATGAGCCCATTTCTCAGTCTCAGGGGACCAAAAACAATAATTTCAGTTTTGTCTTCATTTATTTGGAGAAAATTATTTTTTAACCATTTCTTGACATCATCAAGACAGTCCAAAAACGGTTGAATGGAATTGGCAGCTTTCGATGGTATATACAACTGGGTATCATCAGCGTATAAGTGAAACGAAACATTGTGCCCTCTAATAAAATTCCCTAATGGACGCATGTACAAGTTAAAGAGAAGCGGGCCCAAGATGGAGCCCTGAGGTACACCACTAATAATAGGAGCTGAAGAGGAGGAAAATTTGCTCAATGATACAGAAAAGGACCTGTCTCTAAGACATGAAGTGAACCACTGTAAGGCGGTACCCTTGATACCAATCAAATGCTCTAAACGCCAAAGAAGTACGTCATGATCTACAGTATCAAAGGCGGCTGTAAGATCTAGTAGCATCAAAACAGCATTTTTACCAGCATCAACTGCAAGTAAAATGTCATTAGATACCTTTAACAAAGCAGACTCTGTGCTATGATAAGCAGTGAAGCCAGATTGGAAAGGTTCCAATAACTTAGCTGAATTTAAAAACAAGATCCATTGTGACTGCACAACTTTCTCTAACAACTTTGACAAGAACCATAACTTAGAGACAGGGCGATAATTGTTTAAACAAACCCTGTTTGGATGAGGCATTTATTTGAAATATAAATATTTTGTAACAAATCAAATCTGTTCAGATAAACTAGCGTTCTGCGTGCAGAAATCTTAAAGGGGCAATTGGCATCAGGTGCAGAACCGTGTGCTTGTGGCGCATCCGTTCACTTAAAGATGCATGAACAATAACACTATTTGAACTTTGCCTGCAAAGTCGAAAGTAAACAAACATCATTGTAGATTTGCCGTTAGCATCTATTAGGCTCATTCACCTGGTTGCATTTATCTAGGGGTGTGTGTGTGTTTGTTCACGTGTGTGTCACATGGCGTGCGTGGCAGCGTGTTTTGCGTCACTGACATGCCCTTCTCCTGATGCACGCCTGTGTTGCATTTGTATGTCTGTTTCTGTTTGGGCTTTTTTAAATGTCTTTTTATTGACCTGAAATGTCTGTCCTAAGGGGAAATGCTCGTTAACAGCGGTGTTGTGTAATTAGTCGTCAAGGTTTTATAGACCTCAAACCCTGCCTTTGCCCCATACCCCTGTTTTTCCACATGCATATACACACAAACTTGGCATACAACACTCATGGCATAGTTTTCTTTTATTTTCTAATTCCAGTCACAAGCAATACCAATTAGTCTTCAGCTGTCCATGTCTCGTCACCTCAGACGGCCAGCATGACACATAGGACACACTGAAATCATTAGTGCATTAATAAACACTTCCCCATAATGTAATCAGAGCTCCACATGCCTGCATATATCCAGTACAGGCTTTGCATCTGCGGCGCAGAGGGAGCTGTTCCCGGGACGGGAGCGTGCCATGCCATGCCGTGAGTGCCGGCTCCGAGAGAAATGGCAGTCGTAATGGAGCGCTGCTGTTTCCACGTGGGGTTAAATGAGCCGTCGCTGAACGCTGCGTCTAATGAGCGCTGTGTGCTCAGAGTGCCTGTGTGACTCGAATAACATTTGAGTCCTGCAGCGTTCCCAGTGCTTCATTTGAGGAATAATTCTTTGACATTTAATGCTCTGCGGGAATAATCACTGTAGTCAATAAATGGGATGTAATATAATATAATGGGGGCATTTTATAATCTGTTGTACAATACTCGAGTCAGTTTTCTTTGTATGGTGCTTTAGTGAATATCTGTCTAACTCTACTGTAGTGTGAATCCGGTTGGACAGTGACTTGCATTAACCTGAATTCACCATATGATGCTGCAGGAGTTCCAGACTGGGAAGGAAATTAGGCGTTACTTTTTATGGCTATCTGAAGTTAACAATAACAAAATGATAACAAAGTTATCTAAATAATAAATCTAAATATTTCAATAATTTAATATTTTTATGGTTTTTCATTGTGCTTTCTGGTCAGTTTCTGGCTATTTTATTGTAATCACATCCATCCATCTGTCGTTCTGTCCGTCGTTCCATCCATCCGTCGTTCTGTCCATTGTTCTGTCGTTCCATCCATCCATCTATCCATCCATTGTTCTATCCATCCATCGTTCTGTCCATCCATCTACCGTTCTGTCCGTCATTCCATCCGTCCATCCGTCCATCCATCTATCCATCCGTTGTTCTATCCTCCATCGTTCTGTCCGTCATTCTATCCATCCATCCATCCATCTATCGTTCTGTCCATCATTCATTCCATCCATCCATCCATCTGTTGTTCTGTCCGTTGTTCTTTCTTTCCATCCATCCATCGTTCCATCGTTCCATCTTCCATCTATCGTTCTGTCCGTCATTCCATCCATCCATCCATCTTCCATCCGTCGTTCTGTCCGTTGTTCTCTCTATCCATCCATCCATCTTCCATCCATCCATCTGTCGTTCTGTCCGTTGTTCTGTCCGTTGTTCTGTCGTTCCATCCATCCATCCATCCATCCATTGTTCTATCCGTCCATCATTCTGTCCATACATCTACCGTTCTGTCCGTCATTCCATCCGTCCATCCATCCATCCATCTATCCATCCGTTGTTCTATCCTCCATCGTTCTGTCCGTCCATTGTTCTGTCCATCCATCTGTCGTTCTGTCCGTCATTCATTCCATCCATCCATCCATCATCCATCATTCTGTCCGTCATTCATTCCATCCATCCATCCATCCATCTGTCGTTCTGTCCGTTGTTCTTTCTTTCCATCCATCCATCGTTCCATCCATCCATCTTCCATCTATCATTCTGTCCGTCATTCCATCCATCCATCCATCTTCCATCCATCCATCCATCCATCTGTCGTTCTGTCCGTTGTTCTGTCGTTCCATCCATCCATCCATTGTTCTATCCGTCCATCATTCTGTCCATACATCTACCGTTCTGTCCGTCATTCCATCCGTCCATCCATCCATCCATCCATCTAGCCATCCGTTGTTCTATCCTCCATCGTTCTGTCTGTCCATTGTTCTGTCCATCCATCTGTCGTTCTGTCCGTCATTCATTCCATCCATCCATCCATCGTTCTGTCCGTCATTCATTCCATCCATCCATCCATCCATCTGTCGTTCTGTCCGTTGTTCTTTCTTTCCATCCATCCATCGTTCCATCCATCCATCTTCCATCTATCGTTCTGTCCGTCATTCCATCCATCCATCCATCTTCCATCCGTCGTTCTGTCCGTTGTTCTCTCCTTCCATCCATCCATCTTCCATCCATCCATCTGTCGTTCTGTCCGTTGTTCTGTCGTTCCATCCATCCATCCATTGTTCTGTCCATTGTTCTCTTTCCATCCATCGTTCCATCCATCCATCGTTCCATCAATCAATCCATAGTTCTGTCCTTTGTTCTGTCGTTCCATCCATCATCCATCCATCCATCTATTGTTCTGTCCGTCATTCATTCCATCCATCCATCCATCCATCCGTCATTCTGTCCGTTGTTCTGTCGTTCCATTCATCCATCCATTGTTCTGTCAGTTGTTCTCTCTTTCCATCGTTCCATCCAACCATCGTTCCATCAATCCGTAGTTCTGTCCTTTGTTGTCGTTCCATCCATCCATCCATCATCCATCTATTGTTCTGTCCGTCATTCATTCATTCCATCCATCCATCCATCCTTCCGTCCGTCATTCTGTCCGCTGTTCTGTCGTTCCATCCATTGTTCCATCCATCCATCTATTGTTCTGTCCGTCATCCATCCATCCATCCATCCATCCATCGTTCTGTCCATTGTTCTGTCATTCCATCCATCATCATTCCATCCATCCATCCATCATCATACATCTATTGTTCTGTCCGTCATTCCATCCATCCATTGTTCCATCCATCCATCCATCCATCATTCTGTCCGTTGTTCTGTCATTCCATCCATCCATTGTTCCATCCGTCATTCTGTCCGTTGTTCTGTCGTTCCATCCATTGTTCCATCCATCTATTGTTCTGTCCGTCATCCATCCATCCATCTATTGTTCTGTCCGTCATCCATCCATCCATAATATAATGACTCTTCTCTTCTCTTCTCTCCTCTCCTCTCTCTGGTTGGATAACTGGTTTCCTGCATGTATTAACCTCTCTTGTTGCTTGTACACATAGAAGAGCCATTGTATCGTTCACGAAAGAGGAACATTAACTACCCCAGCCTCCTGACAAACAGCCTGTTGACGTCCCCTACGCCGACTGCAAACGGTCGCTTAGCACGCCACTACACGGCTGAGAAAGCCGGCCAAACAAAGACCGGCACAGGGCAGCATATGCTTGTGATTTGGGCCCCTGCCTTTATTGTTGGCTTCATCTCTGTTTTGCTTGCCTTCACAGTGGCACAGACGCAGTCATTAGGCTGTCCGGCAAGGTGATCCTGGGGTCAAGGTGACGCCATTTCCCGCACTTAGGTCATGGCTGCATAAACATGCCTGAGACTTTTACTGTGAAATACTTCTGCGGAGGCTGCGTTTCATTAAAACAGAACGAAAACACAATCTGGAACATACCGTCAGATCATTACGGATGAAAGATGGGCGGCTGTCAGGTGGTGCTGAGAGCTTAACGTTCTTTTAGCGGTTCTCCGCTGCCGGAGGGTAAGTTAGCATGACATGCGTTGGATTTGAGTCCAGTCTGGTTCTGACAGAAATGAGGCCCGGCACATGTGGTGCCGAAAGCCTGGCTGAGAATGGGCTCTCAGTTTCACCGCAAGCCCTTCATCATCACCGCTAGCCGCGCTATGAAAGCACCTTCATCTTGAGCGGCTTTGCGTACTTAATACTGACAGCTAGTTTAAACCGCCAACCAACTGGACAAGAACGCCGAATGAAAACAAGTAAACTATACATGTGGAATGTGGTCCTCGGCGGACAAAATGAGGGGTTTACTGTAACCTTTCTCCAGGAAGTGGGGAGGGATGTTGTGAACCATGCCAGTTTAGCAGTAGAGCAAAGATTATACTTTGAAAGATGCTAGTTTTTACGGCTCTGAATTACACTTGAATTTAAAATAAAAACTGTTAATTTCCCTAACTGATATAATGTTAATATTCCATCCTAGAGTACTAAAATCTGTTTTGTGCCTGTTTAATATACTGATAAAACCACCGTAATAATACAGGTGGGAAAAGAGACACGTGATGTTCATCACAAGTAGCCTTTCCACAAGCCGAGCTATATTGTATATATTTGAGATATATTGTATATTTGCATAGCACGTTCACAACACATATGCCTTTTCTGTGAAGCTGTTTCAAAGAAAATGCATGTTTCAAAATATATAGAAGTATATAAAAGGTGCACTCTGTCGTGAACAGAAATACTGTGATACTGTAATAATGTAATAAACATTAATTAAACAACATAAGATGCAACATAAAAGCTAAATTTAAATAACTGATAACAAAACCTTTACCTAGAAACCAATAAATATAATTATTTAAATGAAATATCAAATCTAATTTCACACAGGGAATTGTGGGAATGCCAAAGGCATGTACAGAGTTTTGTAACGATACACCAATGCGTTTGTAAAATACAGCATTTCACTACAAATTTCGCCCAAAATGGCCGATATTGGAAAATTGTATATAATTCGACTGTGCATGACGCCCCAAATCTAACGAGATGATTTTTCATTTTTCATTTCTCCGGACCAGTAGGTGGAGCTGTGCCGAAACGCAGCATGTAACCTCTGGTCATGCTTGTGATGACATGGACCAAGTTAAAGTTTAAGTTGCGATAAAGCATTGAGGAGATATAGCCTTACGTCTGTTTTCGCAAGCGCTATGCATAATTTGTTCGCATGATTTTCGAAAACAGTTTGAGAAATCAACTTGAATTCCACAACTTTTTGTCTGCATGGTCTGAAGATGATCTGGTTAAATTTTTTGTGAAAATCATAGAAACTGACTAGAAGGAGTTCGAAAAAGTAGGTTTTTTAAAAAATTCAAAATGGCGGGAAAATTTTCATGACGGAAAATGACGACATAGTATTCGAATCGTATTAAGCCAAGGAATCAGAGGAATGAGTTCAACTTTGGACAGGTGGTGGCGCTAGAGGTATTGATTTAGATACTCAAAAATCGGTGTGGTTAATGTTGAGACTGACCTCTATCAGTGTGCCAAATTTAATAACTTTCCCGCAAGCGGCTCTATGGGCTGCCATAGAATAATAAGAACGCCAACGATTAAAATAGGTGCCTACAGGTGTTTAGCCTCTAATAATTTGATAACAAATACCAGTTTGTTGTATCAAGTAGTATAACGGACTGTTTTTGAGCCGGTGAAATAACTGGAAGCACATGACCCGAAAGTTACAAATAGCCACACCCACTCTCGCATTAAAAATAAGGAGGATAAAATGTTTTTCCACAGTATATAGAAAGGGACCTTGCCGTTAACCGATTAAAAGGTTTTTACTGTCGCATTTTAACTCTTAACATTACAAACATTTTTTACAGTGTAGGTTTGAACATTGTGAGTAGCATTTGTGATGTTTCTGTGTTGGTTTTAATTTGGAGGTGAGTGACCGTGGCGCAGCAGCGTCTAAAGCCTCTCATACTGAACAGATTGGCCGAGCCGCTCCCCTGGTGTTGTGATAACGAGCCGCCTTCCTGCAGGGCTAACTGGACCCAGATGGGCCGAAGGGGCCGCGGAGAGATCCCGTTACGGCTACGGCTGCGAAGCCCCCTCCCGCCGAGCCGTTTGAAGTCTCATTGGTGGACTAGGGCGAATAAAGCGCCCTCCACGATAAGCCACTTGATTGAAAAAAGACAGCGTGAAGGTTTGAGTGAGAAATATGATATCGGGCAGGTAACGGTTTGGGGTTTTACGGCCGTCCAAAACAGCAGACGTATATTCAGACATAAGTGCGTTTATGTCACATGAAGAATGTGGGCTTTTATCTTCAGACACAACAGTATGTTTTTCTTTTGGAGTGGTTTCACTCACTGCCACCCCTGGTTTACACACATTCACACACACGGTAAAAACGGCTCCTCTGTTCCCTCCTGCACAGGCTTTCAGTGTGGAGATTGATTTTGTTCATGCAAGGATTTTTATTAAATCGCCCCTCGTAGTTTCTCAGAGTTCGTGTGTGCCACACACACACACACACACACACACACACACACACACACACACACACACACACACCTCCGCTCTCAGCCCACATGTGGGATCTATTAGCGAGCTACTGTACACCCTGTGTTTCTTTGCAAGCACAGACTTTCAAATTGTTTGAGCATTGATTGACTCGTTTTTACACCGGATCTTACACAGGAACATATTTCACAATGTTTTCAATGATTTTAATTGATTTGCATGATAATACTAGTTTGAAGATTTGACTAAATTTACTTTTTTTCTTAATGCATGTTCCTGTTTTTGTTCTGCACAATTCATCAGTACGTACACTGTCATTAATATGTAAAATGGCTGAGAAATTACATCATGAGTCACAAATTTTTTTTCAGCCCCTCCTCTCAAACCATTTTCACCATCTAAACAAATCCTGATGAATAAAATCAAGTTCCTTGTTCTTTTCTAATTGATTATCCTGTTTTACGCTAAAGTACACTGCCCTCCAAAAGTTTGGGAACGCCCTAGAAAAGTGGGGTTTTGGACAATATTGGCATGAATCCTTTTTAATTTGTGATAATTTTGCACTGATAAGGGACAACACAAACTACGAAAACATATTTTATTACATAAACAGTTTACACATAGAAAAAACTTAAATTTTCGATTCATCAAAATGTCCATCATTAGCAGCTATCTGACCTAAACTGGGTTCTAATTGGTTCATTGTATTCTAAACTTAATTGGCAATCAATTGTTGAGCTATTAAGGTGTGCTGACCCAAAAATCTTTTACAAACCTGGGCCAAGTTTAAACCGGTAACCAGGCATCACAGCTGGCAAAGGGGCATGTCTGACTTTGACATGTATATATTGCCATTATTATGTAATCAAAATAAAAATTATTATTACTGGTCTTCAATGATAATGTCAAGTTACTTTGCACCAAAAAATGATAAGGATTTATGCTGATATCGTCCAAAACCACAGTTTGCCAGGGGTGTTTCCAAACTTTTGGAGGGCAGTGTATGTCGCATAAACCAAGTTTAACATTGATAGGTCCTTGATGACTTTGTTTTACAAATCTTATATTGAATCCATTTTAGCATTCGCTATGTCTTAGTGTGAAGGCAAAGACTGCTTTGGTGAAAATAGTTAATACTAGTAGTAAGATTTAAGGAGTTCAGCAGAGTCACCCTACAGGCCTCTATAATCGCCAGGTATTTAGAAAAGCCCAATCCATCTTAATAGTTAGTTCCCATCCTCTCTATTCTGAGTTTCAGTTTTTATTCTCAGGATCTCGATTAAGATTTCCCTCTGTTGGGAGTAACACATACAAACATTGATTCATTCCCACTTCTATTTCTCTGTTAAATTCAGGCATGGGGGGAGTAGGTTGTTGTTTGGGCCTGTTGTTGTCTTGAAATTTATTGTAATCTATTGTAAATTCTTTTTTGTATGCTGGTCTTACTGCAAAACCAATTACACTTCGGGGACACAAACAAATGAAGATAGCAGTGCGATATGGCTGTATATCAGCATGGCTGTGATTCGGCCATAGGTAATCCCAGCGTGCTGATCTACAGCCATATCGCACGGCTACGAGTGTGATATTGCATTTATACAATTCAACAGCACAAGTGTGTAAATAAATAAGAAATAAAAACATCTTTAAAAACCCTCTTTTGTGAGGAACTACTTCCTTCCACCGCGGATTGAAATCTCAAGCTGACAGTTTATTAGTTGAGCCCAAGATCCGTCACTTTAGAACTAGTAACAAAGGAACGTTGAGTCGCTTTATTGAAGATGATTGTATTGTGTAGAGTATTATGAGAGAGAGAGTATTATGAGAGTGTATTACCTGCATCTGATATAGCATTCATTCTTCAGGTCGACGTCCATAATATTATATCCATTATAAATAATCAGTTTTAATGTCTGCTGAGGAAAGCGATAACTTTGTCGTTGTCCTTTTAAAAGTTAAGGGGATTTCCCACAGCGCTAAAACAACTTCCTTGTTCTGACTCACTCATAAAGAGAGTCTTTGCCGCCATCTAATGGCATAATAATATAACTTTCACTGATACTAATGACGGACCCTTTCTTAATATCAAATACGGCATATTATTTATATAAAATATTTATTGAACAACAATATTTAAATTAAGAACAATAGCCATTATAAAAGACATTAACACAAGAAAACAAACACAATCAAGCAAAACAATTCAGTCAAACGTACAAAAGTAGCGCTCTAGTACAGGATTTAAGTTAAATATAGCCTAAATATAAAGTTATGAAACTTACTTTTCCCCTTAACCCAAATCGTTTTGCTCTGGAACAAGTAATAGATTAATAAAACCAAAGACTGCCTGTTTGATGTATCCCAAATGAATCATATTTTTAACCACTATCTACATAAGAGCCAGCGGCAAATACCTGAAGCATTGGATGAGATGAAGCTGTTCTTGGCGGGTACACGAGCGCTGAACGGCTGCTGACGGCCTGGAGCTCACATCTGCAAAAGCGTCAAAACAAATTGTAAAATAGGCGGTATGTTTATATATGAGTCACATAATTGAGGTCTAAATAACTACATTCTTGCCTAAAAAACTCTTAAAACTACATTTCGTGACATAAGAATGGTTGTATTTGTAAAAAATATGATATATTTTAAATTATAAATGCTATATTATATATAAGTGTGTGTGTTTTAATTTAAATTAATAATAATAAATATATCATGTGGGTGATGTATACCCTACAGAATTTCTTGCTCGTCTCTCTAAATTCCCAGTAATTTTGGGCAAAAGCGTAAGAAATGAATTCATTTAATTGTATAATAATGAAATCTTTATAGTAATAACTATATTCTCTGTCTTCCTCCCAGGCTGAGACCGCTCCTGATGGTCCTGATGTGGGCTACGGCTCGTTCCATCAGCAGTACTGGTTGGATGGCAGAATAGTAGCCGTGGGGGTCCTGGACATCCTGCCCTCCTGTGTGTCATCTGTGTACCTGTACTACCACCCCGACTTCTCCTCGCTCTCATTGGGCACCTACTCTGCGCTCAGGTTTGTCTTTCTGACTGCTGCTCACAAATTCTCACTAATCTTTCAGCTTTTTAGGCTGATAATGTTCAGACAGGTGAAAACATTTACTAATTAATAATTGGTAATTTAGCTGACAATTTATCTGACTTGAGTGAATCTGTTGAACATCTAGTTTTAACCAAAAAACAGCTTTTTGGTTACCAGCTTAAACCTTTAACCACTAGGCTACACTACCTCCCAACAAAAGTTGCTGCATTAATGTTGCAGATTTTTTTTCACTGAATTATTTTGTCCTTGAAGACGAATATCACAGGAGCGCATCCTGATCTTTCTGTCCTTTAGTGCAGAATCTTGTCTCTGAATACGTTTCTGATGGTTTTGCTGGTAGAGTTTTGAATGCATCTTATTTTCAAAACACTACCATACACACTCACGGTTACAGGTCTATATTTCTTTGTCACACATGTGCTTAAATATTTCACATGGGAGGCTCACCTGATTAGGTTACACTTTACAGGAGATGCCAGATGTGTGTGTGTGTATTTTGGGTGTTTGGAGGAGCCTCATTTCTCACAGAGAGGAGAATAAAAAGAAGGCTAAGGGAGAGAAAGCGTGAGGGAGAAGTGGAGATTGTGCCCAGAGCAGCTGGTGTCAGCCGCGGGGTCAGCGTCTTTGTGCTGTTGTGTGTCAGTGTGATTGAGTGAGACTGTCTGAGCGCAGGATGTGACACCGTTCAGTAATGTGTCTCCATGCTGCGCCGGACAGTGTAAATAATGATGAATGGCCAGCAAAGATAAACAAAATGTGTTTCCTCAGAGTTGAAACGTGCTGAAAATTAATTTGCACACTTAATTCTGTCGAAATCCTTGTTTGAATCTTATGAAAATTTGTCCCTAAATCATTTAATAAATCAGAATATGAATAAATAAGAAATTATATTTTACATAAATAAGGTTATTTAGATTTTTGTAAAGGATCATTTAGATGTTTGATTTGTGACATTTCCCTCCAAACATTCCCATATCAATGGGGGAAAAATGTATGTATGTATGTATGTATATATATATATATATATATATATATATATATATTTAAAATAAATTATTGTATTTTAAAAGCAGTATAAAATATAAATACCTCACAGTTTAAGTAGGCTACATTATTTTTATTGAATATGGTTATAAGAATTTATGGTGAAAATATGCAAACACTATATGTAACCCTGGACCACGAAAGCAGTCATAAGGGTCAATTTTTTTAAATTTAAATTTATATATCATCTGAAAGCTGAATAAATAAGCTTTCCATTGTATGGTTTGTATTTGAAAATCTGGAATCTGAGGGTGCAAAAAAAATCAAATATTGAGAAAATTGCCAAATGAAGTCCTTAGTAATGCATATCCACTTGAATGAAAAATAAATTTTTGATATATATACGGCAGGAAAACAAAATATCTTCATGGAACATGATCTTTACTTAATATCCTAATGATTTTTGGCATAAAAGAAAAATTGATAATTTTGCCCCATACAGTGTATTGTTGGCTATTGCTACAAATATACCCGTGTGACTTATGACTGGTTTTGTGGTCCAGATGTCTCAGACATCTTGACAAATTCAAATTCACCCTCTTAATCAGTGTATATATTTCTTGTTTAAACATCCTAACATCTTTTAAAGAAGATAAATTTACATTTATTTGAATACATTAGTTATGTTTTTAATAAACTTGTGTAAGTTGTATAGTTTCATTGACTGCTATTTTGTTTACATCTCCAATAATAGTTAGACATTGTGTTGTGAAGATTCAGGAAATATGGTCCACACATCTCCTGCTCTGGGTGTGTGTGTGTGTGTGTGTGTGTGACATTAATATTAAGCAGACGTCTTGTCTGTGGTGAGCGCTGCGGCATAATTGGCTTGTGTAGGGGTGTCAGTCCTCTGAAGAGGAGATAATGGAGGCTTCAAACTGCTGCCAGCGCGAGCGGGTGGGGACTGGGGTTCAAATCGAGGAGGGGGGGGCTGCCCTTTCTTTCTGTCCCTCTTTCTTTCTGTCCCTCTTTTTTGTGAATGGGTTCTACAGCCTCTTCTTATCCGTCTCTCATTCATGGAGAGCCAGGCTTTGTCACCAGGGGATGGGAACCCGGGAACCTGGCAGCGACCGCATGACCTTCCAGCACCTCGCTGTTTGTCGTCGCTCCTTTTCCCTTCTCTATTTTCCTCTTTCATTTTCCACTACTTTTATTTTGCTTTGGCTTTTCTCTCTTCCTCTCTTTTTCCTGCAAAAAAAAAAAAAAAAGATTTCTCCCCCTAATTTTTGGGAAGACAGAGGTGTACAAAATGCAGGAGAAGAGAGAAGAAAGAGCAGGATTTATTTATGGAAAAGAGAAACATGTTTGTGCAGGGAATAAAGCGAGAACTGAAAAGAGAGAGAGAGGATTGCTCGCAGGAGGAAGTATAAATCTCCTCTATTTTTCCTCCTGTTTTTATTTTCTCAGCTCCCTTTTGTTTTTCTCCTCCTTTCCTCTTTTTCAGCACTTCCAGATACACATTTAAATGGCTGTTTATGAGGGGAAACAGTTGATCTGATCCGTATGCAGCAAATCAGTTGATATTTTATCTATTGTTAATAGTTATTAAAGGATTAGATCAGTTCAGAATTAAAATTTCCTGATAATTTACTCACCCCCATGTCATCCAAGATGTTTATGTCTTTCTTTCTTCAGTGGAAAAGAAATTAAGGTTTTTGAGGATTTTTCTCCATATAGTGGACTTCACTGGGGTTCAACGGGTTGAAGGTCCAAATGTCAGTTTCAGTGCAGCTTCAAAGAGCTCTACACGATCCCAGACGAGGAATAAGAGTCTTATCTAGAGAAACCATCGGCCATTTTCTAAAAAAATTAAATGCTCGTCTTGCACTGCTCTGCGATGCGCCACGCATTACGTAATCACGCTGGAAAGGTCACGCGTGACGTAGGCAGAAGTACCGATCCAGTGTTTATAAAGCGAACGTCCAAAGACTAAGTCGAACAGCCTTTACAAAAAAAGGTAAAACAACGATGTCGGACGATTTTGAAGATGGAGGAGAAAATGAGATTTTTTGCCCTACCTTTTCGCTGTGACCTTTCCAACGTGATTACGTAATGCGTGGCGCATCGCTGAGCAGTGCAAGACGAGCATTTGTGGTTAAAAAGTATATCATTTTTATTTTTTAATAAAATGGCCGATGGTTTCTCTAGATAAGACTCTTATTCCTCGTCTGGGATCGTGTAGAGCTCTTTGAAGCTGCACTGAAACTGACATTTGGACCTTCAACCCGTTGAACCCCAGTGAAGTCCACTATATGGAGAAAAATCCTGGAATGTTTTCCTCAATTTCTTTTCGACTGAAGAAAGAAAGACATAAACTTCTTGGATGACATGGGGGTGAGTAAATTATCAGGAAATTTTAATTCTGGAGTGAACTAATCCTTTAAAAACCCTGTTTAAAAATTAAAAATCTTGTTTAAAAAACCCTGAATAAAGCAGTTTTATTGTCAGTTGATTTAAGAAGAATAAAATTTGAAGTGTCAAATCTCTAAAATACTGTAACATAAATGGAAAGAAATCTGTCAAACTACATAGATAAACTCTGCAAGAGTAAGTGAATGTCTTATTTACCAGCCAATCTAAAATGTCAACCCTGTTACAATGATTTTATCAGTTGAACAGTGGATATTTGTAGCATTAAATCAGCATTACATTCTCTTTCTAATGAGCACCATGTCGTTTCACGACTTTGACCACATCGCTCCTTATATCAAACTAACGAAGCCTGTAAAACATGATTTCTGCTCTCGTTCTCTCTGCAGGGAGATTGCCTTCACCAGGCAGTTGCAGCAGCAGTCGCCCAAACTCGCCTACTACTATCTGGGTTTCTACGTGCACTCGTGTCCCAAGATGCGCTATAAGGTACGTCTCTGAACCAACATCAACCTTCATTTCTGTTTATCTTCTGTTTGCCCGGGTCAGTATCATCTGACCTTGCTGGAATAACCGAACGCCAGTGTACTGAGATGTCATACATTTTTGCAACAAAATAAATGAAATCTTTTGTGTCGTCGTGCCGCATCCACATACATAGGTGGCAGTATAGAGTCCATCCAGCATAATGCACCTCTCAATTCTGATAAGATAAGCTACTTTGTTTCTCACTTTCAAAAACTTTTTGCCTGGTCTGCACTTTGCTGAATGTTAAAACAAGCATCATCAAAATCGAGTCATTCTAGCAGGAGCAAGTGTACACTTCCTTAAATATTTTATATGCGTGTGTAGTCTTATCACACTTTTAAGACACGAGGCAGGCCGCAGTGGTTGTATAATCCTCAGGGTGGCTCTCTGTTTTGGAGCTGAAGTAGACACCTGTTAAAGGTGTTAATCTTCTGTCGTCCGCCAGCATCACACCTCTCCGCTCGGTTGCTGCTGTGATCTGTTTCTCTCATTACTGCTCCCCAAAGACTCGCCCTGGAGCGATCGCTGTGCCACACCTCTGGAAACCTGCCTCCGCCACAGGAAATATCTCTTCCCCTCTTCCTGTGAGATGGTACAGTAGATATAGGAAGATCAGTGTTAGTTTTATTTGTATACTTTTCTAGTAATTATTAATATTTTGAATGAGCTTTCATTTTTGTATTTTCAGTTTTCATTTTCAGTTTAGTTTAAGTAATTGTGTTATTTTATTTTTATTTAGCTTTAATTTTATTTTCTGTTTTAATCATTTTAATCAAGTTTTTCTTTGAATATTAATATTTTTATTTTATTTCAGTTTTAGTTTACATTTTTTTGGTTTCCATTTTAGTTAACAATGACAACACTAGGGAGGAGTGAGGAAATGCCATCGAAAACACCTTATCTCTTTCTTTCTCTTCTTTTTCTTCCCCTCATTTGTTGTGTATTTAAAGCCTTTCAGTATCCATCCATCCATCTATCGTTCTATTGTTCCATCCATCCATCCATCCATCCATTGTTCTATTGTTCCATCCATCCAATCGTTTCATCCAATCGTTCCATTCAATCGTTCCATCCATCCATCCGTCCAATCATTCCATTCAGTCGTTCCACCCATCTATCCAGCCATCCATCCATCCATCCATCCATTCAGTTGTTTCATTCAATTGTTGCATCCATCGATCCATCCTTATTTAAAGGGTTAGTTCACCCAAAAATTAAAATAATGTCATTAATTACTCACCCTCATGTCGTTCCACACCCGTAAGACCTTCGTTCATCTTCAGAACACAAGTTAAGATATTTTTGTTGAAATCCGATGGCTCAGTGAGGCCTGCATAGCCAGCAATGACATTTCCTCTCTCAAGATCCATTAATGTACTAAAAACATATTTAAATCAGTTCATGTGAGTACAGTGGTTCAATATTAATATTATAAAGCGACGAGAATATTTTTGGTGCGCCAAAAAAAACAAAATAACAACTTATATAGTGATGACCGATTTCAAAACACTGCTTCATGAAGCTTCGGAGCGTTATGAATCTTTTGTGTCAAATCAGCGTGTCGAATCAGCGGTTCGGAGCGCCAAAGTCACGTGATTTCAGCAGTTTGGCGGTTTGACGCGATACGAATCATGATTCGACACGCTGATTCATAACGCAATTCTATATCACGCAATTCTGACTTTATATCACGCAATTCTGACTTTATAACTCGCAGTTCTGACTTTATAACTCGCAGTTCTGACTTTATAACTCGCAGTTCTGACTTTATAACTCGCAGTTCTGACTTTATAACTCGCAGTTCTGACTTTATATCTTGCAATGCTGACTTTATATCACGCAATTCTGACTTTATATCACGCAATTCTGACTTTATATCACGCAATTCTGACTTTATATCTCGCAATTCTGACTTTATATCACGCAATTCTGACTTTATATCACGCAATTCTGACTTTATATCACGCAATTCTGACTTTATATCTCGCAATTCTGACTTTATATCTCGCAATTCTGACTTTATATCTCGCAATTCTGACTTTATATCACGCAATTCTGACTTTATATCACGCAATTCTGACTTTATAACACGCAATTCTGACTTTAATCTCGCAATTCTGACTTTATAACTCGCAATTCTGAGCCATCGGATTTCAACAAAAATATCTTAATTTGTGTTCTGAAGATGAACAAAGGTCTTACAGGTGTGGAACGACATGAGGGTGAGTGATTAATGACATTATTTTCATTTTTGGGTGAACTAACCCTTTAACAAATTATTTCATATATATATATTATATCTAGCACATACATTTCTTAAAGGCTGTAAACTGACGCTCAGATCTGCCTCCATTTAGTTAGTAACATCCAACTTCCTACAATCTAATCAATTCCTGAAAGGACTAAATAAAGCCCCGCCCTGCCTTTTTTTCTCATTCCAGAAGTTGTTTCACTTGGATATACGTCACCATAGGGAAGAAAAGACTATCGCAAACTTCGGTTTCATGCCGACTTCAAGTTCGCTCACTAGGGGATTTTTTTTAGCATTATTTCATAGTTTTAGCATTGCCAACCTCAAGTCATTTGACAACACAAAATAAAATGTTCTTAAATCTAGCTGGAACACTTGCTCTGAATTGTGGAAAGCTAATATATTTGACTTGCAGCGAACCCAGCGTCAGACTGACCTGCAGAATTCATCAGCGCAATCTCAATATCACAAATCGCATGCCTGATTTTCAGCCCTTAAGCCTCTAGGTGCGGACAGGCCATGGAAAATGTTGAGGTATGCTTCCAGATTTGGCTCTGTTGTGTAGCTTATTGAGTTTCTGACACCATTAGCTGTTCCTGCGACGTGTTCCGCAGCCTCGCACTTGGCTCGTAGTTGGTTTTTAGCATCTTTTGCGAACAAGGGACTTGGAGCTGTGTTCGAGCTGGGCCGCAGGACTATGGAGGATGACGGGAAAGCGGTCCAGCGGGAACTCAGTGTAAATGCTTGCACAGGTGTGGCTGAGCATAAAGCGTGTTGGCCCTCGTTCGACTGAGACGAGGGAGATGCTGGGCAACTGAACAGCTGATTCATATACGATGGGCGGAGATTGTGAGAGAGAAAAAGAATGTAAATAAAAGTGACGGCCTGGCCCTGAGCTGAAAGTGAGGAAGAGGGAACATACAGTATGCAGCTGTAGAAGCTATTAGCAGTTGAGGAAGAGGTCAGAGCTACTGTAGTTCACGGTGTCACGTGATAGTGTTATCGGAGAGGTAGACAGCCCTCATCTGTATTTAAACATTCCTCTCTTTAAACAAATTGGAAATACGATAATTCTATCATCATTTACTCACCCATTGCTTCGAAATCTCATTCTTGCTTATGTTTGATTCAAATATGGCTCCTCAAGAGACGCAGCACCATGTTTGATGTCATTGTCAAATCTGGCATGACAGCATTGATGCAGCATATTTGAATTTAAAGGGGTCCTATAATGCCCCTTTCACAAGATGTAATATAAGTCTCTGGTGTCCCCAGAATGTGTCTGTGAAGTTTCAGCTCAAAATGCCCCACAGATCATTTATTATAGCTTGTCAAATTTGCCTCTATTTGGGTGTGAGCAAAAACACGCCGTTTTTGTGTGTGTCCCTTTAAATGCAAATGAGAGGAAAACGCTTTCCAGAAGAGGGCGGAGCTTTAACAGCTCAACAACAACAAAGCTGGAGAATCTCACGCAGCCAAAATGACGAACAGTGTTCAGCCTTACATTGTTCAAACCGGAGTTGACACTGATGGAGAGACTCAGGAAGAAGTTACTACTTTTAGAATGAAACTGGACGTTTCTGAATGGTCAGTGGATAAATGTGCTGGCCTTTGCAAATAAACATACCGTACACAGTTTCAAGACAATCACCTTTTACACTGTTCTTTACAAACGTGTGGTTATACAGTATATAAACAAGGTTTAAAACAGATGACAGACATCTGGTCTCTAAGACAACAATAGCTTTAGCCGCATTTGTTGTGGAACTGGCTAACAGGCACATCGACTGAAATGGCGATTTGCTCAAAAATCCTAAAAAATAAACAGTGTGACACTTACTTCTTCTGGAGGATCACGAACAGTTGGTACAGATCCATCCTTGAGTACCACCTTTTTAGCAAAGCCTTACTTGTATTGCCCCTCGTTCACAAAGCAGTCTGGGGTGAAATTATTTGCGCGGACATAAACTAATTTAGGTAGATTTTTAGGCACATTACCTTCAAAAATAAAACTAATCCACAGCATGGCTCAGATGTTGGGAGAAAATGAAGAGTCTTATGTTCAGTCTTACATCCAACAAGACATTGTTGATACCACAGCTGCTCGAGCACGGAGAAAATGGCGGACAGCGTAGAACTTGTTGGGGGTTGAATCTATAGTAATGCAGGACTGTCAGTCAGAAGGCTGTGGGCGGGGCCTAAGCAGTGTGACATCACACTGCTCAGGAAATCAAAAGATAGGTGCCCTTTAATGAGATTTCAGAGCACACAGCTATTCTATTTGTTCAGAATATAGCAAACATGTCATATGGATGACTTTTATTGCCTTTTTTTATTTTTGGAGCTTCATAGCCTCAATCCCCATTATGAAAAAGATAATGGTGGAAAAAGAGTGTCCATGAAGAGTGACCTTTTATATGTAATAGTTCATTTATTTAAAATTGAAAATGATTTAATTTGTCAAATATTTAAATTTATAAATGGCACCTATTTTGTAGAATGACCCATTATTGTTTCTCACAGCTCATTGTTTTCATAGCTACAGAACATATCTTCTTATTAGAAAGCATGACATAATTTCCCCATCTCAAACCTTTGAGCATCTGCAATGCGGCAGTGAGTGTAAAGCCTCTGGGTGTCTTAATTCACTGTGTTTTTCTGCACTGCAGTATCGTGTTCGTCTACTGAAACTTTCAACCTCAGGCTGTATCTGTAGTCCTGGAAGTTGTTTGTGCATCTGTCTTTCTCTCTGTTTCTGTCTTTGTTGGAGTCTCTCCGTGGAGCCGGTTTCTGCAGAGCTGTGCGTGTGGAATAGTGAATAGAGCTCGGTTGGAGCCCGGCTCTCGCTCTTCTGTATGGGTAATCTCTCCCAGCACAGCTCTCACATCAGAGGATGAGTGCCACTCACCCCTCTCATTCACCTCCTGCCATTGTGCTCTGAGAGATTAGTCTGGGGTTAGAAGGTTGTCTGTTTCTCACCTACATCCAAAACCCACTTTTTAAATCGCTTAATAAAGGAAAAGTTCACATAAAAATGAAAAACTCACATCATTCCAAATCCAAATTCTTTCTGAAGCCGGTGCTCTCAAGGTTCAAAAAGGACACAAAAGCATCATAAAAGTATGATCTGAACTCGTACAATAGCTTAGTGTGAAAAACCAAGGTGAAGACAAAAAATACACTGATAATCATCCTCAATAGGTGTTTAAATGCATTGATTTTTGTCAATAAGAATGAATCCAATCTGTTTATATAAACTCTAAACGTTGCAATCCAATTAACATATTCGTTTACATCTGCATTACATGTATTCTTCATGTATTTTTGAATCTGAACGAGAAAATAGTCTGATTTAAGCGTTTACATGCTTGTTTTTTCCCTGTTGATCAGATTATTTCATATCTGCAACATCCTTAAAAATCTGATCAAAACTTCATTCAAATCCTTTGAGGTGTTTACATTTTTCAGTCTGATTATAAACATTATTTGGGTGCATATGAACTTAGCTAATGAGTTGTGACCTTCAATTACACTTGACTAACTAATCAATCCGATTCGTAAATGAATCATTGAATAAACAAGGAACCAATTCATTTATAAGATTCTAAAAGAGTGATTTGCTCATGAATCTTCTCTCATAAACTCTTATGAATGTGTTTTTAGTGAATAATGTCTTAAATTTTTGGTTTAAGAGTGATTGTTTGACTTCAGAAGAGTTGTATAAACTGCTTTTATGGTGCTTTTGCATCCTTTTTGAAGCTTAAAAGCCCCGGCGACCATTAATTGTTATTGCTTGAATAGCATGAAAAACAGTCTTAAAATTCTCTTTTTGTATTTTGCGGAAGGATTTGGAAAGACATGAGTGTGAGGAAAAGATGCCAGAATGTTCCGTGTTCCTTGAACACAAAGGCATATGGTATTATTGTGGCCGTCCTGGAATGCCGTCTTGAAATTCATCTCGGTGTGTTGTTTCAGAATGACCCCCCGCACCTCTGCTAAGAGCACAGCACCCGCTGCGATTCGTCAAAGCCCCTGAGCTCTCATGCTCTGCCCTGCTTAGAGCTCAAATCCATCCCATTAGAGCAGGGAACACTGTGTACCCCTCACTGTGTCTGTGGGCCGTTCACACAGAACTCGTTTTTCTATTCCAATGCGCTACTTTTCCGTTGCTTTTCTACGTAAATGCGCTAGACGGACGTGTACGATCGTTATGCTCGCATCTCACGTCTTTTGCAGCGTCTCGCACATAAAGACGCCGCGTCAAGTTAAAAGAATTTCAACTTTTACACGCAGCGCCGCTCATCAATGTCAGTTCCAAAACAGTGGACCAATCAGAAGAACTCGGAGGCGGGGCAAGCGTTGCAAGCTTCTGTTTACAGTAGCAAATTGACGGCAACATGGCAGAGGAGGCCATAGCCAGTGCGTTTCTTTTTTTCCATGTCAGAAATAGTATCTACCTATTCTGCTGTTTGCCTATTTCTATTATTTCCGTTATTGCATCACGTCTCAAAAGCGCGTCTCGAGACCCTTGCGTTCTGCGCTGCGCTTTTTTAAAAATGATTCCTGAGCGCTGCGTCTCACGTTTTTAGACGCAAAGACGTGTTCTGTCTGACGAGCCCTAAGGCCGTGTGTCCACCAAAGCGTTTTTCCCAAGGCTAGCATATTTTTCCAATTGTTTTCAAAGGGTGTGCCGCGTTATTAAAACACCAGGAGCGTAACTGAGCGTCTGTTTCACGCTGAAGTGCACGGTGTTTTTTACCGGACATCAAGAGTAGAAAACTGTTCAACTTTGGGTAAAACGCAGCGCTTATCACTGTCACTTTGTACCCAGCTGTCCAATCAGAGTGGAGGAGTGGCAGGACAAATACAACACAGACCGACCGCCACATTCTGCTAGTACAGCGTCAACAGATGACAACAACATGCATAATAACGGAACAAAAATAAAAATACAGTTTATCAGCAATGAGCAATAATAGACAGTGCAACACGAGCTCACAATAGGTTTACTCGCGCCAATCTCAATCGCGTGACACTGTTACTACAGCGCTGGGAGATCCAGTGAGAAAGCGTTTGAATTTGCCGCAGAATTAATAACATCGCTGCGAGATCTAGTGGGTAGCATTCAAATTCAGCGCAGAATTCTCTGCTTTAAACCACAGATATCAGATCAAATAGTGCTGACGTGGAAACCAGGAGAAATACTGTGCCACGAACGAACAAGTTAAGGCTCTCCAGTCCACAAATCACCGTGGATTTAATGTAGTAACGCTTACTGAAACCATGGTATTGTGGCAGAAATACTTAAATGTTTTTACATTATTCATTTCAGGGTTCATGCTAACTTTTGAGAGTGAAATTCAAGCACTTTTCAATGACTTATTTAAAGTGCTTCGCATTTTTTCCAGCACTTAAAAGCTCTAAAAATGAATAATAATAATAAAAAAAATCCAATTTTAATATTATTTTTAATGTGATGATTTGTAAGACTAAAATTTTAAAGATGAAGGAAAACTAACACTTCTAGGCAAACAAACACTTTAAAAAAAGACATGAAATTACCACTAGATGGCGGCAGAGGAGCACTTATTGACTCCCTAATATATGGAAAAATAGGAAAAGTCTCATGAAAAACAAAAACTTTACTTCAAATTGTGACTGAATTACACAGAAAGCAAGTAAAGAGCGCTCATTTTATAATCACTGAAGCTGTCGGTCAGTTCAGTATGGTACTTTTAATAAGAGCAGAATATTAACATTTTTCCCTATATAAACGTTTTTGCACGTTACTGTTCATTTTATCTGCATCTCAATTCAAGCTCAGTGCTTTACTGTCAAATTTCCAATAAATAAACATGTAATATTATTAGTAACTGCAATTACTATTGCCAAACAATATTAATATGATTAAATCATAAACCACAGCGCCACCTTCTGTGGAACTTAGTGGCACCAGCGCCACTGCTCTCAAATGTTAGTCTGGAGCCCTGTGGGTTATGATGAGAATAGTTTTATTATACAGAATATATTATTTAGTTGTTTTGGAAAAAGGACTGGAGCAGACTGTAAACAAAAACAAGCAGACACAACGCCAAGAACTTTAACTGGCCTCCGTTTTATCTTCACTGGTCACAAAGGCAGTGGCTGGAGTCCTTTCAGGAGACTGTACCCAGTGCCAGCCAGCTCCATTTCTCTTACTGCAGTCAAGCCAGACCGCCGTCCAGTTCGAGACGTGACTTCCTGGCCCTGCCGGGTCCATTCTGTGTCTGAGCCTCTGATGGCTGTTTGGCCCTCGACTGTGCCCGAGCTTTCAGGCTTCTGAATGTGTCTAATGGGGTGGAATGAGCAGGTCTGTGGGGTTCTGGCGAGAGAAGCGTCCCCCTTCCACCCTCCCTACACCTGCCTCCCTCTCCATCCACCAGGTGTTTCCCAAAGCTTCCTGTGAATTCCACATCCAGGCCAAAGGAAACAAGCGTCTGAGAACTGTATTGGGGTCTCTTTGTATGTTTGTGTGCGGGCTGCCGGTCATCTGGAGAGGCTTTTCATTAGTCTTAAGAGCCGCTTGCCGCAGAGTTAATGTAGGAAACCTGAGGAATTTCAGTGGGTGAAACGGATAATGCTTGCACTGTGCTCAGGCCAACCTTGATGCAAATGTGCCACCATTAATCATGCATATCTTTTTAAAACATAAATGTTTCATTAATAGATTTTGCATGATTGGAAGACCTCTGAAAGGACCCCTGTTTGGCAGATAGGTTTCTTACAGCAATGTAAAAGTCCCTCTAGTGTATTCAGGAGGGATAGCGCTTACGCTCTCCTACACTTCTTGGGTTGACTGTAACCTCTCATCTGGAACAAATATACTGAATCGCACTGGGCCAAGAGCTGACAGAACATTTAATGAGTTAATTATCATGCATTAACATGATGCATGCATTGTAAACTCTCTGTAGCTGTATTTGTAGCATGAATACCAGAATAGACAACATCTGTTCATGTTTTCCAATGTTATATTTAGCTTTGATTCTTAGAAACATTTTGTTTTTAATATTTATTGACTTTTGTCTGTGCCTCCCTTTTCCCCCTTCCCCTGCTTTGCGTGGGGCTTTGTGATGTTGCACAATATATTTTTTTGTTTGTTGTTGTTTTCTTTGTATTTTTAGGACCAAGAATTTTCCCAAGTGTCTGTTCTAGTTTTCCTTAGTTTCAGTGACATTTAAAGGATTAGTTGACTTCAGAATTAAAATATCCTGATAATTTACTCACCCCCATGTCATCCGAGATGTTCATGTCTTTCTTTCTTCAGTTGAAAAGAAATTAAGGATCCAGGATTTTTCTCCATATAGTGGACTTCACTGGGGTTCAACGGGTTGAAGGTCCAAATGTCAGTTTCAGTGCAGCTTCAAAGAGCTCTACACGATCCCAGACGAGGAATAAGAGTCTTATCTAGAGAAACCATCGGCCATTTTCTAAAAAAAATAAAAAATTATATACTTTTTAACCACAAATGCTCGTCTTGCACTGCTCTGCGATGCTCCACGCATTACATAATCACGTTGGAAAGTAAGACTAAGTCAAACGGCCTTTACAAAAAAACGATGTTGGACTATTTTGAAGTTGGAGGAGAAATGAGATCTTTCCACCTTTCCAACGTGATTACGAAACGCGTGGCGCATCGCAGAGCAGTGCAAGACGAGCATTTGTGCATGCTCAACCACATGACAGACTTGTTTGTCCATTGGAAAGACAAGCATTGCTTTTGTCATGAAAAAGTTGTGATTTCCAGGTCTTGAAAATCCATGTAAATGAAAATCTAAAGTTGTGAACATTTCTGCACAGATTTTCTAGTTATTCTCAGTGCTAAAATATTTAATTTGCTAGAAAATGATCTAGTGAATACAACCATTATTCTGTCCATCTTTATTTTTGTCGATCTAGAAGTCATGGAAATTGAGTGATCAAGAGCGGGAGCGGAAACTCTGGAGGTTGTGCATGTGATGTTTGGAGTCACAAAAGGACCTTCTCATCTAATCACGACATCTCTATAATAGAGTCCTCATCCTGTCTGCTGTACGTGTTTCTGTATCTCGCTCTCTTGTATAAATCCTCAGGAATGCCGAGGCAGGTGGGAACAAGTGCTCCGTCTCTTGCTCTCGTCACTTCTAGTGGGGAGTGTGCTGTACGTGTTTGCTTTGCTCGTACACACATGGTCACACTTGCTTGTGCGTATTTTTGTCTAGCCATTGAATTGATTAAACTCAAAACCAAACTACAGTACAGTTCAAACTGACAGAGAAGTCTCAAAAAAAGTTCAAACTTACACCTAGTGAACTGCTTGCATCATAGGAGCAAACAAAAATGGTTTTGGTAGGTTTTGAGACACTTTTTCTTCAGCAGAAGCCTTTTTTCTGTATGCTTGCAGAACCCAACCCAGCTCAACTTTTCCAAACTCTTGCTCCTTTCTTTACCATCTCTGTGCCCGTCCCATAAACCACACCATCACGCCAGCATGAAGCGCTAAATGAAACGATAGGAAATGAGGGCTTGAAATGAAAGAAAGTGGTCTGAGAGAAAGATAAACAATTACCACACATTTAGTTTGGCATGTTCTGCCCTTTCTCCTTTTTTCTCCCCATCAAAGCGCCTTTGAAGCGCGCTGTGTTCTGCAGCGTAATCTCTTTCACTTGTTTTTCTTTCATTAATACGCCACGGCGCTGTGGAACTGTCAGTTAACCATTTAAAAGTGGTCCACACTTTCGTTAGGTGCTGTTGAGATTGGATTTGTGATTGTGGTGCATGTCAGGACAGGGAAAAGACCGAAAGATTCCAGCGTCAGGGTCTCGCTGCCCATCCGAAATCATTTCCACAGGCTTCTGCAAGTGTGATCTTGTTAGCGTAGGACTGAAATGATCTATGCTAGGTAAGCTATAGCAAACCGCCAATGTTCTAGCTCCTTTTTTTTGTACCCCCAAAACCCATATGCTGTTTTTTTTGCATCGAGATTTTTAAACAGATCCAAGAAGCAGAAGCACATTTCATTTTTGGGTGAAGAGTTCCAGTAATCCTGCACTAATTTAACACTAAAATGGCTGTTCATGAACTCTATTCCCCTCTTTGCTTTATTACAGTCATGCACTGCAGCACCTAACCACCTTGAGCGCCTTTTTTTTTTTACCTCTCAGTCCTTCAGTAATGCTCTCTCTCTCTCTCTCTCTTCGCCTGATTTTCACCCTTCCCCAACTCCACCGTTGGCTGCCAACCTGACAGAAGTTGCTTTTTGATTTGGTTCAACTGAGACCACCAACAGCGAGGCGTATGAGGGAAAAGTTTGTTTGAATTGGGGTTTGTTTCTTCTCTTTTCTCTCTCCCTTCTGTACGGTGTAAGTTTGGACATCAGTTGAAGCCAGTACGATGGTCTTGTTCCAATTAGTAAAAAAATACTCCCTCATCTAGCAAACTCTGTGTTGATCTTTGTGGTGGTGCACGGCTGTTCTCTAGCTGATCTGTTTTTAAATGTTGCTAGTGATTTTGTATAAAATCATTTTCAACGTACACTGAACTTTACTTTTATTCAGCAAGAATGTGTTAAATCAGATTAGAAATGACAGTAAAGACATTTATAATGTTTCTATTTTAAATAAATGCTGTTCGCTTAAACTTTGTTTATCAAAGAATCCTGAAAAATAAAATGTATCATGGTTTCCACAAAAATCTGAAGCAGCACAACTGTTTTCAACACTGATAATAATCATAAATGTTTCTTGAGCAGCAAATCATCATATTAGAATGATTTCTGAAGGATCATGTGACACTGAAGACTGGAGTAATGATGCTGAAAATTCAGCTTTGATCACAGAAATAAATTAGTTTACTATATATTCGGGTCATTGACAAAGGTTTTTAAAAGTGTAAAAAAAATATAATGGAAATATAATTAATTTTGATTATTTTTTTAATAATTAAGTTTTATTAAGTGTTAACAATGAGATTATGTGGTTTTTATAATCAATTAACACTGCTTTTGTCATTTTTTTACAAGATGGACAAAATTTGTCCCAAAAAAGTCATTCGGTTTAACCAAAATTTCGGTTTTACCGAATGACACTTTTGGTTATACCAAATGACGATATTTTCAAACACTGTTAACAGGCTGATATCTAGCTATCTAGCTAGCTAGTTAGCTTGCTTGCTAGCTAGCAAAAGGACAATCAAACATTTGATCTTTTTTTTTTTTTTTTGTCCAAAGGCCTTAATAATAATAAAAAACAAAGATATGACATCCAAAGTATGTAAGGTAGTACAACTAGATCTCTTTTATTGAATCCAAAAGGTTTTAATTATATTTAGTTTCATATAAAGGTATTTTAAAGATTTTGAAGTGTCGAAACGTCATTCAGTTTAACCGTCCAAAGGTCAATACAGCCATTTCATTTGTGATTAAAATATCTTAATGTAATAAATGTATATATTTTTTATTCTGGCATGATTTTATAACATCATATATCAACATAGTGCAAAATGGTATTAAAATTATGTGTAGAAGTCGTTGCTTTGTTATGAGAAAGAATGTCCGGAAAAATTAATTTCATTGATGTCATTCGGAGTAACCAATATAAAGTCATGCGGTCAATATCATGTGACAGGATGTGACATCATTCAGACACCTGCAAAGGACCACATGGTCATGAAGCAAAGTAACTCACTCTCTTTTAACTATTTAAAAAATTAAATTCATTTTTTCACTTGCTCATACGCATGTCCCGAAACATCAGGTCATTCGCTATAAAACATGGAAAATTGTAATATTTTAAAAACTTGTACTAAATATAAAATGTTTGATTGTCCTTTTGCTAGCTAGCTAGCTATCAGCCTGTTTGCATTGTTTGAAAATATCGTCATTCGGTATAACCAAAAGCGTCATTCGGTAAAACTGAAATTTTGGTTAAACCGTATGACTTTTTTGGGACAAATTTTGTCCATCTTGTAAAAAATGACAAAAGCAGTGTTAATTGATTATAAAAACCACATAATCTCATTGTTAACGCTTAATAAAACTTCAAAATTAATTATATCTCCATTATGTTTTTTTACACTTTTAAAAACCTTATTCGTCAATGACCCAAAAAAAGTTATGCACCTCAACAAGTCTTAAGAAGTTCATATTGAATAGATGTTTGATTTCCCTTAAGGTTTTGTTAACAAATATTGCACAAGGGTAGAATGACATGAATAATGTTATTTTAGTTACTAAAATATTTACAAGAGCTTAATATATTTCTCTTTTTGGTCTTAGGCCACTTTGACTGTTTTTTTAAGAACCCAGCCAACCTGAATATTATTTTATAGTAATATAAAACAAGGGAGCTTTGCATTTTTAGCGCACAATAAGCCTTGTTTATGCTTTGGCAGCAGCGCGGCACAAATTCAGCAGTAGCTGCTCTTTGTGTGGTTTGTGGGTCTGTGATGTGGGTCGATGAGATGGATGAGAGTTCACAATGGAAAGACATTAAAATGGACATAGCATTTGCTTAAATTGACTTATCTGGATGGCAATATGAAATGTAAAGTGCACAGTGATTGTGTTTTCTCAGATAACTGCGACAAGCCTAGTCACATATATATATTGTGCATCCCTAAATAATAAATGATGTCCATTCGTTTAGCATGTTGACACAGTGTGGTAATAGAGGCGACGTGTTTTATGTGTTTACATTGAGGCCCTGGTTCAGCGCACTTACCCCTGCTCCCCCCCATCAGGAGCGCTGACATGACGACAGACCTCCGGGGTCAGAGTTGAGAGGTCGGGTCAGACGATTTAGTCTCGGCAGTGAAAGAGAGAAACGATAGATGGCGGGGGAAGGGGGTTCGGTGAGGGAGGTGTGAAGGTCACAGGGCTGGAAAATGAGAGTTTAGATCTGATGTCAGGGTGAAAATAGCCAGAGCGGCCCAGCTGCCAGCGCACTGTGTTTGCCTTGCCATTAACTCGCCCTCGGTTTATTTTCAGAGCCTTGGATTCAGCCACTTTGTCTGAGGTGACAGGGCCTCCAGTGCTTATAACATATAGCACGCTTTGATATATAGAGCATGGAACAATGAGCAAACAAGACTTATGGGCTGTAGGAGAATTGAAATTAAACATGGGATTTGTTTTGCACATGACATTTTGTATATCATCGCCTTCTGATGTGTTTTCTATGTTTTGTTTTTTTCACTGTAATACTTTACTGTTCAAAAGTTTGGTGTCAGTAAGATGTTTAAGAAATATATTTCAAATAAATGTTCTTTTGAACTTTCTGTTCATCAAAGAATCCTGAAAAAAAAAAAAAAAATCACGGTTCCCACAAAGATATTATGTAGCACAACTGTTTTCAACATTGATTATAATCAGAAATGTTTTTTGAGCAGCAAATCATCATATTAGAATGATTTCTGAAGGATCATGTGACACTGAAGACTGGAGTATAACTTATAACTCTAACTTATTTTTGTTCAAATAAATATAGCCTTGGTGTGAGCATAAGAAACTTCTTTCAGAAATCTATCATTAGATTTGTGTATAAAACGATATGCAACATTTGCTACACTCTAAAAAACGCTGGGTTAAAAACAACCCAATTTGGGATGTTTTCAACACAAGGGCTGGGTAAATACAGGACAGAACACATGTTGGGTTAATTTTAACCAGCAAATTGGGTTGTTTATTTAACCCAGCATAATGGGTTGATTCAAAAACCACCCAAACACTGGGTTGTTGCAGCTGACCCAGGATCTGGGTAACACAAAAACTACCCAAACACTGGGTTGTTACGTCTGACCCAGGATCTGAGTAACACAAAAACTACCCAAACGCTGGGTTGTTACGTCTGACCCAGGATCTGAGTAACACAAAAACTACCCAAACGCTGGGTTGTTACGTCTGACCCAGGATCTGAGTAACGCAAAAACTACCCAAACGCTGGGTTGTTACGTCTGACCCAGGATCTGAGTAACACAAAAACTACCCAAACGCTGGGTTGTTACGTCTGACCCAGGATCTGGGTAACACAAACACTTCCCAAACACTTGAAAAATAACCCCAAAAAAATGACCCAAAAGTCTCAACCCATGAATTGGGTAGAAAAAATAACCCAAGATTCTTTAGTGTATGTTTTTGCCACCAAATTCCTGTCAGATTGTAAACTCCCTCGCAGTTGTTGTAGGTAAAAACTTGGCACAAATGTGGGGCTGATTTCCATACGAGCTTTATTTTTGGGCGTGCGTCTAGTAAGCCGGATCAAAGATGTCTGGAGTGAAAAGCACTTAAGGAAGGTGAGTGTTAAGGCTGTAAGACCGCAGCGCTTAAGCCACCCGCCAATAAACGCCAGGAGAGATAGAGAGATAAAACGAGGCTCAGGAGGCTGAGCCTGTAAAACGCTGCCCTCCGAAACGTGATCCTGTAAAAATATTTTCCCATCATTAAGCTGTCATCCACGAACCCCTGATACACAGTTTGGCCAGGCACTATGACTGTGTGTGTGTATGTCTGTGGAGGCATTAGTTAGCAGTCGGGACGCTGTATTTATTTGACTTCTGTCCCTTGGTAATGTGTCGAGTGAGGCGAAACGACTCGCCCAACTTTGTGTGTTTAAACTGCAGGTTTGTGTAAATATCTGAATTTTGAGTGTGGTTTGATGCTCTCCTGAGGACCGTCGGCCGGTGTGCGGTGCTCTGTATGCATGCCATAGTTTAGTATGCAAAGAGAGAGAGGGATTCTTTATTTACACACGTCTGTCAGAGAGCACCTCTCCTCTGGCCATTTATAAAGCCTCGTCCGACCGCTGTTTGTGCGAGTGCATGTTTACACGTGTCATTCAGCGGCGTCTGCCCTGATGTCAGCTCTAACAGGGCGGTCTTGCCATCTGTGCAGCGTTCGTGAATGCCAGAGAAAGTTGAGATGAGGCAGAGATAGTGAATAGAGGGTCAGTTTGAGGAAAAATAAAAGGGTTTTCTTTCTGTATATATGCACTAGCTGACTAACTGACCTTTGTCTTAGTCCAGGTCAGCCCCTTTTTTAGTGCTAGGTAGATTTTAAAGCTGGGTTTCCATTACAGATTTGCGCAAAATTTTTGCAATATTTTCGATAAAAAACTGTGAAATGACAGCGTTTCCGTTAACCGATGTTATGCGACTAAAATTAATTTTTACCTAATCATGGCAACGTAGTAGTTTTAAGTATATCGCAGCCACTGCACTAGACATTATTTTTCATTGAAGAAGACATAGGCTTGTTATCCAAGTATTAATGGCAAGGAAAGCTCCTTATTTACACTGCACACATCTGTGGCGTGTTAATGGCTCCGACGCGGCACGTCTCAGAAGTGGCTCATCCCGCCACTTCGCTAAAGATAGTCTATTTTTGACGGATGCCGCGTCCAAGCCGCGCAGTTCAAATACAAAGTAAAGCCAAAATAATCACCCTGTGTAGACTCCCGCTCATATTTCACATCACTAGGAGGCCAGAAATTGATGACTAGAGATTCAAAGTTGAAAAACTTGAAAATCTTTTATTCTTGTCGTCTATAACTGGACTTTTAAGTGTATTAACTACAGACTCTTGTCTGTAGGCTACAGCAAAACAAAGCAATAAACACAATTAAACCGGACAAAATATAACCATTTAGCCGTTAAAAACATGAAAAATCAAGGAAAACAACGTTGGACAGGCAAATCTCGTGGTTTCGCAAATCCAGCCGCTTCTCTTCTGAAATGCTCCTGGTGTGAGTTGACATCGCGTAGAGCACGGAACAAAACCTCGCCGGAGCCGTGACGCGCCACAGACGCAGTGTAAATAAGGGGTTATACTTGGGAGCGGCCACGTATGAGGTGCTTCTGGGCGTTTCTCCCTCCTGTCTTGATTATAGTGGCATTTCTTTGTTGTTTAGAATCCAGTATTCCCACAATTCTTTTGCCTTTTATGAGTTTAATAAAGAACTCTGTCTCGTCTTCTGTCCAAACATACCACGCCATCTTTAAAGAATGATCATGTGACTTGTAAACGGTTTCCATTGCAGTTTTGCGAAATATTCCTTTTTTGAATTGCCTGAAAAACCACCTCATGTGAGCGTAAAAACTTTTTTGCGAAATTGGTTGTAATTTCAATTTTCACAATTTGAATGGTAACGCAACTGACTTATTTTTGTAGGCCAACCCAGAAGTTACTCTAGCATCAGCCTGTTTCCAATAGGTTTTTCTGTTTGCTTTTGGATTATTGTGGAAAATAAGCCTTGTGACCAACAATATTGATTCCTACTCCTTCCTGGATTAGTGAGTAGATGAGTTTACCTGTTTGGCATGATAATGTTTAATGTCCCCGACAGCCGCCCACTTATCCCATCTTTATCAAGACACACGGAAGCTTTAAAAAAGCACGAATGCAAATAAAATGTCAAAATATGTTGAGCTTGTGTTCACCACAGACCTTATTTCAGGCTTGTAACCAAAAACCCATTGATTTCAGTTCGATGGAACCAGAAGAGCACAAATTCTAAACGTCTGAAACGTGCAAGTGTGCATTTCTTTCTCTGTTACTGCAAGAGGCACTAGCGCAAACCATTGACATGTTTACAGAAGCTACCTGAATAGTTAGATATGGGTTAATTGCACAGAGATTTGATAGTAACTCTATCGCCCCCTTTGGCAGTAATGCAAAACCACATGCTTTCAATCGCTTCTACTTGCATACTTGCGTAGAGCCGTAGGCTTCGACACCTGATCTCAATCCCACCTCTTTAGCACTCTGTGACTCTATTTCAGCTGTACTTGTCAACTGTGTGTGTAGCCTACCATTTAAACAATAGGCACAACATGGCAACTGTGTTTGCTCTCTGTGTGTATCTCAAAGCCAAGATAAGATACCGGTGGGTGAAAGCAAGTGTGCACTTGTGTCTGTCAATGCACAGACCTGTCCTTGTTCCTGTGTGTGTTTGCCATTATGTCAGAAGGGATAGGCCAGGCATTGTTCGGGACTATAGAGCGGGAGGGACTGTGAACAGCATGGTAAATGTTTAGACAGGTTGCAGTTGGAATTCATGACTGCAGTGCACACATTTATTTTATTTTTTACTGCGTATACCACTGTTTCTATTGCTCATACTCTGGGTTAGAGGTTTGTTCAGACACCCTAACATTGTGACTTTTGCATGGTCTAACGCCACTCACATTTTCTTCAGAAAAATACTGTATCTAGTTTCTCTCATTGTGAATACTTCTAAAATATGAAATGGACCTCTACAGAGGAAATAGACCCCAGATGTGCATGAAATCTTAGGGAATGGTGGAAAGCCGACATCCCGCCTCTATTCAGACCCCCTCGGTTCTCAGTGGGAGGGTTTGGTTCCCTCCGTGGCCCACAAAGGCCTTAAGGACCCAGTTTGTGGTTCGATCTGGATTTGACTTGTGGGTTCAACTACATATTGTGAGTGACAGTGACAAACTGACAGTGACGGATTTACACTACCAGACAAAAGTTTGAAATATATAAATAAATTAAAATCTTAATTAATCTTAAATTTCTTGATAAATTACTCACCCCCATGTCATCCAAGATGTTTATGTCTTTCTTTCTTCAGTCGAAAAGAAATGAAGGTTTTTGAGGAAAACATTCCAGGATTTTTCTCCATATAGTGGACTTCACTGGGGTTCAACGGGTTGAAGGTCCAAATGTCAGTTTCAGTGCAGCTTCAAAGAGCTCTACACGATCCCAGACGAGGAATAAGAGTCTTATCTAGAGAAACCATCGGCCATTTTCTAAAAAAAATAAAAAATTATATACTTTTTAACCACAAATGCTCGTCTTGCACTGCTCTGTGATGCTCCAAGCATTACATAATCACGTTGGAAAGGTCACGCATGACGTAGGCGGACGTACCGCGGTAGGGCGAAAAACTCATCTCATTTTCTCCTCCAACTTCAAAATCGTCCAACATCTTTGTTTTACCTTTTTTTGTAAAGGGCGTTTGACTTAGTCTTTGTACGTTCGCTTTGTAAACACTGGATCGGTACTTCGGTATATACTTTGTGGTTAAAAAGTATATAATTTTTATTTTTTTTTAGAAAATGGCCGATGGTTTCTCTAGATAAGACTCTTATTCCTCGTCTGGGATCGTGTAGAGCTCTTTGAACCTGTTGGTAACTGTTGAAGTCCACTATATGGAGAAAAATCCTGGAATGTTTTCCTCAGAAATCTTAATTTCCTTTCGACTGAAGAAAGAAAGACATAAACATCTTGGATGACATGGGGGTGAGTAAATTATCAGGAAATTTGAATTCTGAAGTGAACTAATCCTTTAAGGTAAAGAGTTCTCTCCCCAGATCAGCTTGTGTAGACATCTTCACTCCCCACAGCGAGAGTTGAGGTGTTGTCTTTCACAGAGATTCCTAGCCAGCAGTGAAGTTGAGGATTTATGCCCCTGATTAATTGCTTTTCTAATAAAACTCAGGTATGGACCCTGCGGCGCGCCCCAGCCGGAGGGCTGGAGGTTTTTAGAGCAAGTGAAAATGAGTTGTTTTCCTCAAGACCCTCTCATAGAAGACACAAAACTACGTCTAAAATTGGAATTTATAGTAGATTTTCTCTTAAGCAACTAGACCTTCACAGTAAAATATAATAAAGTGGTAATTATATATGCTCCATTATAAATAGTCCCATCAAAACATGATAATTTACAATAAAAAAAATGGATGTTCGTTGTGAGAAAATATATATTGTGCATCCCTAAATTAAACCCAAACATACCTGCATGTCCAAGTTTCTTCTCCATCTTTGATTGTTTTGATCTAATCCAGTCCTCCATGACGTTGCATCTGTCATTGCCACATCCATGTGTATGTTTTTGGAACTTTCTGATTTCATCTCTGATTTATTATTGTGTATTTTTTTTAAACGGCTATTCATGCGACATGACGAAAGGTGCTTCTCAAACAGTTCTTGTTTTCTTTTCTTTATCCTGTGTATTCCTCACTATGGTGATGTCAATGAGCCTTAGCGAGTGCGGGCCGTCTGTCAACATTACCTTCATTGTCGTGTGAAAGCAGGTTGGCAGGAGGACTTGAAGACGGATGGCGCTGTGTTCATCGTGCCATTCTTTTAAACAAACACGGGGGAGTGAGAAATGCAGAAAAACACACGGATTAAACTGGTTTCAATTTGTTCTTTCAGCCGTCATAGTTCACTTGACTACCCACCCCCCCGGCTTATGAACTGATGTTGGATCAGAGCTCGTACCCTCAGACTCATAACCACATCCTGCTTCGGCAGAAGACAAAAGTGGCTTTGGATCAGCTGGAAAGAGTGGGACAGAGAACATGTCGTTTCTTGCCATTTTTTTCTTCTTACCTGGCCTTCAGCCTGTGCTATCACATCCTCCTCTGATAGCACTTTGCTGAGCTAGCAGAACTGACAGATTTATGGATGCAAACGGGGAAAATATATGCTCCACGTGGTTAGTTTTTGCTCGTTTGGCTTTTTTTAGTTGTTTTTTAGTCTTCAGCATCCCATTATACCCTCTGCTATCATTTTAGATACAGGCGTCAGATGGATCAATTTACCAGGAGATAACAAGAATAGGTTTAACATAGATTTGGAAACCAAATGGTTTTCATGACAATTTCTTTTCAGTTCTGTTAGTGGTTTATGAAACATCTGCATTGTTCCACAGAATATCTGATGCAATAAAAGCATTAGATCAACATTCAACTCTTAAGTGTGATTCATTCTTCTGTGTAAATTTTTTTATGGTATATATGCAGAAGAACAGATGTGACACTGCTCACAAAAAAACTGAATCCAAAGTATGTGTTTAAAGAAACACTGCACTGCAAATTGAAAATTGGCATATATTTACTCAGTCTCATGTTGGGAAGAAATGCACTACACCAGTGGTCGGCAATAGGCGGCCCGCGGGCCAAAACTGGCCCGCCAGCAATAATATCTGGCCCGCGCCCGCAGCCAGATTATTTTGAATAGATCTTCGTCTCTTGGTGCCGTCTATTATCACCGTGTCTACACCAGATGTGAATTTTTTCGCGTCACGTTGCGCCGCGCCGCAACAGCTCAAAGCTGTCTACACTGAACGCGACAAACCGACCGTTCTACGTCAGAATGGGGAATCCGTTTACTGTCGGGAATGTGTTGTGTCACGTGACTCGCGTCCAGTGTAGACAATATTACTGATTATAATGGGTTCTATTATCATTTGAGGCGTCGCATCGCGCCGCTCGCGTCCGGTGTAGACACGGTGTTATATTCTTTGAAAACAGCGACAACTTTGTTGCAGATAAGACACACCGGCTCTGCATTCACAAAACTAGGTAGGATGAACGCATAGTTCTTCTTTGTATGCCCTATTTTCGCTATCAACTTTCCTCTTTTAGACTCTTTGATAGTGCCATTTTCTCTCACCAGCTAGCTTAAATGTTAATATCACTCTGCACACGACGTAAAAGCGTACCTCCAGCACGCAAACAATTTAAAATAAATGCAGTTTAGTACGTGAGGATGCCAAGGAATAATTCTGAGTGTAAAAGTAGGCTACATCAAATAATTATTACAATAAGTTAGGCTCCATTGTGTAACAAGCAAATTAAAATGATACACATTTATTATTCACAATATGGAAAGAGGAAATAAAACATAGTTTGTTAAGACCATGACTCAAACATGCTATTAATGGGCTTATTCAAGTCCTCTTTTATTTTTATTTTAAGTCCTCTTAGTTATTTTTTTATCCATTCCTCATCTCCCACATGTGTTTTAGCAAGGCGGTCTGTTTTGCAAGTTGGTGAATGAAGATACTTGCCAGGTCACTACTCCACTTTATTAATTTATCCAGTGTAAAACCTGGACACTGCCACACAAATGTGGCTTTTTGTTAATGACTGTCCTACTACAGGATTTAACACAGAGTAACGGCTCACTACCAGTTACAAAAGAAACTTTAACAGTCTGTCACAGGCAATTCTTGTGGCATTTTTCATCAATTAATTTAAATTATCCTTTGACTATGTTCTGGCCCGCCATCTAGTGGCGAATTTTTTTTTTGGCCCGATGCCAAACTTAATTGCCGACCCCTGCACTACACTAACATTCAAAAGTTTGGGTTTTTGAAAGAAATTAATACTTTTATTCAGGAAGGATTCATTAAAATGATTGCTATATAATAATTTATAATGTTACAAAAGATGTATATTTCAAATAAATGTTGAACATTCTATTCATTAAAGAATCCTGAATAAATGTATCACAGTTTCCACGAAAATTAGAAGCAGCACAACGGTTTTCAACACTAGCTATGTTTCAGCCCACTTTTTTATGCGCATTTTAGCATATCGCATTAAAAAAATCTGGATGGAAACACCAAGATGCGCATAAATTCTAAAAATGCACATAAAAAAACTAGAGATGCACTGATATGAAAATTTTGGCCGATACGATAACCGATAATTCTTTATATTTGAAAGCCGATAACCGATTTTTATATAATCTTTGAGAGCCTGATTACAAAAACAGAAGTCTTTAATATATCGGACAAATTTTCTTATCGGGCCGATAACGATAACATTAAAAATGAACATATATTGGCTGATACCGATATGGTGGCCGATATATCGTGCATCCATATAAAAATCTTGTGCGCTCATTTGAGTCGGATAAATTTTTTTATCTGATAAGAAAACATGCGCCTAAACTACATTGGAAACACAATTACCAAATAAATTCCTCAGTGCGCATCAAAAAAAATCATGTGACTTTGCGCGTTGGGACGGTATAACTGGGTAAACCAGCTGACCAATCTTTTTGCACAGCATCTGAAATGCTGTTTTTGGATATTCCCATTTTGTGCATAAGTTAAATTCACAATCCGATACCGATAACCGATAATTCTTTATATTTGAAAGCCGATAACTGATTTTTATATAATTTTTGAAAGCCTGATCACAAAAACAAAAGTCTCACCATTAAAATCCATGTCCCAAACACACAATTATAATGTTCTCATTATAATATTATATAGCTTATATGACAGACTTGCGCTGCACATGTTGTACTTACTGTATTTTCCTTTTTGAAGTGATTTTTAATCATATTTCAAGCAATTCAAAACCATCATGGTGAACAGTGTACATCTGAAGTGTCTCAACTGAAGGAAATAATCCATTATTTATCGGCTTTAATATATCGGCCAAATTTTCTTATCGGGTTGATTATTAAAAATGAACATATATCGGCTGATACCGATATGGTGGCCAATATATTGTGCATCCCTATTAAATACTGAAGTGCTCGTTTCAGTCTGATAAATTAACATGCACATAAACTACGATGGAAACACATTTACCGAATAAATTCCTCGATGCGCCTTAAAAAAAAATCATGTGACTTTGCGTGTTGGGACGGCCTAACTGAACTAACCAGCTGACCAATCTTTTTGCACAGCATCTGGTCATTTTGGTGCTGTTTTTGGATATTCCCATTTTGTACATGAGTTAAATTTGCAACTTTGGATGGAAACATAGCTACTGATAATAATCATAAATGTTTCTTGAGCAGCAAATCATCATATTAGAATGATTTCTGAAGGATCATGTGACACTGAAGACTGGAGTAATGATGCTGAAAATTCAGCTTTGATCACAGGAATAAATTACATTTTAAAATATATTCACATAGGAAATAGTTAGTTTGAATTGTAATAATGTTTCATAATTTTGCTGTTTTTACTTTATTTTTTGCTAATAAATGCAACTTTGGTGAGCAGAAGAGACTAAAAAAGAGACCAAACCCAAACTTTTGAACGGTAGAGTACATTCTGTAGAATTAACGGGGACTGTAGTTTTCAAGCCTCAACAAGAATGCAAAAGTATTCCATATAACTACATACGCCCCAGTTCTCTGAGTCATGTGAACTAATTGTACATTACTTCACTTACATCCATTTTGAAGTTTGAATGCTCCAGTTCTCATTTATTGTAATTGCAAGGAAAAGAGTGACAGAATCTCATGACAAAATTGTTTACATTTGTTCCTTTTTCTAAGTTGGCAATGCAAACTTGCTCAAAATTACTCAAAAATTTAAGAAACTGGAACTTCAGTAAAACCGGACATGTAATCATTTTGAAAAATCCCATCCCTGGTTTGAAAAGCAAGGAGATGGCTACACTTTGGTGTGTCTTTAAAAATGTCGATCTTTGCGTGCAAACGCTGAATCTTTGAGAGCGGTTTGGGGACAGGCTATGAGGAGAGAAGGCCTTTGGTGCGGCAGTGAGATCAGCCTCGAGACTCGTGGCCAACAGAGCCGTCAGGGAAGTGGAACAGACACAGAGATAATGACCAGCCAGACTCCATCTCTCTCTCTTTCTCGTCTTAACTCTTTGACAACCTTTATCCAAGTGTCTTCTGCATGAACCGTTCTGACTCCCCCGAGATCACGGGCTTCTTTAAGTATGTGCTAACTACAGTGTTTCCTTACCACGTTTCTACAGCGCCACGGTAAAAGAAATATTTTTCCAGAGATGTGAGCTCGCAGTTTGAATTGTGATGAGGTATCATGTATAGTGAAAAAGACATGTCTTTCTATTGCATATTACGTATTTCTATTGTCTTCACTGGCCGCGCTCAAAACAAACAGTGTAGCCTGATTCATGAACAACATGACTCTTATGAAGTGATTCATTTAATCAGTTTGTCAAAAAGATTCACAAATGGAGTTAAAATGAACCAAGAACTGTTAGTATACAGTGTACAAGATGCTTTAAAAATATACATTTGGAGCAGAGTTTAAATGTTTTTTGGGGAACACCGTTCACTATTAAATACAACACTTGCCTCAATAAACTCCTAATTTACTGCTTATTAATAGTTAGTAAGGTAGTTTTTGTAGCGTCTAAGTTTAGGTATTGGGCAGATTAAGGGATGTAGAATATGGTCATGCAGAATAAGGCATTAATATGTGCTTTATAAGTACTAATAAACAACCAATATGCAAGCTAATAAGCAACTAGTTAAAAGTGAGAATTGAACCCTAAAATAAAGTTACCATTTTTTTGTTGTTTTCTAAAATAAATTAAGCAACCGGAAACATTCAGTAGAATTGTACTCCCATCCCATTAAGCAGAAAATAAGCATCAGTGCCATTTTTCTGACTTCCTGAACTGCTTCTCTGAACTTGCTCCTACTATTCTGTTTCTACGGTTGTCAAAAGTGTCTGAGAATCATTTTCCCCATCGTATTCCGAGAAAAGGCTTGTTTCTCAATGACTCCAGACCTGTTGGAACAGGCATTGATGTCCAGAGGGCAGTCAGCCCATTACTGCACACTTCTTCATCACACCCCCTGCATCTGTGTTCCCATACAGTTGGACATTAGTAGTCCATTCACAGTCGTTTCTATTTTGCAGATTTTATTACAGGTTAAATAGATTAATAATGAATTGAACATCTGAATGCACCATATTTTAGATCTTAGAACAGTTCACCAGTGATGACCTTAAAACACCATGGTGAAATCACCCACATTAGACCAAATTTGCTTACAATTTTATTATTTACTTATTTTATCAGTAATAATATCTGCGATTACGTCTGCTGCAGAGATGAGGTTGTGGTGTGTGACCGTTATGTCTCTTACAATTCATTCATTCACTAATTTATTCATGTATTTGTTCTTTTTTTTCCTGCATTTATTTAACTGGCTTAAGATCATAAAAAGTTAACAAGACACACCTTTTGGACTGTTTTTCTTGTTTTTAGTTTGAATTTATCATCTGTTTGTACTGGTTACTTCCTGGTTTCCCCTAAAAATGGACTTTGCATCTTTGCAAAATCTCTTTACAGGCTCATGCATGTACCCGCAGCCAAGATTCCTTTTCAGAGCGCGATCGCAAGCTGCACATTTAATGGTTGTGGAGTGTGACGTTTCACTTCAGCGTATCCAGTAGCACATTTTTAAAGGGGTCATCATATTCTACACTTAACATTGTAGCATTTTATTTCTTCCTTCTATTGTAACATTAGCCACCTGCTGTTTGACACTTACAACACTTAGACTGTTTTTCACTTTTTCAACTTTAGTTAGTGTGTAATGTTGCTGTTTGTTCATAAACAACATCTGCAAAGTTACGACACTCAAAGTTCAATGCAAAGGGAGATATTTTCTTTTACAGAAATCACTTTTTAAGGATTACAACAAGCTTCTTCCCGGGTAAGTGACATCACAAACCCTAAAATTTACATAAACCCCGCCCCCGAGAACACGCAACAAAGGGGGTGAGGCCATGTTGGGCTGCTTTAGAGAAGAGGAAGAGTTGTTGTAGTAGAGTGTTGTTGACATGCCGTCATTTTACGCCGGACTGCTTCACAAACGAGGGTCAATTCAACGCTGGATTTGCACAAAAGATTAACATGACGGCACATGCCAGTCGATGAGTTGAATCAACTCCACAGCAACTACATAAATTTATCCACTAACCATTCAGAAACGTCCTAAAGTTGTAACTTCTTCCTGAGTCTCTCCATCAGTGTCGACTCCGGTTTGAACAATGTAAGGCTGAACACCGTTACTGACAATCCTCATTTTGGCTGCGTGAGATTCTCCAGCTTTGTTGTTGTTGAGCTGTTAAAGCTCCGCCCTCTTCTGGAAAGCGTTTTCCTCTCATTTGCATTTAAAGGGACACACACAAAAACGGCATGTTTTTGCTCACACCCAAATTGGGTCAAATTTGACAAGCTATAATAAATGATCTGTGGGGTATTTTGAGCTGAAACTTCACAGACACATTCTGGAGACACCAGAGACTGATAATACATCCTTTAAGAATTTTCTCTATAAAAGACCTTTGCGATTGACTAACCTCCGCATACCTGCACAACTCTTTTGAAAGAAAAATCCAACTAGATTTACTACTATATATTTTTTACATTTATGTGGTGTTTTACATGTGTTCCTATTAGGCATCACTGGAGCTTTCTTTATTCTCTTTTCTTTAATTTTGTACACATGCACATGTCTGTCTGCAGACTCGAAAGCAAACAAATGCTCTTTCATTGCTCAGTGAAGCCTTCAAATCCAGTGACCCTTGCTTGCTTGTCATCGGACTGCTCTGAATAAGTCACCTCACTCTTTAGGGCTCTCTGTATAGTCTGCTGATGACAGAGTGATGAACACGAGTGTGAAAACCTTTCCCTCACTACCCATCGAACATATCGCCACCTCTCCTTGCCTTGCCCCACAAAATGCCTTTTATTTACACGTTCCACAGGGTCCCTCGTTCTCATGCTGTCCGTCTAGTAAAAACAGGACACATAGTTTCCACTGTGGGATAATGACAGATGAATTCTGTCGGTAATGGTGGGACTTTCGCAAGGCTGCTTCTCGTTTGACCAAAGACTGAACTAAATCCACATAATCTGTGCGGGCTTTAGCGTGCGGGTGCGTGTCCTTACGTACGTGCACTTTTGCCTTCGGCTCAGTTGTGTTTGAAGAAATGCAGAGATCTGCACCGAGGCGTTTGCTTGTTTACACTGCGGTCACAACGGTGTGTGTATATTTGTTTGGCTCTGCGTGACTATCGGCAGTCCCTTAAAAGACACGCAACTCAAGGCCATCTGCTTCTCCCTTCTTTTTTCTCTCCTGGTTTCCCGCTAATCTACAGCATTCGACATACCAATGCACTGACCGAACTCTTCTTGTTTTTGCATTTATAGGGTCAGTACCGGCCTTCAGACCTCCTGTGCCCTGAAACATATGCTTGGATGCCCATCGAGAGATGCATTCCCCGCCTTGAGATCTCTGCCTACTCTCGTCTGAACGAGAACGCCCAAGCAGGTTAGCCTTCAGCGGGACTGTACAACACACAACCAAATCCACTGTCATGGTGCATCTCACAAGAACATGTCCAGCTTGTTTTTAAAGATTTATTTTTACCATTTTTTGAGTTTTAATGAGAGTTAAGCACACTTTCTCACCTAATTTACTAACTTTACTTTTGACTTTTGACTTGAACTCTTTTGTTTTAACATCATTGAATAACAGAAAGTTTATTAAAACAGCATAGAGGCAATCTAACAAATACCAAAATATATTGTTTATTTAAATATATTTATGATTTTAATTTCAGTAATGAGAACTGTCCCTAATTTTTAAAAATTATTCTTATTCTTATAATTATTATGCCCCCGGTTTCACAGACAAGGCTTAAGCTAGTCCCAGACTAAAATGCATGTTTGAGCTGTTTCAAATGAAAGCAACTTGCACTGACAGATCTTAAAATATGCCAGTGTTATTGTTTTGTCTCAAGATGCACACCAGTAATGTTTTTTTCTAGGGTACGTTTATAAAAGCTACTTAAATACCCTAATTAAACTAAGGCCTAATCCTGGCTTATAAGCCCTGTCTGTGAAACGGGCCATTATGTTCTATTTTAAGACTAAAATAAACTAATTATAATTTCATATTTCCTTTGATTTTGGAATGAAATTTCACTCTGATAAGTTTCCAGTTTTTTTATGTAAATAATAATACATTAAAATATTATTTTAATATATTATAATATATATTTTTTTATCACTGTTTTTACTATATAATTTTAATTTTAATCCTAAAATATCTCCTTTATTTTCTATAAGCAAAAATGTTTTGGAATGAAATTTCACCCTGACAAGTTTTAAATATTAAAAATAATAATAATCATAATAAATATTATTATATTTTAATAATATAATACATTATTTTATTTATAAATTTTATATCTTATTTTAAGTCTAAAACTGGACTTATTTCTGTAAGCAAAATATAATTCCTATTTTTTTTCACCCTGGCAATTTTAATTATTATAAATAATTATAATAATATTAATAGTAATAAATAATTAATATTATTTATAACAATCTTGTTATATTTTAGTAAAACAATATATTAATTTTTATTTAGAAATTTAAATATTTTTATATCCTATTTTAAGTCTAAAATTGGATTTATTTCTGTAAGCAACGACTATACATATTTAATAAGGTTTGAATAAAATGCCGCTGGAAATCAATATGATTTTAATAAAAAATATTATTATTATTATTATTAAGTCCTATTTTAAGACTAAAATAAACTAATTATAATTTCATATTTCCTTTGATTTTGGAATGACATTTCACCCTGATAAATTTTAAATTTGATATGTTATTAATAATACATTAAAAAATATCTTTTATCATTGTTTTTACTATATCATTTTAATATCCTATTTTAATCCTAAAAATGGCTTTATTTTTAAGCAATTTAAAAATGGATTTATTTCTGTAAGCAAAATATAATTCCTATTTTTTTTTTTCACTCTGACAAGTTTTTGACACATGAGATTCTCCCACGATGTCACCTGTTCTGTTGCACATGTTCAGAAAGATCCTGTAGCTGAACCTGTAAACACTCAAAAGACATTGGCAGTTCTTCCCTTTTCCAGAGCCAATCTGACAGGACCTCTTGACAAAGTTTTAGGTCCAGCCAACCTTTTCTCGAACACAGCTGACTGCGCTTATCAAATGCAGTCTGTTTAGTGTCAAAATTGCATCAGGTTATTGGACTCTGGGTCAGATCGAGCGAGCTCTGATGGAGATCCATCACCACAAGTGGATTCGGGAACCACTCCATTTGACCACGTCATGACACTTTACTATCAGACTTACTAATCAGTTTGACAGAGTCGGCAGGGGCCAACTGTAAAATCAATGTGTAACAGCAGTTCCCATGACTGTAATTGCACAATACACATCATTTGTGTCAGCTTAATAACGGTAGCCATTCAGCAAACTTGCTCCTTGGATGCCATTGCTTTGGAGCTCAATTTGTAAACCGTCAAGTGTGTTTATAGATTTCAGTTCTGTGAACAATAGGAGGGGTGCATTGGTCCTGCGAAACGTGTGTTGAAATAACAGGACTGGATCCAGGCGTGGAGAGCATCCAGGATTCTGTAGCGGCAGTCAAGCGGGGTCAGTGGTGTGGTCTCGGTCCAGAACTGTGGGGTTGATGACGATGATAATAATAATAATAATAATGTCAGTACCGACAAGCAGACGCCATGCCTGGGCCACAGAGGGAGGGTGAGGTGCTGATGAATAAAAGAGCGCTTGAACTCTTCTTCTTTTTCTCTTTTGTTTCTCTTTGCCCAACTTTTATATACACTAGCAGTCAAATGTTTAGACACTCCTTGTCAGTGTTTATTAGTACTGTTTTTCACATTTTAGAATAATAGCAAAGTCTTGAAAGCTATTAAATGACACAAATGGACGCATCTGTCTTATATTTGGCATTGTCATTCATCAACCAACTTCATGAAATGCATCCTGGGATGCTTTTAAAGACTATACTGAAAGAGGCACACGTATGCTGGACATTTGTTTACGGTGTTTCCTTCACTATCTACTCCAAAAAATATTGTTTAATACCAGAGTTCGAACATAGGAATGATTTGTATTTGTTTGCAAAACGATCAAAAGGTTTTCAAAATCACGGGAAGCAAATTCAGTTGAGTGTGTCCAAACTTTTGACTTGTAGTCCATCCAAATTTTACTGTTTCTTGTGCTTAATCAAATTGTTTTGATTGTGAAAAGTGGGCGTTGGAGTCAAGTGGTTGGAGAGATTGAGAAGATTATTCTTGTTTTGTTTGATTTTAGTGCAGCATTTCACACAATACTCTGTTGAACCGTTTATCCGCTGTTGGTATCACTGGTATTTATTAACGTCTGGTTCACGTTATACCTTTCAAACCATACACAGTTTGTACAACTAAGAAATTTTCAATCCCAACCTCCTTCTGTTAGCTGTGGTGTCCCCCAAGGTTCAGTCCTAGGTCCACTATTGTTCCTATTTTACCTTCTCCCACTTGATAATATTTTCTCCAAATACAGTATTAAATTCCACTGTTATGCTGATGATACACAGCTTTATGTATCTACAAACCCTGATTCCATTACGTCAGAACAAACTGCACAGATGAATCGTTTACATAAGACCAGAAATTTGTATTAAGGCAGTAAATAGGTTAAGTAAGAACTGACGTATATAGTATGTTTAGTGCCTCTTCTTCAAGCCCATGGATTCTCAACTTCTCAGAATCTCAGAAACAGCCATCATTTACAGTTCTCCACCTATGTTTGTGTAACGTATTTGTTTGTTAAATATTTTGCCTAATTTGATTATTACAATATGTAGTTCTTGCAGCACAACTCGTTTGTCTTCCACAGAATTACTTTTCTGTTACCAGGAATTTTGGTGCAAAAATTCCTTCAACAGTGTTATTAAATTTAAAAGTGTGTCCTACTTGTAGCACAGAAAACACAATGCTGATGTGCTTCTCTGCAGTTCTTGTGTAATTTGAGAGGCGCGTAGAGTCTGTGTTGTTTATATTACCCAGTTAAATCAGGATGTGCCACTCTAGCCCACAGCAGAAGTGTAGGGGTGTTTGTGCTGACGTGAGTCTCTGCACAACGATCACGAAGATAGTTTTTAACTATTTAAAGAACATGGTTTATAGAGGCATTTCTATTATTCTGTCAACATTGTGATACAGGGTGATACAGGCAGAGGAGAAAAGGAAGCATTGCTTTTAGGATGCCACAAACACGTCCTCCCCGGACAGACGACAATGCGTTTATTTTTCCTTCTCGTCGTGATCTTTATCCAACCATACCCTCATGTGTGTTTAATGTCAGACGTCTCTCTGAACGTAATGTTGAAGGGTTAGTTCACCCAAAAATGTAAATTCTGTCTTTATTTACTTCCAAACCTGCTGCTCAGAAAACTTTTCCTATTATGATCAACAAAACAGTTGAGCTGCTTAATATTTTTGTGGAAGTTGTGATGCAATTTACAACATGAGCAACATAATGAATTTTTCATTACTGCGTGAACTTTTCCCTATAAGGAACAATAGCATTACTTTCATAAGCTGATCTCACCCATCTGATCATGGCTGTAAACACACTTTCCTTTTCATCAGGTTCATATCAATCTTCACATTCGACCCCGTCAGCCCTGTAAACACACTGGGGCAAGTGTTAAGTGTGCCTGTACTTCTCTTGTGTGTAAATATTTAAGTTATAGCCGAGCATTTAGATGTTAAATAGAGCGAGGGTCAAGGTAGGGGTCAAGGAGAGATTACGCTCACGGTCAGCAGATCCTCACAGCACTTTTGAACTCGTCTCTGAAGCCGCTGATGAAGAGGGTGAAGAAGGATGAAGAGTGATGCTGTTTCCCTTTGAATATGAAATTTAGTACCAGGCGGAGCTGCACGATTCTGGATAAACTGAGAATCGCAATTTTTTTTGTTTAAAATTGAGATCACGATTCTCCCGCAATTCTGAATAGACAACCAAACAAAATAACATGTAATTTACTAGAGATTCTGACAAAATGTTAATTGCTGCTGTCTATTTAAAAAAAAAAAATTTTTGAATGAATGAATGATTCAATGATTCACTTATTTATTTACTGGATGAATCAGTGTTTTTGAACGTATCTCTTGAATGATTCAATGACAAATACATTTTTTAACAGTAACTTGTCGCCATCTACTGGTGTAACGATGTAATTGATAAAATCTTTTATTGAACTGTCAAGTTACTTTCAAAAGGTGATTTACTCTATTTTGGTCACTACCGTAAAATAGTCAAAGGTTTAACAGACACAAGCCGATTCACTGTCATTTAGGAACAAGATCGCGTTGGTGTTTGAATCGAGATCATGATCTTTTAATGATTAATTGTGCAGATCTACTACTAAGTGTGCCAGCTGAATACAGTTTTACACACTGCCTACTTAAATATGGCATCTAACGTGGATATTTTGGACCAATCAGATGCACTGTGGGCGGGGCTCCAAAACCAAGCAACGAATAGAACATTGTGTCACTTGTCGTAGTGTGGCTGGTTAGGACAAAATGAAGATTAACGTAGAAGAGAGAGGATTTGTCTCATTGTGCCTGGTTAGGACACGTGTTAGGATGACTGTTTTCTAAATCAAAAACGCAAGTTATATTGTCAAGTCTATAAATGATTTAGTTAAGGAATTTTTTTTTTTTTTTTTTTTTTTGAGAATGATGCCAATACAAGTGACCTCATCGCAGTCCTCATAGCTTCCCACACATTTGGTACTGGTTTTGATTGCAGAGTTTGGGAGGCCCTTGGTCTTGTTTGACCTACCTCCGTGCTGACTGGCAACCAGACGCAGGCCTTCCTATCCCCCAGTGTTTTGAAATCGTTCTTGTGGTGCCTCCAGTCCTACATGACCTGTTGTTCTTGGCCCGACAGACCAACTATTTCAGGCCTGTTTCTCAGCAGAGCTCAAGGCCAGCGGTCTGACGGTTGGTTACAAGGTCGATGTTTAGAGTCTGTGGAAGCCACATTGGAGCCACATTAGGAAACTAATGTAGATGTCTGTGTTATAAACTACATGCCCTCTTTCGAAAACTGAGAGAAATATGGAGCTTTTTATTAAAGGATTAGTTCATTTTAGAATTAAAATTTCCTGATAATTTACTCACCCCCATGTCATCCAAGATGTTCATGTCTTTCTTTCTTCAGTGGAAAAGAAATTAAGGTTTTTGAGGATTTTTCTCCATATAGTGGACTTCACTGGGGTTCAACGGGTTGAAGGTCCAAATGTCAGTTTCAGTGCAGCTTCAAAGAGCTCTACACGATCCCAGACGAGGAATAAGAGTCTTATCTAGAGAAACCATCGGCCATTTTCTAAAAAAATAAAAATTATATACTTTTTAACCACAAATGCTCGTCTTGCACTGCTCTGCGATGCGCCATGCATTACGTAATCACGTTGGAAAGGTCACGCGTGATGTAGGCGGAAGTACGAAAAACTCCATCTCATTTTCTCCTCCAACTTCAAAATCGCCCGACATCGTTGTTTTACCTTTTTTTTTGTAAAGGCCGTTTGACTTAATCTTTGCACGTTCGCTTTGTAAACACTGGATCGGTACTTCCGCCTACGTCACGCGTGACCTTTCCAACGTGATTATGTAATGTGTGGCGCATCACAGAGCAGTGCAAGACGAGCATTTGTGATTAAAAAGTATATCTTTTTTTTTTTTTTAGAAAATGGCCGATGGTTTCTCTAGATAAGACTCTTATTCCTCGTCTGGGATCGTGTAGAGCTCTTTGAAGCTGCACTGAAACTGACATTTGGACCTTCAACCCGTTGAACCCCAGTGAAGTCCACTATATGGAGAAAAATCCTGGAATGTTTTCCTCAAAAACCTTAATTTCTTTTCGACTGAAGAAAGAAAGAAAGACATCTTGGATGACATGGGGGTGAGTAAATGATCAGGAAATTTTAATTCTGGAGTGAACTAATCCTTTAAATCTCATTTTCAAACTTGACACGCCAAGTTTGACGTCATTGGCACCAAACATTGTTTCTCATGTGTCTCAACATAATGACATAAATAAGCCTTTAAAGCTGATTTCTTTTTAATTCTTTTCCCATTCTTTTTGAAAGATTTTAAATGAATTTGCATTTTAAGGTCAACTGTTACTGTAATTTTTCTTTGTAGTCTGACCCAAAAGACACATGGTTTGCGGTTCAGACTAGTTCTTCTCGTTCTAGTTATATGTGATTATAGTACTGGTGACCTGTCTGACATAATGTATTTGTACTGAACTAACAGACCTTGATTGATTGATTAAATTAGGTGTGTGAGTTCAGAGTTGAAGCAAAAACATTCTGTCAGACACTAGGGCAATGAATGATCAATCCAGAGGAGGAAGCTTATTTTAATGAGGTGCCTGTGGAGCACGTTTACTCACATACTGCTTGAACTCTTCAATCGTGGGGTTACTTGCCTGATAAGGTAAATCTGGCTGGGAGTCTGTATTGTGTTTGTCTGGCAACGGCCAAACTGACCTCATGGTCTTCTCCTGACTGACAGGATTCAGGTAATTTCAGAATAATTATATTTATGAGATGAGCGCCACAGAATTGTTGTGAAAATCTTGATTTTGTTTGGCTTTTTGGCTTTGTTTACACTGCTACATTCAACTGATTTGTTTTTCAAATTCAGACTTCAGGACTGATAGTCTAGGTTAAATCGGTGCCATGGCAAAAGAAACTATACTTCATCTGATCTGTGTGTTTGGGGTCTGAATTAAATGTGATGAGGAAAAATAAACACGTTTTTATTGTGTTGTATTCACTGTCAACACACAAAGTTATAAGTTTGAATCAGGGTCATTGACGAATAAGGTTTTTAAAAGGGAAAAAAACAAAACAAAATGGAGATATAATTAATTTTGAAGTTTTATTAAGTGTTAACAATGAGATTATGTGGTTTTTATAATCAATTAACACTGCTTTAGTCATTTTTTACAAGATAGACAAAATTTGTCACCAAAAAAGTAATTCAGTTTTTCCATTCGGACACTTTTGGTTATTCCGAATGACGATATTTTCAAACAATGCTAACAGGCTGATATCTAGCTAGCTAGCAAAAGGACAATCAAACATTTTATATTTAGTACAAGTTTTTAAAATATTACAACATTTTCCATGTTTTATAGCGGTTGTACCGAATGACCTGATGTTTCGGGACATGCGTATGAGCAAGAGAAAACATGAATTTTTCAAATAGTTAAAAGAGAGTTAGTTACTTTGCTTCATGGCCATGTGGTCCTTTGAAGGTGTCTGAATGATGTCATATCCTGTCACATGATATTGATCCAGAATGGTCCCTTTATATTGGTTACTCCGAATGACATCAATGAAGTTCATTTTTTCAGACATTCTTTCTCATAACAAAGCAGCGACTTCTACACATAATTTTAACACCATTTTGCACTATGTTGATATATGATGTTATAAAATCATGCCAGACTAAAAAATATATACATTTATTACATTTTAAGATATTGTAATCACAAATGAACGGTTGGACGGTTAAACCAAATGACCTTTTGACACTTCAAAATCTTTATATGAAGCAAAATATAATTAAAACCTTTTGGATTCAATAAAAGAGATCTAGTTGTACTACCTTACATACTTTGGATGTCATATCTGTGTTTTTTATTGTTATTAGATCCTTTGGACAAAAAAATGACCCGTCACGTAGATTCAGTAGATAAGCACTGAAAAGTTGTATTCTAATAAATAGTTTAAGTATGTTCCAAAAACATAATTCTGAAAGAAAACCGTAGTTTCTCCAGACCTTCGAGGAGCGTGCCGGGGTGTCAGGATCCTCTTTGGTCAGCCCGACTCATTCCAGAGAAAGTCCGATCTATCACCTTTGACCTCTGACCCCGGGATAGATCTGGCCCTGAAGCAGCGTGTCAGTGAACCTCCGGTGCGGCTGATTGAGAAAGTCTGATGCCCCTTGACAGGAGTGTTAATCGAGTCATGGATGGATGAATAAGAACGGGTCGGGGGAAGGAGTGTATTTATATGTAGAGCGGATGTTTGGATTGTCTGACTGAAAAGAGCCCAACTGTCGTGACGGCTCTGTACAGTGTTATTGTCGTGCTTAATTGAGCAGCTAAAAGCTTTCATTCTGAGCTGTTTATTGCTGTTTGATATCTCGACACGGTTTCGTTTTCTTTTACCTTTTTTTTTTTTTTTTAATGAGTCTTTTGTCTTTGCTGAATGTCAAATAATGTACACCAGTCCAGTGTACAGTAGGACCGTAACCACCATTAAGGGGGACAAGTTCTCCCAATAATTAGTAATGGCAAAATTGTCCCCCCCAATATTTGATATTATTGATGCTGCTCTGATGATGCACCGCTCTGTTTGTTGTTAGGATGACAAAAATGTTTTAAAAGTTTACAAGTTGACCGTTCGCAAAGACCCGCCCCCTTTAGTTACTGTTGCTACGTCCGACAAGCCATGCGGATCTCTCGCCACACATCATGTTCTCACGCAGGAAAAATACATCGCGGAGCAAAGAGGACACTGACAACGCGTCGACAGACAAGACAGAGCAGGTTACTTTTGATATGCAACAAAGTCTCAAATTTCGTCATTTTTAAAGAAATTTAAACAATAAATACAGTTTTGTGGCTCTTTAATGTGTCGTGACAGATCGCTGTAGCGCCTCAGATCAAGCGGCTCGTGAACCGATTATCTCTTCCTGCTAGTTCATTTATAGCATCAAATAAACATGAATGAACATCAGAAGGAATGTTGTTTCAATCGCAGAAAGACGTCAGTACACACCATTTTTCAAGTTCAAGTCCATCTATGTTAATCTGCTAACTCCCCTGACTACTTTGTCAGACAAAATGGCGGATTCGGCATTATGATTGTTTAGATCGCCTGTCAATCAAACTCCTGGCGAAGGGGCAATTCCAATGCGATGCTTTTGTTTTAGCCGTGAAAGAGTATGTGGCGAGTAGCTAAAAATGTAATATTTGATGACCGTTTTATGATTGAAATATTCAGCGACCGACAGTAATATCCAGTGATGCAAAATACTCAACATTTTTATGAAATTTACACCATTTTGAATTGAAAACATGCTATTATTTGATTAATATGATATGATTAATGTAATTCATAACTGAATGTGATAAAATGAGAAACGTTTTGCGTTTTTGACATATTAGACATACAAATAAGAATGAATATATTATTTGCAAATTGTTTGAATTGATTGCTTAATAACTACAATAGACCTGGAACTTTTACAATTCTTATTTATTTTTCATTATTCTCTTAAATCCCTTTTAATGTTTAAATTTCTTTTAATATAAAAATTACCCAATAACACCACCGGGAAAAAAAAAAAAATCATGGTCCCCCCCAGTGTTTAAGACATGGTGTACAGAACCACATAAAAAATATGGACATCAAAATATGAGTTTATTGGATATATAATGTATTCATTAAACTGTTTCAAATCGATAACGTTTCATTTGTGATTCGCTTAGAGTCATTTGTTCATGAATCAGACTACTCTTGTCAGGCAGTACGTTTGTTTTTGTGAAGACGACAATATAGAAATTTGTTATTTATTGTCTGTTATTTTGCAATACCTAATCTCTTGAAACTGTGTGTAAAATACAGCTTCGTTTGCTGTAGATTCATAGCTAGGCCCCATTAGTATACATGAGCTCACCCTGATACCTCTGAATTACCTTGTAAAATATGCCCACTTGAGTTGCATAATACCATGCTGAGCATACATTCTCCCACATTTTCGACACATTCACTTAGGTTGTCTCTTTAAAATGCTAATGTATTACGCAACCTGTTTACCCCGGAGGACCACAGTCCTCACTTCTGTATGCAAGGTACACATTTGTGCTGATTTTGAATTTTGGCTTGCGTTTCAGTTTTAAACTCAAAGCTTTAATTCAAGGAACTACAGTTTGCAAGCAAAAAAAGTTCCAATGGATGAATAAATGAAGATATGCAGTATAAAAATATAAAGTAAGCTTTCATTCTCCTCTCACAGGGTAGTTGCAGTACCTTACTGGGACAGAAACAGAGTATTGAGCGCCTGAAGGGGTTTTCCAGGGAATGTTTTTTCTTCTTTTTGAGTGGAAATAATAAAGCTCTCAGTGTTTGGTTTGGTGGTGTAGGCAGGGGCTTCATACGGTTATGAGAGAACGTTCAGAACTTGCTGTTCACGGCTCTCGTCTGCTCTTCATTTATCATAATTTATTGGATGTAGTGTGATGGACTGCCAGCTACCTCTCTTTTTCCTCTCTCCATTTTTTTTTTTCTCTCGCTCACTCTTGCTGTCTGTCTTCCTCGCACTCTATTTATCCTGCTTTATCTGTCTGCGCACGGATATCGTCTTACAGGCTGGAGTTGCTAGCATCTTTCTCCATTCCAGACCAGGATCAGGACAAATCAGATGCAGAACATACGTTTGTAAGGCCTCTTCAGCTACAGAGAAATGTCTGAATGTCTTTGCATCAGATAGCAATATATTACATATTAATATATTATTTCATTTATTTGAAAGAAAGATGGTTAGTGGTGCATGATCTAGAAGAACACCAGCATCCAAACACAACATATGCAGGTCTTTTCAACGACATTCTCTCGTTTTTTTATCAGCATGAGAGAACAGTGTGGGTACTGTAGTTAGATTTCATTTTTCTTTCACTTCTCTTTTCTCATTCCCCATCAATCTCCCACAAAACTCAAGCCAAGTTTGAACAGCGTCTGTGTGGCGGATGAGTTTTACTGGATATATTACAGGGAAGCGGTGAAAATTAAACCGTACCCCCTGTGTGTGTGAAATGATGAGGACTAATTTACATTACCCAGCATCCCCCGTGAAATCTCCGTCAGCTGGCATCCAGATGAGGTGCTTCACAGAGCGAGAGCCATGAGCTGGTGTCAGATCTGTTAATATCAATCATAATTTTCACTAAAAAAAATCTCCAGAGCAATATATTGTTACTCATCTGTCACTGTTGGCCTGGAGTTTTGCATATCCCTGTGTTTATTTTCCCTTCTGTTCCTCCAGCTCTATTTAAGGCTGGTGGCCTATAGTTTGTATATTTCTGTCACTTTGTGGTGTGGCAAAGCACGTTTGCAGTATTCCAATTTTTTTCTCAGGACTTTATGCCAAAATTTATGGCACCACTTTTTTGTCTCCTCCTATAACTTGTATTGTATTTAAGTGTGTTCTTTACCTTTATTAACAGTGTTTCCTGCACCATGTTTGTGCACCGTTCAGAACTGAATTGAGAATGGCTTTTAAATTCCAGTCCAGTTACTGGATTTGAATTCAACTTGAATTGAGTTGGCAAACATAATTGCAACTATAGATATATATACACCGCTATGGGCCGCTATACGTAAGCCGTCCGCCATATTGGAACAGTCAAAGTCGGTCCCTGAACACTTGAGAGCAAGTTAACCATTAGTTTATCATTAATGTTAGATAAGACGAAGGCATTAGCTAACACGACATTAAAAAGATAGCATAGCTTAAAAATCACACAAAAACAAACACATTCTCATCTCTTCAGAAATTTAAATCTTGGCGGTTTTTACAATCAGAGGTTGCACAATATTGAAAGCCCATTGATTTTTACAGTGAGTAACGACAGCATCTGAAATGTTGACCATTCCAAGATGGCGGATACATTGACCAGGGTTCCCATTTGTCCTGGAAAACCTTGAAAACCTGGAAAATTGATGACAAACTTTCCAGTCCTGGAAAACACATGGAAAATTAGAGAAAATGTAAAATGTCCTGGAAAATCTTGATGTTGTCCTTGAAAATAATTTTTTTAAAATTCTTCAGCCGAGAACAAAGAGTTTATCACTGGCCAAAAACAATTACCGTTAGTTGCAGAAAGTGTGATGTTCAGGAATGCTGAGTTTTGACATGAGAGTAGTATTTTCAATGATGATGTTTAGTTTTGTGTTGCCACTTGCAGCAGTTAGCTAATGCTATTAACTGCTAAAATGTATGCAGTAAATAGTAATTGGTAAGCAGCTACCTAATTCAGTAACTTGCTAAATTTTGATGCGATATAAGGTCAATAAGAGATTCATTGTGCAGTGTAGCCAGCTTCATTGAATATAACAGGAGTTTTCACAACAGTGCAGAACTTTGTGAGTTTCCGCTGAAGTGATTGACAGCTGCAGTGATTAAAAAGGGAGAATCTGTATATAACCCATTTGCAATTTGAAAAAAAAAAGTTTTTCATGCTGCTGAGTATACACACTGCAAAGTTTTGGGAAAGACTAACTTATTTAAATGTGGGATTGAATCCAAAATTATATTGATTGACATGGTGATAACCAGCATTGGACGGGACAGAAAATTATAATGTCAAAATAGATGTGTGCATTGCGTAAATGCAGACTAATAGACCTGCCACATATTCTATTACGTGTTGTGGATGTCTTTGTTGTTCATCGACTTTGTCTTTGACTAATATTTTTATTTTCAAATAGTTAAACAAAACATTAAAATAGTTCCAATATTTTTTGCTATGAAAAGGTCACTGGTAACGAAAACAATTTGTCATAATGTATGATTAAGAGCTCATATTAAAAACTGATTTTATAGTTAAGTCATGGCAATAAACTGTACGCCTTTTAAAGACTTGGAGAGCAATATATTACTTTAGGGCATGATTCTTGTCTTTTATTCCTGCCATAGTAAAATTGAAAATGTCCTGGAAAATGATCGCTGAAAAAGAGTGGGAACCCTGATTGACGTGTCTGTAGCAGTCGAATGTGGCATCTACGTATCAAAGTCCCTTTAAGGCAAGTCATTTCACTCGGCGGCCATCTTTGAAACACCTCTCGGGCTGCTATTTCAGTCATGCAAATATAGCATATGTTTTTAAATGGGAAAACATCAAATTCTCCAAAGCTGTTCACCAAGCTTTGAAATCGCCAATGAAGTCTGACAGCAACTGTTTCATAAATTTGGTTTCTTATGCTCACATAACGTTAAAAAAGCGTATTTTTTGGGCTACCGGAGCTTCTAACGGCAGTGACTTTACCAATTGGCGAATGGCTGTTTTATTTAGAAGGCGGGACTTGTTCCGCCATATTGCGTGTTGCACTTTCTCTCATTCATAAGTAATATGAGTGCACCATCTTTGTATATCTAAAGTCTTTGTACATATCTATGATCGCAACATTGAAAGTTAAAAATGACTGTTAATGGCTTTAAATTTCAAAAGTTTCTTTGAATTCAGAAACATTCAACATTTGACTTGACAAGTGTGCTTCTGTGTGTTTATTTGAGCTGACGCTGTAATTCTTCATTTGGGTTAGTCAACCTGGCCTAGAAAGTTTATTCCCCCCCTTTTTAACCTCCCGCTGCCTTGGAGGGCCATTTTCAGGCTTCTACAAATGACTGCATTCTTTTTTTGCAGCAATTCTTGTTTTAACAGCTCATGGGGGAAAGTGTTGGCTTCTTGACTGAATACGCAATGTGTATGTGAATGTTGGCTTGCCGGAGTGGAGTGAAGTCCTATAAACAAATGAGAACCGACCAAGCTGTTCCTTCACTGAAGGAGTCATTGTTACACGTCTCTGGCTGCTCTGCTCTGAGCCGCTGCTTTTGGAGCGATTCTGCTTTTATGTTTGTGATGATTGAGGTCAAGCTGTAGTAACCCTGACTGACCTGGTGCTGTTGCCTAAGGCTGGTGAGATCCTTTTTCTTCATCATACCTGGGTAATTGTTAGTTGGAATCTGCACCTGACCCTCATTTGAACCTTTGAGGGTGAGTTAAGACTGTGTGCACTGATGTTTATCCCTCCACCCAGTGACTTAAAGGGTTAGTTGACCCAAAAAAGAAAATTCTGTCATTAATCACTCACCCTCATGTCGTTCCAAACACGTAAGACTTTCGTTCATCTTTGGAACACAAATGAAGATTTTTTGATGAAATCAGAGAGCTTTCTGGCCTCCGTTAGACTGCAACACAATTACCTCTTTTAAGGTCCAGAAAGGTACTAAAGACATTGTTAAAACAGTCATGTGACTGCAGTGGTTCAACCTTAATGTTATGAAGAGACGAGAATACTTTTTGTGCGCAAAAACAAAACAAAAATAACCACTTTATTCAACAATCTCTTCTGTGTCATTCTCCTACGCTGTTTACGTTGTATAGACAGTTCAGCGCTTCCAGGTTCTACGTCAGAGCGCCAGCTCAAATTGTTTAATAAGGTCGTTTTTTTTGTTTTGTTTTTATGCACAAGAAGTATTCTCGTCTCTTCATAACATTAAAGGATTTGTTCACTTCAGAATTAAAATTTCCTGATAATTTACTCACCCCCATGTCATCCAAGATGTTCATGTCTTTCTTTCTTCAGTCGAAAAGAAATTAAGGATCCAGGATTTTTCTCCATATAGTGGACTTCACTGGGGTTCAACGGGTTGAAGGTCCAAATGTCAGTTTCAGTGCAGCTTCAAAGAGCTCTACATGATCCCAGACGAGGAATAAGGGTCTTATCTAGAGAAACCATCGGCCATTTTCTAAAAAAAAAATAAACATTATATACTTTTTAACCACAAATGCTCATCTTTCACTGCTCTGTGATGCTCCACGCATTACGTAATCATGTTGGAAAGGTCACGCTTGACTCTACAGAGCATTTGGACCTTCATCCCGTTGAACCCCAGTGAAGTCCACTATATGGAGAAAAATCCTGGAATGTTTTCCTCAAAAACCTTCATTTATTTTTGACTGAAGAAAGAAAGACATCTTGGATGACATGGGGGTGAGTAAATGATCAGGAAATTTTAATTCTGGAGTGAACTAATCCTTTAAATCTCATTTTCAAACTTGTCATGCCAAGTTTGACGTCATTGGCACCAAACATTGTTTCTCATGTGTCTCAACATAATGACTTTATTTAAAAAGCCTTTAAAGCTGATTTCTTTTTAATTCTTTTCCCATTCTTTTTGAAAGATTTTTGAAGCTGCACTGAAACTGACATTTGAACCCCAGTGAAGTCTCCCAACACTGGTTACTAGTGATCCTGCAGCACTTAGTTTCTCAGGGTTCATCTAACTTTTCTCCTCTTTCTGTGTCCTTCTGTAGGTGATGCTCTTGCGCTGAAGGATCTAGGCAGGGCGTTAGTGCTCCACAGGAGGACAGTGATGCCCTATGCGGCCTACGCCCGTAAGCGGAGGGGTCTGAACGACGAGAAGGAAGTGGAGCAGTACGCTAGTCTGGTGGGCCAGACGTGTGCCGAGAGAATTCTGCTCTACAGAGCTTAGAGCCCCTGTGTTACTTCACAAGCATCTGTCTGTCTCTCTTTCTCTCTGTCTGTCTGTAAGTGTTTGTACGCTTGTCTGTTTATTGTCTCCCTGATTGTTTATTTGTCTGCTTTTCTTCTTGTTTTTCTCATTCAAGTATTTTCCCCATATGTGTGTACAGTTTGCTTTCTTTTTTTGTACTGCTGTGCATTGCTTCACTCTCCCTGTCTTTCGTGATCTCTTTAAACTCTGCTTTTATATTATCTGGCCGGCAGCGCTATGTTATAATCCCACGCACTGACCAGGCACATATATTGTCTCACATTGTATCCCAAAATATAACCCATTTACAACTCACCAATCACATCATAACTAGCCATATATCAAGAAATTCTGTGCACCTAATTCTGAATATATGTCATGTCCGGATGGGTGTTTCTAGACTGTGGTTACCCTGAAACATTTGGCCTTTTGTGACATAATCGCTGCTTTCCCAAAGTGTTTAATGTTCCCGGTATTTATATTCTTCTTAAGTGACTAATACCACCCAAAGCAGGTGCTGTGACACCATGTACGTTATACAGCAGATGACTTGATGGCTTTGCTGGACGGTTAAATCAGTCCATTTTCCTGTGGAACAGACTTTTCTTTTCTCAGTTTCTTTCAGTTGAAGTAATAACTCCAGTGCTTTTATTTTAATATTATTATGTTTCAAGTAAAATAAAAAAATATATATAATCTGCTGGTCTGGTCTGGATTTGTTGCACCAAAGCGTCTCCTCTTCTCCAGCTGTATGTGACGTTCTCTGGGCCAAACTCCAGTCCTCGTTCCTGCGCTTCGGTCAGATCTAAAGACTAGCGTGTGAACGCTGACTCACTCGCGTCTAGCCGTGGATGCTGTGTTTTGTCGGCAGAACTGGCTCTGTTGAGAAGGGGTGGGTGGCCTTGGTGTTGAACCAAGAGCGAGAGCCAGCTGTAGATCCAGGAAACATGCAGAATGAACCGTGAGACTTCAGCAGGAGTCACCTGACATCTGATGCTATTCATTATGTCTTTGGATGGCCACATGAATAACTCTTAGTCGATGGTCAAAGGTTGAGATTATCTGCCTTTTCTGTCCAAGAATGGCCCACTCAGACAGGAATAGACTGTTTGACTGACATGTAACGTGACCAATCACAGTTCATTTTGTTTTTAGATGCAGTTTAAAAGCAGGTTTAGCGGTTTATACTGCCATAATAGGTTGGTGTGGGAAAAAAAAAAAAAAACTAATTGCCCAGCGGTGTCTTTACATGATCTTGTTGTGAATTTCTGTCGATCCAAAAAGGAAAAAAAGTATTGATAATTTCACTGATTTTCATGGTCATTAAGGTTTTTTTCTTAATGTTTTTAAAAGAAGTCTCTTGCTCACCAAGGCTGCATTTATTTAGTCAAAAATACTGTAAAAATTGAAAAAAATAATTTTCTATTTTAAAATATTTTAAAGTGTAATTTATTCATGATCAAAGCTGAATTTTCAGCATCATTACTCCAGTCTTCAGTGTCACATGATCCTTCAGAAATCATTCTAATATGATGATTTGCTGCTCAAGAAACTAATTTTTTGGAAACCATGATACTTTTTTTTCAGTATTCGAACGAATATATGAATATAAAGTTCAAAAGAACATAATTTATTTGAAATAGAATTTTGTAAATGTCTTTATTGTGACACTTGATCAATCTAATGCATCCTTGCTGAATAAAAGTATGAATTTCTTTTTTAAAAAATTGTACCCTATACATTTGAACAGTCCTACAGGTCAATATTTAGTTAATTTTCACCAACAAAGTGTTTAAAAGATTATTTAAAAGATTTGTTGCCATTAACCTGGTGAACTTTGTCGAATCTAGTGATAAGTTGGTCACACTTTAGTTTAGGGTCCAATTCTCACTATTAACTAACTATTAACTATGACTTTTGCCTCAATAAACTCCTAATTACTGCTTATTAATAGTTAGTATGGTAGTTCAGTTTAAGTATTGGTAGGATTAAGGAATGTAGAATATGGTCATGCAGAATAAGGACTACAACAAACGGCTGGTAGGGACTACAACGAGCTTCTTCCCAGGTTGGTGACATCACAAACCCTAAAATTTACATAAACCCCGCCCCCGAGAACACACAACAAAGGGGGTGTGGCCATGTTGGGCTGCTTTAGAGAAGAGGAAGAGTTGTTGTAGTAGAGTGTTGTTGTCATGCCGTCATTTTACGCCGGACTGCTTCACAAACCAGGGTCAATTCAACACAAAAGATTAACATGACGGCACATGCTAGTCGATGAGTTGAATCAACTCCACAGCAACTACATAAATTTATCCACTAACCATTCAGAAACGTCCTAAAAGTTGTAACTTCTTCCTGAGTCTCTCCATCAGTGTCGACTCCGGTTTGAACAATGTAAGGCTGAACACCGTTACTGACAATCCTCATTTTGGCTGCGTGAGATTCTCCAGCTTTGTTGTTGTTGAGCTGTTAAAGCTCCGCCTTCTTCTGGAAAGGGGGCGGGAACAGCAGCTCATTTGCATTTAAAGGGACACACACAAAAACAGCGTGTTTTTGCTCATGCCCAAATCGGGCAAATTTAACAAGCTATAATAAATGATCTGTGGGGTATTTTGAGCTGAAACTTCACAGACACATTCTGGAGACACCAGAGACTGATATTACATCTTGTGAAAGGGGCGTTATAAACAAATTGAAATTGAAACGTTAAATGGTGACCAGTTAATGAGATAATGCGACTGTGAAGGGCTGATAGGGTTTAATAAGGATGCTAAGGCAGGGCTAAATGATTAACTAAATAATTTTGTGTGTCATCTCAAAGAGCTTGTGGCTCACAGCCCTCTTAAACATATCATTGCCAAATTTTCTATAATGGTAAAGTGATGCCTGGTGTTTTTACAGTCCTGGCTCCAGAGCTCCGCTGGCAGAGTCCAGCATACACAGCACAGAGACACTACAGAGCGCCAACAGAGAGCCGAGAGACTGAGAGAGAAAGATAAAACACAGTTACAAAAACGAGGCATGTAGACGACACACCCAAAGACAGCACGGTCCCAAAACATCCGACGTATACTGCATAGAAAAACGGCACTTGCTTCCTCTGGCGAGCTTTAATGTGATCGATCGACTTTGTGACTTCCAGAAGTCAGTGTGTACAGGACTGTACCTGGAAACAAAGTCATGATTATGACAAACACTTCTGAAGAAAACTTATCAGTAACACTTCAGGGTCCAATTCTCACTATTAACTAGTTGCTTATTAGCATGTATATTACTAGGATATTGGCTGTTTATTAGTAATTATAAAGCACATATTAAACAGAGATTTCTGTAAAAGAAAATATCTCCCTTTGCATTGAACTTTGAGCGTCGTAACTTTGCAGATGTTGTTTTTGCTCAAACAGCAACATTACACACTAACTAAAGTTAAAAAAGTGAAATCATAATCAAACACCCCTTTAATAAAGCTGAAGAGTGTATTTTTGATGGTTATATACTTTCTCTTATGTCAAAATGCTTGAGCTTTTTTCTACCAGCTAAAATGTACTTATTTCATTTGCTCCTTTAGAAGTGTTTTTTCTGCAGGATTGTGGGATATCGTAGACGGTGAAGGATATTATCTACGCTGCCATCTAAAATGAACCACATGTACTCATACGAGTAGAAAGGATCTTATGAAGACATTGGATTCAGACGTGTCTTGATGCCTTCATTCCTCTATATTCTGCATGTAAAGGTATCATTTTTCAGGTTTCGGGACACATCCAAGATCCACTGTGAGGCTGCATTCCGCACAATCCGTTTTACCAACTTACTTCAGTAGAGATAAACTCTCTGATATTGTTTAAAGCATGTTCAAACACACAAACTTTGGTAAATCCCCTCTACTGCGCAGTTTGATTTGAAGAAATGCTCTTGGATTGAGTATCACGACCACAGGACAGAAACACTGGTTGCTTTGTGGTGCTGGTGAAGATTCTTCTCTGCTCTTAGACTCTCTTCATGTTTCATGGAATTAACCACTGGGTTTCCGCACGGATAGGCCACATGAACCGAAGGGAAGCGGAGAAAAGGAAAACGGTAAACATGGAATGAGATGAGAGGATGTAATGTAACCTCTGGTAATGATTCTGCCGTCATCCCACTCAATCTACTGCCGTTGGGTACAATGAATCAGATTATTTCGATGTCTTGAGCATGGTGAGGTTAGCTTTCTGTTATTTGAACAGTCTTGATTTTATTTTAATAAGCAGCATTGTAGGTTTTGCATCAGGTTAAGCATGACAACAGTTTAAGGAGCTTTGCACGGTTTAAGAACAGTTTTATGTTGCCAATACCATGATATTCTTTGCATTTCTATTAAAATACTAGGGCATATGAATGTGGCACTCAAACAGCGCTATATATAGTGAACTACTGTTTAAAAGTTTGGGTTCTTTTTATTATTATTTTTTTAAAGGGGTCATGAATTGAGAAATCAACTTTTCCCCTGAGCTTTTAATATATATAAGAGGTCATCGTACGATAAGAATATCCAGTAAGTTTCAGAACTGAAAACGTCCTTGTTAGTCCAATAAAAGCTTTTATTGACACCAACGAACGACTGATCCTGGTGAAACTCCGCCTCCGCAGAAGAAATCAACGCCTACTTCATCATTGCAGCGTTAGCCCCGCCCACTGGTGTGTTAGTGAGATGAAGAGGAGAGAAGAGCGATACAGGACTAAAATAACAAAAGCATCCTAATGCTAGGAATATGGTTATTTATTTTCAACAATGTGAATGTCTCAGTTGAGCTTTATTTATTTGTATTCGGTTCATTTCACTGTGGATTCTTTGTTAAATCAATCGCATTTCGGACTTTAGACTTTTACGATATGGACTCGACAGTAATGCGACAACATGTCAGTAACTGTGTTCATTCTAATGCCTGATCTGATATTAATGATTCATGTACAGTCAGATGATCTTTGTCTATGTGTCAGTAAATCAAACCAGTGACTAAACGCTCAACTTCACGTTGTTTCTCTTAGTAGGATGAAAATAATCTGTTATTTAAACGGTGATTAAATTATATATAGAAAGTGATCAAAGAACGCTCCCTTTACAATCACTAGAGCTGTCAATCAAACAGCGACTGAGTTCTCGCGCCAAAACGAATCTCTTAGTTATATCGCGTTTGAACTGTTAGTTATGATGAACGCATTCGTTAGTGTGCAGAAATCGAGTTGCAATGACGAGATCAACAACATGTCTGTGATCGACTACAATGTTCATCACTGCAACCTTTCATGCCGCGATCTAAATATAATGCCATAGATCTAAATGTGATGCAGCACTTTTCACGATTAGTTAACCTTAAAAACTTGCTAAAAGTTTTCGAGAGAGTAATACTTAGCTATTTCATATGCAAAGATGTCAGCCAATCACAGCAGTGGGCGTTTACACTGAAGTCTCACACAGACACGCCCCTTAAAACAGAGCGTTCAAATCAGAGGCTAAAATCAGGGTAGGAAAAATGCCTTTTATTTCTAAATTATGCATACTAACATTATAAGTGCACCCCAGGAAACATTATAAAACAATAAAACAATGCAGTTCATGACCCCTTTAAAGAAATAAATTTTATTTAATAAGAATGCATTAAATTGATCAAAAGTGACAGTAAATATTAATTCAAAGAAATGCTGTTCTTTTCATCAAAGTATCACGATTTACACAAAAATATGGTGCAGCAAAAATGTTTCTTGAGCATCAAATCATCATATTACAATGATTTCTGAAGGATCATGTGACACTGGAGTAATGACGCTGAAAATTCAGCTTTGATCACAGGAATAAATTACAATTTACTATATATTCACATAGAAATTACATTGTAATAATATTTCACTATTTTTACTGTATTTTTGATCAAATAAATGCAGACTTGGAGAGTATCATAGTATCACCATCTGTCACCATTTATTTTTTCCTCCAATCTAATCAAATCTCAGATCTGGATTGAATCATAGATTTAAATATTACAGCAGAATAAACGTGGCAAACAGGCACGTCTCCTGTAAACATTATCTCTCCTTTATCTGTCTGTTCAGAGAAGCTTGTTTTTCCGTCTCGACACGGGGGCTCCATCTAAACACTCACAATGCCCACCAGTGTGTGTGTTTGTGATACGTACGTGCTCTTTATACATGTTTGTGCTGGCGCGGACACAAGGAGGAGTGTGAGTGTTTCTTCTCTGGACTCGTATGAGGGCTGGCATGAGGGGTTAACGTTCTAATTTTGTGGTTTTATTTTTGACATGTTCTTTTGGATGCATGTTGTTTAGTTTGGCAGCCGGATGTGCGGTGAAACTCTATCAGATTGAGACTGAGCGCTGCATGTTTATATCGCTCGCTCAACAGTGATGATCGCATGAAAGCTTTATGTGAATCACTGCTCAAGTTTGATTTGTTGAAACCATCCATGTGTCGTAGTTTCCGAACTTCTTTTTCTCTTTGTGTTTTTCATGGCACCCGGACGGGCCCTGAGCGGAAGTGCAGTGGCCAGAGGAAGATCTGAAGTGTATTGTGAACGGGGGCCCTGGATTAAGTGTACCAGGGCCTAAATGCAGGGCTTTTCTCTGAGGGATTATGCCTGGGGTCTGTGGGACCCCCGCCTTCCCTTTGGCTCTGTCAGTAAAATTCATCTGCTTTGAACCGTGATGCTCGTGTGAGTCCGTGTTATATTAGTGCCCAACTACCCATTTAAAAGTTCATAATTTTATTACTGCTAGAATAGAGTTTAGATCTTTTAGATGCCACAGACACACAAATATGAGCCCCTGAGGGACCCCCATCCTAAAATTTAAAAGGCCCCTGTCTTTAATAAACACCAGATTTATACATTGAAAAAAATATTATAAATTAAGGGTGTAACAGTACAACAATATTCGTCCCGAACCGTCACGGTGCATACAGTCAGATGATGAATGCAGTTGGTCACAGGCGATCCACACTCCAATCCAGAAGGGGGCGCTCGCCCAAAAAAGAAATTTCTGTCATTAATTCCTCACCCTCATGTCGTTCCACACCTGTAAGACCTTCGTTCATCTTCAGCACACAAATTAAGATATTTTTGATGAAATCTGAGAGGTTTTTTTATGCTCCATTGAAAGCAACGAAATTACTACATTCAAGGTCCAGAAAGGTACTAAAGACATCGTTAAAACAGTCATGTGACTGCAGTGGTTAATGTTATGAAGAGACGAGAATACTTTTTGTACGCAAAAACAAAACAAAAATAACAACTTTATTCAACAAATTCATCTCTCCCCCGTCATTCTGCTACGCTGTTGATGTTGCAGCTCTTCCAGGTTCGACGTCTGAAGGCCGACTCATTATTGGCCGGCTCCTGCGCATGAGTCATGCTGCTCACATGACCAGAGCCGGCCAATACTGAGCCGCCATTCTGATGTACAACCTGGAAGTGATTCAATGTCAACAACGACAATAAAGTCGTTATTTTTGTTTTGTTTTTGCGCACAAAAAGTATTCTCGTCTCTTCATAACATTAAGGTTGAACCACTGCAGTCACATGACTGTTTTAACGATGTCTTTAGTACCTTTCTGGACCTTGAATGTAGTAATTTCGTTGCTTTCAATGGAGCATAAAAAAACCTCTCAGATTTCATCAAAAATATCTTAATTTGTGTTCTGAAGATGAACGAAGGTCTCACGGGTGTGGAACAACATGACGGTGAGTAATAAATCATTTTTGGGTGAACTAACCCTTTAACAAATCATTCCCATGACTTGCTAATACACATTTTACTAATTCGTTCCCTTGTTTTAATGGGATAGTTCATGGGAAATCCTACTTCTACTTCCTGCTTCCTACAACAGCAAAGAACCCCCATAACAAGACTGGAACACCTCCGTGTTTGACCATGGAGATGGTGTTCTTCTGCTCGTAAGCTTTGCAGCTTTGTCGAATGCCACTGTTTACCAAGAAGAACATAAAAGGCTGACTTGACTATGCTTAAATTCATTTGGATACACCTGTGGAGTTGTGGAAGAATGTTTTATGGAGGGATGTGACCAAACTGGAACTTTTTGGACCCATGGATCAGCGGTACGTCTGGTGCAAAAAAGGCAGATCTTATGTTCTTGGTAAACAGTGGCAAAGCTTATGAGCAGAAGAACACCATGTCCATGGTCAAACACGGAGTTATGGGGGTTCTTTGCTGTTGCAAGAAGTAGAAATCTTGACTGTATGAAGGACATCATGAATTCTTTGAAGTATCAAGTGGTGATGCCTTCGGTTCAGAGACTGAAGCTTGAAGATCAATGGACTTTCCTGCAGGACAGCATCCCTACATTCGAGGATGAGATTTGGCTGTCAGGAGTGTGTCAGTGATGTCTAGGTCGGCGTCTCACTACGTTTTAAAACAGAACTGGAAAATAAACATTCTCTCACTGTCCTCAGAACCTCAGGTGAGGCGAGATGAAAACCTGTATGAATGCTGTTGTTGTTCTCTAAAGCTTGGCATTGGCACTGAAACCCTGCTGTGTCTCAGGGAGAGCTGGCCCGCGCGACAGCAGGAAGATTATAAAATCTCAAAAGTTTACGGTCCCTTTGGGCCACACTGTTTTTTTAGCTCACAAAATGGCGTATATGTGTAATATATGTTTGTCTTGGCTCTGGTAGTGCCGTAATGGTGTCTCGTTCCAGTGTCTCTTCAGGAGCTGCTCTCACTACAGTACTACTGTTCACTCTCATAAAGCTAAAGATGTGACTCCTTCACCCTCCTCGTCTGTTTCTCAGCTCTTCACACCTCATTTGATGCTGTAAATGCTCTTGGCTCGGCTCTTCGTCCAGTAAAAGGTACTTCTGCTCATTAATAGTCTGTAATAGCCCATTATTCCAAGAACTGCTATTGTTCTGTGGGTTCATTTTCCAATTCAGTCTTTATTTTATTTATTTATTTATTTTATTCCCAGTAGATCTTGTTATGAGACTCATATTCGCTAATTTGGTTCCAGTTGCATTTTTTTCTGAGAAGCTGAAGTATAATGATGGATGGTATCAGGTCATGTGATCGACTGCCAGGTTCGGAAAATGTTGTAAAGCTTTTTAATAAAATGTTCTGTTTTCATTAAAGTTTCAATAACAAAAAAGAAATCATCATTTACTCACCCTCATGTTGTTTCAAACATGCATACTATGACAGCCGGTGTTGTTTTGGACCCTAATGACTTTAAATAAATGGACAAAAACAATCTTTGAAATGTCTTATTTTGTGTTCCACAGAAGAAATAAAGTTTGGAACAGGTTTTTGGACATGAGAGGGAATAAATGCTGAACTGTCCCTTTAAGAGTCATCCGTCAATCATCGACAGCAGTTTGCAGTTTAATATGAAGAAGATGGCAGGAGGTGAAGCGGTGACAGAACGTCTCTGCTGGTTAGTAGATGTCCTCTGTATCTACAGTGTTTTTGTTCATGTTTTCTGCGTCCTCGTTGTGTGTAAATCACAGACACTGAGACATTTACTGCCCTTCCTGATTTAACACACATTTCAGCAATGTCAGAAATGTTTCAAGCATTACATCCTCCTAAATCCTGCATTTATTTTACATATAAAGCAAACAGATGTGCTGATTTACTAAACGCTTACTACATATTTAGCTGTCATGATGCAACAGTGATTGGCACATGCCAGTATATATATATTTCATGTCAGTTTTGAAGTGGATCTGTTGTAGACGCTCTGTGCTGTGTAACTCTGTGTGTTTGTACCTTCAGAGGATGGGTGGAGCAACTATTTGCCTTTTCCATGTTCTTGTCCAAAACTCTGTAACCGGACTGCTTGACCACAGACTCATCACTGCCCTTGGATGGATGAACCGCTGATTCAGAGAAACTTTCTGAAGTATAACTGTTTTTTCCTCCAAAATAATCAAATCGTACTGATGCAAGCAATCCACGGTAAAAACTTTTGAGATTGGATTCATAAACGCCCATGAGCTCCTGAACATGTTCTGCTGTCAGTGTTTTGAGCTCATCTGAATAGTGAAGTTAAAGAAAAGTGCTTATTATGCACACACTTTCATTTATTATATGTGTGTGTGTGTATGTGTATATATATTTTTTTGCCACTGTCCAGATAATGTTTTAATAATTTGCAGTAATTTTAATACATTTTCAGTTTAAGTACAATGCCAAATTAAAGGCATTTTTTATTTTTACTATTTCACATTATTTTTCATAATATTTGGGGGCCCTTGTCATTGGAAATACAAAACACATTTATTACAAAAATAATAATTAAAAGAAATTAAAAATCTAATATATATACTGTATATGTATATACTGTATATATTGCATAGTACTTATATAACATTATATATAACATTAATAATTTAAAAATCAAATCTGCATACAGTATGTAGACTTTAAAAAAATATATTCTTTGCCACTGTCCAGACAATATTTGTAATAATTAAAAATAAATAAATAAATAAAATCTGTAAGTTGACCCTGGTCTAATGTTTTGATTTTAATAATCTTTAAGTACAATGCCAAACACAAAAATAATAATTGAAAAAAAATATATAATAATAATTAGTTATATATTTTTTTGCCACTGTCCAGATAATGTTTTAATAATTTGTAGTAATTTTAATATATTTTTAGTTGAAGTACAATGCCAAATTAAAGGCTTTTTTTTTAAAACACTTTTTTTTCTTTTTTTAAATCATGCTTACTATTTTTCATATTATTTTTCATAATATTTGGGGGACCTTGACATTGAAAATATGAAATACTTTAACACAAAAATAATAATTTAAAAAAATTTAAAATCAAATCTGCATATGTTTTTTTCAATAATAATAATAATTATAATAATAATTAGTTATATATTTTTTGCCACTGTCCAGATAATGTTTTAATAATTCATAGTAATTTTAATACATTTTTAGTTTAAGTACAATGCCAAATTAAAGGCTTTTTTTGCAAACAATGTTTTTTTTTTAAATCATGCCTTACTATTTTTCACATTATTTTTCATAATATTTAAAAAAAAATAAAAATAAATGTGTTATTATTATTTTTTTTTCAATAATAATAATAATAATAATAATAAATATAATAAAAAAAATTATATATATATATATATATATATATATGGTTTTTTTTTTGTTTTGTTTTGTTTTGTTTTTTTTGCCACTGTCCAGATAATATTTGTAATAATTAAAAATAAATAAATAAATAAAATCTGTAAGTTGACCCTGGTCTAATGTTTTGATTTTAATAATCTTTAAGTACAATGCCAAACACAAAAATAATAATTGAAAATAATAATAATAATAATTAGTTATATATTTTTTTGCCACTGTCCAGATAATGTTTTAATAATTCGTAGTAATTTTAATACATTTTTAGTTGAAGTACAATGCCAAATTAAAGGCATTTTTTTAAAACACTTTTTTTTCTTTTTTTAAATCATGCTTACTATTTTTCATATTATTTTTCATAATATTTGGGGGACCTTGACATTGAAAATATGAAATACTTTAACACAAAAATAATAATTAAAAAAAATTAAAAAACAAATCTGCATATGTTTTTTTTCAATAATAATAATAATAATTATAATAATAATTAGTTATATATTTTTTGCCACTGTCCAGATAATGTTTTAATAATTCATAGTAATTTTAATACATTTTTAGTTTAAGTACAATGCCAAATTAAAGGCTTTTTTTGCAAACAATGTTTTCTTTTTAAATCATGCCTTACTATTTTTCACATTAATTTTCATAATATTTAAAAAAATAAAAATAAATGTGTTATTATTATTTTTTTTTCAATAATAATAATAATAATAATAAATATAATAAAAAAATTATATATATATATATATATGGTTTTTTTGTTTTTGTTTTTGTTTTTTGTTTTTTGCCACTGTCCAGATAATATTTGTAATAATTAAAAATAAATAAATAAATAAAATCTGTAAGTTGACCCTGGTCTAATGTTTTGATTTTAATAATCTTTAAGTACAATGTCAAACACAAAAATAATAATTGAAAAAAAAATATATAATAATAATTAGTTATATATTTTTTTGCCACTGTCTAGATAATGTTTTAATAATTTGTAGTAATTTTAATATATTTTTAGTTGAAGTACAATGCCAAATTAAAGGCATTTTTTTTAAAACACTTTTTTTTCTTTTTTTAAATCATGCTTACTATTTTTCATATTATTTTTCATAATATTTGGGGGACCTTGACATTGAAAATATGAAATACTTTAACACAAAAATAATAATTAAAAAAAATTAAAAATCAAATCTGCATGTTTTTTCAATAATAATAATAATAATTATAATAATAATTAGTTATATATTTTTTGCCACTGTCCAGATAATGTTTTAATAATTTGTAGTAATTTTAATACATTTTTAGTGTAAGTACAATGCCAAATTAAAGGCTTTTTTTGCAAACAATGTTTTCTTTTTAAATCATGCCTTACTATTTTTCACATTATTTTTCATAATATTTAAAAAAAATAAAAATAAAATCTGTTATTATTATTTTTTTTCAATAATAATAATAAATATAATAATAGTTAGTTTTATATATATATATATATTTTTTTTTTTGTCTTGTCAGTTTTTGGAGACAGTTCAAAGTCTGTATATCTAAGATAAAAAGAAATAAATTCTGTAGCCTGACTCAGGTCTAATGTTTTGAGACACTGGTTTCTCACTTAGTATCTTGGCTGAGGCGCTTTAACTGAGTATAGTGGTCTTAATTAGTGGTCATTAGAGAGTCGAGAGGAGACATGCTTCATTAAACCCTGAGGGAAACCAGCGGATCGTACCCTTCCTTCCTCCGCACGTTCATGTGGTTTCAGCTGCGGCATAAAATTATACACTGCTTTTTCAATTACTATCGCTACTGTGAGTGTCCATCAACTCAGAGATGATGACGTCCAACATACAGTACCGTATATCATTTCTACAGGTGTGTCAGCTCGGAGAATAACACTAGACACGATTAAGATAAGGCTGCGTTTCAGATTTCTGTTGTCTTTTTAGCACTAGACATTAATTCCACTCAAAAACAGTTTCATTTTAGCTTCTTATCATATGCCAAGAACAGTCTCCAGGCACTTCACGATCTCTTAAACTTCTCATCCAGCTTTCTGAAGAATATTTCTCATTATTTTATGCTTGTAAAACATTATTATTCTGAGGTGTTGGAGTTTATGGTGATGGACTCTGACTGGACAAAACAGCAGGTATGTTGTAGTAATTTCTTCTTGTTTTTAAAATATTAAGAGTAAATAAAATAAATTTTATTTACTCATTTAGCAGAACATTGACCTATTACATGCAAATACTGACGATCTTTCAGAGCAGGATGTCCAAACTCGTTTCAATGCATTTTCAAGAAGAGTTTTAAAGTGCTTATTTGCAGCTTGATAGTGTGAATAATCATCCACTTTCATTGTATGGAAATATACTGCGCAACATCTCTTTTGAGAAAGAAAGTCATGTTTGCGTGAGTAAACGATGACGGAATCTGCTTTTTTTGGGTGCATTTTTTCTTAAATGCTGATTTATGCAACTTCAAGTGATTGTTTTCTGACTTTGTTGAAAGAAATGCTCTGTTCTTCCATGTACAGGCCCAGAGCCAGATGGAAAAATAGTGCTGAGCGATGGAGTCTGTGAGCTGCTGGACCTCTCCAAGCTTCTGTGCTGCAGAACCAAATCTGAGAACTGCGGTTTAAACCATAAATCCATCCATATATGGAGTCCTTTCGCCAAGATGAGCTTCAGATAGCGCAGCGGATCTGTCCTCAGGGCACACCTACTCTCAGCCGCTGTGTCTTTTGGACGAGATGAACCGGTGGCTTTGAGAGGCAGATTATACAGAGACGTTTCTTTCCCTCCCGTCTGGCCGCAGAGCTGCTGAGTGCGTGAGTGAGTCGTCTTAAGGAGTCTTGCAGGAGATCAGTTTCTCTCTTACATACACACACACACACACACACACACACACACACTCACACCTTCCTCGCCAAACGTCTGGACACTCGCCCTCCCTCCATTGTGTCTCGGCTGCTTACAGAGATGTTTTTTTTTCTCTCAAAGTTATACATTAACTTTGGCTGCCCTCCATTTATTCTTGCATTTCTATTGCAGTGTCCAAGTCCAATTAATCCAGAAAAATTAAGCCTATTTATAGGGCCATTACGGTTTTTTTTTTTTTCCATTCTGACAATTTTCATGACAATTAAGCTTCAGTTCTCTCTCAAATACTCATTACTATAATGCACTTTTTTTCCTATGATTCTCAATAGATTCTCTAATCTATACAATTAATTACAGTGATCATTCTTAATCAGCATAAATGAAAGCCAACTTAACAACCACGACCATGAAGGTTTGCTTACATTTCAGTAATGAGAACTGAAGGGGAATCTGTGCTTAAAAATGAGTGAATCTCTGGGTTTCGTATCTTGTGTCCACATGTCTCAATACAAAAATATCTAAATCCTCAAATCTTCCTTCAGTCAAAAAAAAATAAAAAATAAAAAAGTATATATATATATATAAATAAGGGTCATTGACGAATAAGGTTTTTAAAAGTGTAAAAAAAACATAATGGAGATATAATTAATTTTGAAGTTTTATTAAGTGTTGACAATGAGATTATGTGTTTTTTATAATCAATTAACACTGATTTTGTCATTTTTTACAAGATACCAAAAAAGTCATTCGGTTTAACCAAAATTTCGGTTTTACCGAATGACACTTTTGGTTTTACCGAATGACGATATTTTCAAACAATGCTAACAGGCTGATATCTAGCTAGCTAGCAAAAGGACAATCAAAAATTTTATATTTAGTACAAGTTTTTAAAATATTCCAACATTTTCCATGTTTTATAGCGGTTGTACCGAATGACCTGATGTTTCGGGACATGCGTATGAGCAAGAGAAAACATTGAAAACAGAGTTAGTTACTTTGCTTCACAACCATGTGGTCTTTCACAGGTGTCTGAATGATGTCACATCCTGTCACATGATATTGACCGCATGACTTGATCCAAAACGGTCCCTTTATATTGGTTACTCCGAATGACATCAATGAAATTCATTTTTCCGGACATTCTTTCTCATAACAAAGCAACAACTTCTACACATAATTTTAATACCATTTTGCACTATGTTGATATATGATGTTATAAAATCATGCCAGAATAAAAAATACATACATTTATTACATTTTAAGATATTTTAATCACTGATTTGAACGGTTATTTATTGAGCGGTTAAACCGAATGACCTTTTGACAATTCAAAATATATATATAATATATAATATATGTAGCAAAATATAATTAAAACCTTTTGGATTCAATAAAAGAGATCTAGTTATACTACCTTACATACTTTGGATGTCATATCTTTGTTTTTTACTATTATTAAAAAAATGACCCGTCACGTCATTGACCCATATATATATTTTTTTTTATATACAGTATTTTTTTTTGTATACAGTATATGGGCGGTGGACAGGGGTCAGCATGGGCACCCTTACTGGTCAGCTCCATACACAACAAACTGATGCACTGTGTATTCTGACACCTTTCTATCAGAACCAGCATTAACTTCTGGAGCGATTTGAGCTACAGTAGCTCGTCTGCTGGATCGGACCACACGGGCCAGCCTTCGCTCCCCACGTGCATCAATGACCCTGTCGCCTCCAAAGACACAAATCAATCATGTGACGCCTCTGATAGTGTTTAGAGCTGAGTGATCAGTATCGACTGTATCACAACACACTACAGAGGTTTTATTTTTCCAGAGTCTTTATTGTCTGTACACTTAATTTGCAAAGGTCAGCGTTTAAGACCACAGCACTGAAACTTTGTTGGCCGATGCGTTTTCTCAGAAAATATTCCCCACTCCGACTGGAGAAGGACCAGCCACAAATCCCGGTCTTGGCCCAAGTATTTGCTGAATGTGCAAAAACGTAAAAAAAAGAGGGGGAACGGTGGACTGCCATGCAAATTAAGTGCAGATTCTGTCTGTGTATGATTTTTTTTTTTTTTTGAGTATGTGTGTAATAAGAGAAAAAAGAGAAGAGTGAAAAATGGAGAGAAATAAATAGAGAGAAGCTGGCAGAAGTCATTGTTTCGCTTGGCTGCGAGCGGCGCTGTACGGTTACAGCCCAGTCATTATCCTGGAATTCTGAGCTGAGGAGACTAAAAACCTTGACGCCTCTCTTTCTCTCTCTTTCTCCTTCATATCCAGGGCTAGAAATAATTTAAAGAGAATTTGAATTCACTTACAAAACCCCAAAGAATAGTGACGTGCGGCCAGGGGGAACCATTTCAGGGGATTTGTGGCACCAGAAGTGTTCAGACCCCAAGAATCCAGGAGCAAATTTTGGGTTAAAAAATGGAAGAATTAATGATATCAATAATTTGATACTCTGGGCAGGAGCAGAGGAAGTGTTTAGTTGTGGTTGTGTAATTATGATGATTGTGTTTGTACAGTATATATTCCAGGCTGGTTAATGGGAATGCTGGGAGCTGAAGGGTGATGAAGGCCTGACTTCCTTCTGAGCAGCTGAAGAGAAAAACCAGTAATGAAATCAAAATGGATGTCATGGTACGTATGTCTTCAGGTCTGAAGTGCCTGAGATGTTAGAGGGTAGAAATTTACATTCTTAACATTCATAACTCTTTTGTTAGTGTCAACGCAGATGGAGTTCTTACATTTTAAAAATGTTGGGTTTAAAGCAACCCAAGTTGGGTTGAAAATGGACAAACCCAGTGATTGGGTTAAATGTTTGACCAACCTGCTGGGCAGTTTTATTTAACTCAACTGTTGTTTAAAAATGACTATATGGCTGACTTAAAATGAACCCAAAATAGGTTGGAAATTAAAAACATTAATAAATGTAAACAGGTTGATCAAACATTTAACCCAACCGCTGGGTTAAAACAACCCAATCGCTGGGTTTTGTGCATTTTCAACCCAACTTGGGTTGTTTTTAACCCATTTTTAACCCATTTTTTAGAGTGCACTATGGTGGTGATGGAAAAAACATGAGAAAAAGTCTAAATTGTTATCTCGCAAAAGTTTTGGGTCCCCTCGAGAAACTTTGTTCTCTCCCAAAACCACTGAAATGTAGTTTTTCCTCCCACTTCATATTATTTTCATCACCAGTTTTGTGTTTCTTGGGCGAACACAAAACTTTTGCGAGCAAATGCAAAGTTTCTAGAGGGAAAAAAAAGTTTTGCAAGCTGATGCAGAGTTTCTTGGGCGAACACAAAACTTTTGCAAGCAAATGCAAAGTTTCTAAAGGGAAAAAAAGTTTTGAAAGCTGATGCAAAGTTTCTTGGGTGAACACAAAACTTTTGTGAGTGAGATATGTGTGATTATTGGGTGTCTTTTCTTCCAGCAGAAACATCAGACATGACCGTTCACTTGGTAAAAGGGCTTTCAATGATATTTAGTAATCTATTTTACATATTCAGTGTTCTCTTTCCCAAGCACCTCGAACAAATAACTTTCTGAATTATCTTTTAGTCAAAAGTGGGTGGTCACTGTCATGGAATAATAATCAATGGACCATCTGTTGATGTCATTCTTTTCAAAATGAAGACTTGACGTTTTGTTTGTAGTAGTTCAGAACTGATGGTTTATTTGTAGTAAATTGATCCTTGATTCTTTATTGTTTACAGTAGGAGACGTTTGCTCTCGTCTGACGCCCACCGTGGAAACTCACGCTCACTCAAAAGCTCTGAACTTGTCTTCAAACCGATCCACAATAAATCTGCGAGGAGTCAAGCTAACCCCTCTTGAAGTTGTCTGTGTAAGTTAGACGAGATTAGCTCATCTTCTCTTAGGTTCTCGTAAGCCAGGCGATCACTTAGCGGGGTCTTAATGGATGTGCGGTGTGACAGTGCAATTCCATTTGGAAAGAACGTGAGCCTTGGACTCTTCCCAGACGAGACGGTGGAGAGCATCTGGACAACACCCACGTCTCCCTCCTTTGTCTGACCACATTAAGTCTTCAGATCATGACTAGATGCTCTCACCTAAAGATGAGAACTTGCATAGTCTACATAGTCACTGAATCTTTTTCACACAGTCCTTGTGCATGATTCACCTCAATAGTTCAGCAGATGGGACATGATGTTGGTTATGAGCTGGAGATTCAAAACTAGAGGTCTTATGAGCCGTTCACAGGAAACATCCTTGCATTTGAAAACTATTAGACACCGTATTAATCCTAGCAGGATAGATTGTGGTCTGAGTTTGTTTGAGGCTAAAGTTCAGTTTTGGGTTGGCACTCATGCCAACTCTTACCCCATCCAATGCCTTTATGCATAAGAATGTGAGGACAGGAACTGTTGTTTACCCACCCAGGACGAATCTCTTTCCAACACTGGACTGCAGCAATAGGGGCATTTGCCTCCATGTGCCAAGAGGCTGTAGCACCAGCTCGGCTCCATTCAACTGTCCGTCGGCTGAAGAAAGCACATTTCTCATGGTACATTCTTCCTATTCAGTGGCGCTTTCAGACAGACAGTGTGATGGGCCTCTGGTTTTGTTCGGCCTCTGGCACACAGGAGGTTATAGAGCAGGAAAACAGGCATTGTGCCCGCTCCGCTGTGACTGTGATGAGTTATAGTGGGGAGAGCGGCAGTTTAAATGAGTTTGTCTAGTTAACACTGGACTTTCACATCTGTTGCTTTAGAACATCATTCTTAATTGAGTGTTGAGTTGCATGGGGTGGACGTGGGGTTATATACAGAAACTAGATTTGTTCATTTGTTCATTGCCAGAGCCTTCCTATGCCATTGCTAATCTGTTCTGAGGGCATTGATATTGGGTTTCTAAGGTGGTTTCGTTTTTGTATTTTTCTATGGGGTTGCTAGGGTGTTCTGGGTTATTTTTGTGTTGTTATGGGGTTGCTAGTGTGTTCTGTGTTTTATGTAAGTTTGTTGCAAGACACATTATTTGAGAAATCATTCATGTGTGTAGCACAAACATGCAGAATGAGATACACCAGACGCGAGCCGGATAGAATTCATTATAATCAGTGATGCTGTCTACACTGGATGCATTACATTTGTCGTGTTGTGTCATGCTGCGCCTCAAGTAGTGTGTCTTTCATCTGCTCATGTCTAGTGTAGACATGGTGTGACTGTGAGCGATAGTGACAGTAGCTGGGTTTCCATTACAGATTTGTGCAAAACTTTTGAGATATTTTCTAAATGTGTATTGCGAAATGACAGCGTTTCCATTAACCGATGTTATGCGACTAAAAAAATTTTTTTTTCTCTTGCGATAAGTCATTTAAAAAATCACGGCAACTGATGTTAGTAGGTTTAAATATATCGCAGCCACTGCACTAGCCATTATTTTTAATCGAAGGAGACGTAGATGTGTTATCCAAGCATTAATAGCAAGGAAAGCCCCTTATACTTGGGAGCGGCCACGTATGAGGTGTTTCTGGGTGTTTCTCCCTCCTATCTTGATAATAGTAGCATTTCTTTGTTGTTTAGAATCCAGTATTCCCATAATTTAGTTTAAAGGGGACCTATAATGCCCCTTTCACAAGATGTAATATAAGTCTCTGGTGTCCCCAGAATGTGTCTGTGAAGTTTCAGCTCAAAATACCCCACAGATCATTTATTATAGCTTGTCAAATTTGCCCCTGTTTGGATGTGAGCAAAAACACGCCGTTTTTGTGTGTGTCCCTTTAAATGCAAATGAGAGGAAAACGCTTTCCAGAAGAGGGCGGAGCTTTAACAGCTCAACAACAACAAAGCTGGAGAATCTCACGCAGCCAAAATGAGGATTGTCAGTAACGGT